>JAYGXS010000001.1:73524234-73593318 GCA_036362985.1 Ligula intestinalis | reverse complement strand
CCGTGTCCTGTTTAGGCGGCCATGCAAGCTATCTTTGACCCATTGACTCGTAGGCGTAACTTTGACGCAGTCAGTAACCATTCCAATTAATACAGGCTAGATACAGAAGCAGATGTTGGCTGCTTTTTCTTTAAACGTCAAGTTACCCAGTCACGCGTATTGGTACTATTGCTGGCGAAGATTAACGCTCAAGCGAGCAGGCTCTCGCGGTCCCCTCAGGACCAGCCGTGTTTCTATAACGGAATTTTGACAGCAGGTGCCGGGGTAGCTAATGGGGGTGGGGGGAGGTGGTCGTGTGCCGGTTTATGGATAAACAAGTCTGCGCCCGAATGCGGCCTCCTTACTCCACCCCTCAGCCTCTCGTGCTGTCGTTCTACTGCGAGAGGCAGCGAGGTGAAGAAATTTCATTTGCGAAAAAGACCAATTAATTCACAATTAGAGACACTGGAGATGTGGCTTATTCGCAGCCTGATAGTCACAGTCAACTGAACAGTAAAGGGCGGTTGGTGGTCAAGACTATAGGTCAGGCGTACCACAGGTTGGAGGGAACACCAATTACGTTCGAATTGGACACTTATACGCACAGTACCAAGCAAGTTTATATTGACTTGCTCAAAGTATGCAGTTTGAATTACGGAGGATCCGTCCCAACGGGGGTCTTCCCAAAGCGAAGCTACAGTTTTTCACGCCTCCAATATTTTAAAAACGGACGTATACCATTGTGCACACTTTGTAGCTCCAACCTTACTCCATTGGAAGGTACCCAGCTGCCTACGTAATTGCGATTGTTTCTCCACGTGCGTTCTTGCATGCAGATGGAGACCACTAAGGGCACACAGTGACACTTAAGCCAAATCAGATACGAATAAACACACTGTCAGGCCATTATACCATAATTACAGTTCATAGGAGGTAGTAAAATCGCAATAGTTTCTGCCGACAAAGTTCTGTTCATTAGGCTGGTGTATTCACGGAGAACCGACAGTAGGTGCGGGATCTCCGCCTGCCTACAAGAAAGCACACGGATAAGGCTGGAGGGCCGTGATGCGATGAAACCCTCGCAGTTGTATCATGCAGCGGCAGGATATCGGCGAAACAAGGGTTTGAGCTTTAAGCTGTCCGTAGAGTTATCGTTTAACCTCAATAGATTCAGTCTTACTTTGCTGGTAAGCAGACCCTTCGAAAGTCTACTTTCAAAAACAGAAAGAAATCTCGGCTAAGGCCAAGGAGACTTGAAGTACTTGGAGTACATTAACTTCTGAAAGACTACACGAACGGTTGTTAAGGATCCGCTGAGGGATATAAAATCTGTAAGCCTATGTCATCGGCTGTGTCCTCTTAGGTAAGACACTGTCCTCCGTTGGGTCAAAATGTTATCAGAATAACCTTGGACTTCGTTACTGCTGATGACCACATTTCTCGGTTGAGCCAATGGTTTCTGAATGAACTCCGACCTGTTCAGAGAGCACTTGACTGACGTGCAAAACGAGGATTCTAAAGCACCAGAGCATTTATATTGGTTAAAGAAGGAGCGGGAAAGCCAAAGGCCGAATAAACATTCGTGCCAAAGTTCCGTGTGCACAGTATGACCATCTCTCGACTGAATGTCCTCGCCGTCTAAGCACGGAAATTGAGTGTGTATAACTAAGAAGTAGAGACCTGGGATTTAAAATGAGCCTGAGTTGAGAAAAACATCACGAACAATGACAGACAGCAAAAAAACGAAGTTTTCATGTGAACAATTTTGATGAAGAGGCAGTGGTCGTGGTGATTGCCTTCGCGTACCTAACGCCGTATTCGCCACAGTCCTTAATAGGTAAGTAGTAGCAGCAACAGCAACAGAAGGTCATCTAGTGAATTTTGGCAGGAGGCGGGAGGCAGTAAGCCAATGACCGGGCTTGTTACGTGCCTGGCTTCTCATTTGCGTCTTGGGCCTTCTCAAAAAACACAATAACACATATTCTACAGGCTGCCCCCGCACGCCGAGGTGACACTCCAAATCAATACACACGAATCACTCATTCGCCTTTCCTGTCTCTTAGTAATGTGATGAGCACAGGGGTTGCTCCCTTCCCCAGCTCCCTAGAGGTTGTGGGTTAGAATCCCAAATGGTATTTCCAATTGCCAGCTGACTCTGTGCCCCTAAGGAATCAGTCCAAAGCAGAGCACAAAAGGTACCTTCCCTGTTCATCGATTAAAACACGGAGGAAATAAAATAAAGCACGAAAAGGATAGGAAAGGATCCTTATTGAGCAGCGCTGTGGTTGAATTTATGTAAGTGTACACCAGCCCTATGCTTGAAGCACGGACTTCTGAGAGGAGTGAGATTTAGTCGGCGAAACAAAACGTAGGCGCATCGCTCTTCATTCTTACTAGCTCAATAACCGCTCAAGCGCGTGTTATCCTCTTAACTTCTCCGATCGACCTAGAAGGACCTTACCTAAGATCAACAGGAACGGGCCCTGAAAGGTAAGAAGAAAAGTCGGGTATCCCAAAAGAATTGAGTTCACGCGTTGTGACAAGTTAAACATCTGCCATCTTAAACGTCGTGGTGCAAAATTGCATGATGCAGACCTTAGTTTCACTCACTTTCGCTTTTTTTCTAATTCTCAGCATGTTTCGGGCCAAGGAAAAGTCAAAAAATTAACAGCTACGAAGACTGCATGTAGCGACTGTTTGGGCCTTCCGTCTCCAACTAATGCTTGACCAGCAACCATTGGCTACATCCCACAATAAACCCGATTCACAAGAAGAAGATGCGACCACTGGAACCACGAGTTTTATTCTCCTGACGTTTCAGATTTTCGACAGAATTCGAAACGTCAGGAGACTAAAACTCTTGGTTCCAGTGGTCGCATCTTCTGCTGAACTGCTTCCTGGGACTTGCATATTCCCTTCTATTGGCAACTTGATTCTACTGGAAGAAAAGGTTCGTCACGGAAGTTTAGCTCTGGTCGAGGTTGAAAAAGGGGCACACTAGCCAGAACTAGAATTTCATTCGCCCGAAGTTTCGAATTTACTCTCCAACCCGTTATCCGGGATCGCGAGAACTGAAGGTGGCTGACGCATAGGAGAGGCACATTTATAGGATGGTGCTGCCACGCAACTTCACACCTACTAAGCTTAGCAGCTCGCACATTCACCACAGATATTTGCAATTGATGCGGTAGCGGTTTGTTCGGCCGCATTTGAGCCGTGCTTGCAAAATCGGTTTTAGTGATGGGCAAATAACATACTCGATAATCCGGCTCACGAGTACCCCTACTGGATGCACTGGTCACCGGCGCGCTCCTTGCTCTACTGATTACTCCAACAAGATAAGGTTTTAGCCCTGCGTGGGAGGGAAGAGATAATCAAATTTGTGAATGGAGCTTGGGTCGCAGAACCGTGAATCAAGCAAGGATTTCTCTCTCATTGGATTTGCAAGTGTGATATGGTCCGGACGGATGCGGCCGAACAAAAGATCAGCGTATTGATTACGAACGTCGGCGATAAGTGAAGGAAAGGCTACCTTTCCTTGCTATGCTGTAGTCAGACAGCTACATTTTATAATCACTGCACCTATTACATGTCTGCTAAATGTATTTGTTACTGTTTTTATAACGGGGTGGGAGTGAGTTCAAGACGAAAAATGAGTAGAATTATTGGGTAAGGATTACTTATATGCCTCTCTGAGGAGGACACAGAAGTAGGACCGCGCCGCCCATGTAATAAAAGGGGCCCTGCGCATAATTCCAGGCAGGATAAATGTTGCCGTATCCCGGTCCCCATCTAAACTCTAACCGTGTGTTAAACCCGAGCCCTGCAGTTAACCCTTACTCTAACCTTAACCCTTAACCTAATCTTAACTTACTTTAACGCTTACCTTAATCCCAACCCCAATCCTAACCATAAACAAAACCCTGGTACTCCTGGAATTTGGTACAACTAGATCCGTATAGAGAACAGTTCCTGTTTTGGGGGGCCATATGTACCATCCTTACTAATTATTTTCCCAACTGTCGAGTCTTCTGCTGAATGGCTTCCTTGACCTCGTCTTTTGGCAGTATTAGGCAATTTACTAAGGTACCCACGCCATTCTTCCCTCCATTAAGTGACCACGATACTTAACTCACTAGTACGCCAAACATTAGCGGGCGTAATTATCGCGCAATTATCAAACCCGCATCTGAAGCGGACAAGGACGCTGTGGCAATTAATGAGCCATCACCGCACCAATTAAGACCTCAAGCGGTGGCTACAGGAGCTGACAATTGTAGTATGCATGCGGGTAACCGCTACGAACTATAAATACCGTGTAATGTGTGCATGTATCACCCTATCTGCGCATGTCTCAGATTGTTCTACTATTACCTTTGATTGAGGACTCCCGAGGGAATCCGAAAGGTCAGGACAATAAACCTCTTGTTCCAGCGATCGCTTCTTTTTTTTCTTCGTCTTCTTCTTCTTCTTCTTCTTCTTCTTCTTCTTCTTCGTCGTCTTCTTCTTCTTCTTCTTCTTCTTCTTCTTCTTCTTCTGATGATGATGATGATGATGAACTGCTTCCTGGAACTCAGATATTCTCCTCTATTGGCAATTATGGTTTCATTAAGGCACTAGTCTTCCAGCAGTTCGTATAACTCTGCTCAAGCTGCCTCTACATAAATGAATGAAACATCCCTCCTCAAAACCCTGTTCTAATCCGACGAAGTCAATTTTATGCCCTGCACAGGCAGTCACACTTTCTCGGCAGGATTACTTTTCATGACAGAAGAGTTTGTAGATGGTTTATAGTACATTCAGAAGTCTGGGGTGGAAACGGAGGCTAAGAACCTCAACAAAGGGAGATAAAGTGACGGAAACCGTCTGAAGCTCAGAACTCGTGCGAACTACCAGAAGAAGACTTTATGACAATTTTAATGCGCCAGCCCTCCAACCATAGGAGGAGGAAAAAATTTTTCACTCAGTTGAACTCACTTGCTGCATCCATAGCTATCTAAAAGGCGTCACTGACCGACTGTGGTGATGGCAACGGTGGTAGTAGTGGTGATAGGGTTGACGGTTTGTGACCTGAAGGTTGACTGGCGCATCACCTCATTGCGGGGTCAGCCATAGAGTAGGCGTAAAGTCCTCTTTTAATAAGGTTCGCTGAGCAGGTGTCATCTCTGCACCTTCGACAACATAAGGTTTTACCAGCCCCCGCAACCATAAAGACCACGTGGATTACAATTTGACCTCCAATTCATACTTTGTCGGAACAACAGAAAAGCGTTGTGAGTCATCACCCATGTCCTGCGACAGTTACCTGCCACGTATCCAATATTCACCTGCTTGTTTACGTGTTCACGTGTTACCTGTAGAACTTACGGAAGGTGAGAGTTTGCGGTCGACGCCGTGGTGTCACCCCAACTTGCACGTTCACCGGCCGGTCATCATAGCGCGCAGGACAGCGCTTCGCAGCTGAACGTGATGTCACGCCGGTACGGGTGTTCGGATAGTTGACACGTATGTCCACCTCAATACACCGTCGTCGAGATTGCAGTCTGAAAGAGACGTTAGTTCTCGCATGCAGTGCAGAGGGAAGAAATAAGCTTTTAATTTCATTTTGCTGGCTATTAATTAGGGAAGTAACCAGAACAAGACATTCATCTATTTTCTGACTTCATCTGAATAAGGATCATATACTAAGGGGCTCACTGTACTTGAGTCCAGGCAGTTGCCGTTGGAAGACTGTGTCATGCTGCAGGCCCCGATAGTTAGTCTGTGGCAAGCATTAAGCAACAAAACGGTCAACAGGAAGGTAGACTGCTGACTCACGAAGGAATCAGAGGAGTTGTCGGGGTTCTCATATTTGAGGTAGCTATGAGGAGAGCCTAATGCCGCGAGTCCTTAGTCCGTGCGGGATTGATTTCCCCGTCAACTGACAGCCTTCCAAACCACTACTGCTTGCACATCGTGATAATTAGATAGAGAAACCGGGTTGTGGATCCGATTTCAAGCGACTATGCGATTCTGGAGGCCTTAATTTGAGTTATTGACAAAAACCGCAAGCAACCCAACCTCATCTCGTAAGACGTCAGGAGTTGGTATATATCAAAAGATGGAGATTGAATTGTGTAACGGTCTAAGGCACACAATCAATGACCTTGCATTTCACGGTTAATATGTAGATTATATCTTCTGTCTGACACACTACAACACCGACCCTGACGCTCTGGTCGCGAAGTTTAACAGCGTGCACCCATCGCTCAAGTTTTCTGCAGAGACTGAGACTGAAATTGCGTTCCGAAAGAAAACCCAGACGGGACAGTACATCAACTTTCCTCGCTTTTTTTCTCCTCAATATGAAACGAAACCTAATCCAGGGATTAGCAGCTAGAGTACGATGGATCTGTTCTCCTGAAACTGTCAAAGCAGGATTCCAACAGTTGCAGAACATGCTTCTTGAAAATAAATACCCAGAAAGGTTCATTCTCAAGAATATTGGCGAAAGCGCCAAAAAGCCTGATACCTTGACTGCAGAAAAGATAGACGTCTCCATAAGCCTGCCTTTGTAAGGCGCTGCATCAAGCGAGCTGGTAAGACGACGCCTGAAGACTGCGATCACAAGCGCTTTCCCCGAGGCGAACTTATGCGTGTTATTCACAAACTCTCCCTTTCTACGACTGGGAGATAAAGGTCGACTCCCGTTGAAGGCCACATCCATGTGCATTTACTCTTTCACTTGCTGCTGTGGAGCAGGATACATCAGCCGAACAATGAGGCACCTGAAAATGAGGGAACGTGAGCACATACCGGCCTGGTTAAGTAAAGTCGAAACTAAATGGATCTCGAGTTATATTCTTGCACATCTTGCCACAGCCGAAGCGGTGGCTATACGGCTAGCGAATCCGGTGCTGTATTGTCAGAAGACGCTAACACAAACACTTTCACGTCCGTGGCCGACTCCGACGCCAGGTGGCGATCGCACATCGCCGCCACCCCCCTAGTGACAGTCGTTCGCTCCGTGCGAATGACAGCAATTATCACTCCATGTACCTGACCCCTGACCAATGCCCACCACCTAACCCAATTTCCTCCCCTCCCCCGGCCCACGGACCTCTACACGCCGATCTCACCAACCGATGAGTTTTCGTCAAAATAAATTTATCAACCCTGTCAAACTTAACAGTTTTCATTATCCCGGCAAAGATAATGGCCTGATGAGGAGTTGCTGAAAACATATGTTTACCAAATCGACTTTTCAAATTAAAAATGGAAATATTTGCAGAAAGTATGTGAAAGTTCGACCGTCACAAAGGTCGTATGAGGACTTAGGTAGGGACTTGTGCATCACTTGCCGCATCTCATCTGGCCATGGTGGCAAAGCAGGATAATGATGACTGGAGGTGGGCTTAATCGCACAATGCACCAAGTTTTCACAGAGGGAGGTGACTCGGATTTCAAATTTGGAAGGAGTCACTGAGCCTGACTCAGTCCCCAAACCAGTCACTCCACCTACACGCATTGCTGCTCACGAGGACCGAGTTGCCTCGCAGTTGGTAGCATTCCATGCCAGAACTCTTAGGGAAGTTCAAAGTTCGTCAGCCTTTTATCAGTCAGGAATGCACTGAAGTGCTGTAGAGGTGAGTTCTTCAGAACCGACCTCATCTGCTTTCCCCTCTCCCATGCTGCAGTTTCCCGTCCGACGTGTCAACCATCTGATGCAAGGAGTGGACGCAGGGGGCTGGCAGAGCTCAACAGCCTGTCTGGAGGAGCCATACACGAGCGGAGTCTGCACAAGGTATCCGTCTTTCCCAAAAAGGGGCTTTTCAGACCTCACGCCATATTACGCACAGGTAAGACTAACGGTTACAACAGGTAGCATTTTGGGAGCCAGGTTGTAGTGTGCGATCAGTCTCGTCTCGGGCCTGAGTTGTTTCTGTACCAGTGTGGCCAATTTTTTCGTAATTTAAACTCGACCAACTTCAGGTTTCAGTCGCTTACCGGTTTTGTTGGCTAATCGTGGGCGTACAGGTTTAAAAAAAGGAATCAACAATTAAGACTTCCAGCGTTTTAAGTTATTGATTATTTAGTGGATTATACCATAAGCAGCATTACTGGCATCCTGTGCTGCTGCGGCTGGGTGCTTACTACTCACATGCAACGCAAACGTGAATTGGCGTGTAGCTTACTAGTCAAAAGCAATGTACTTGAATAAAATAAAATGCAACTCTATCTTCCTGTTCTTGTGTTCCTATATCCTGACCACGCCAAGCATACCGTGCGTGACACAGGGCACAGCGGTTGACGTTAAGGTAACTCATCGTCTAACGCATACCTTAAATGGTCCTGGCTATCACAGAAGTGGGAGGGGCCGTTAAAACACACATTATCAAAGACGTATTACGCTCTCGTTCTGCGCCTTGAGTAGGTCCGACAAATCCCCTCGGCTATATGCCTCTCAACCCACGACGCTTGTTGAGGTAGGATATTTTCAGGGGCGTCTGACTTATTGTGAATTATGTGAGGGCTTGATATAGAGAAGACTATCTCACTATCAGTTTATTTCGCTGTTCCCTATCCCATGCATCAGTGGTTTTGTCAAGGCCGATTGATGATGCTATTGAGCTCAGTCCCTGAGGGGGTGTGAGTTTCGATAAATGCGCACAGTTAAGGGCTCGCGCAACCGAGCCAAAGCTTGCTATGAGTTAGTGTGGCTTCGGGTTGAGCTAACGCATTAGCAGCGTAGGCCGTTCGAGGACATTTAGAGACTGGATGCGCCGCATAAACAGTGATTATCGATCGTCCAGTGCACGTGCTTGAGGGTCACTTGAATCGATAATTTTATTCCGGTGCATTGTGGCACGTGGCAAATGAGCATAGACTGTTTTGCGCGAAAGACATTTTTTGGTATTTACTTGTTGAGTTTTGCCGACTCCTCGAAGCTAACCCAACCATTAATTTTTTAGATTGAGGTCGCCACGGCTGCATGTAATCAAAAAAGGGAAAAGTTAATCTCCTATACGTCTTGCTCAAATGGGGAAATAGAACAAGAATTTACTTCAAATATGTCATAAATGCACATAAACGACCCAGATTCTGATAGAAAAGTTGTAAAAGGTTTTTTTAAATTTTCATACCCAATTAGTGAAAATGATGAAATATAGGAGTCCGGGACAAACTGTCCTCAGTGTTTGCATAGAACCGCTATGGACCAGATGGAAGATTTTCTCGGTCTTCTATAAAAATGGTTCATTGTTTGTTCCCACGGGTCGTAAAGTCTCAGGTCAGCTGGTTTCGCGAAATTATAAGAAATTTTTTAAGACAAAATAAAAATGCATTAACATATTTGTTTGCAAATTTACATCCTGGAAAATGTCAATCTGAATTGTTGCTTCTTAAATCGCATCAGCTATTCTTTTAAAAACTTTAGATTGATAATTTTAAGCACGTTTATTTCACAGACCGTTGCACAAAAACGACGGAAAATCTAGCAGAGAAAATCACCCCTGCGCCGCTAAGCCCATTAGAATCCACTAAAGTAATTCGAACTCCTCTACGTTCCCTCTCTCATCTACCTATGCATGTGTTTATGCCAGAACGAATAAAATACACTTTGCTTCTTCGATTTACTGACCACGCATTTACTGTAAATTTCGCCCCGAGTTCACACTCTGGATGTGGCTGGCCGTTTAGTTGACGTGTTTCTAACTTAATCCCTGTGTGTAAGTTTATAACAGGCACTTATTAAAGTGAGTTCAGCCAAACATCTTAAAGCATTGCCAACTTTCGTCACTGGGGCTCGGAGCGGGTACAAACCAGACAAGTCTATCACAAAGGATCGGAGATAGTACTTTTATTCTTGGCCGCTCATACCTTTTTGAAATGCAAAACCGTTTTATGTACTTTGAATACACCCCACCCAAGCCTTTATTTGAGTACCGGTGAACCTTGAACGCAAGAAGGCCTTAAGAGACAAGATGAAGCTCCAGTTCCCGAGAACACGTGTCCCCGTACTGAACTTTGTCCACTCTATCTATTTTGACCCAGTTTCTGGCCCCTACATGACCATGCATGTGTAGTTATAATTTCACCTCGATCTTGGGCGGCCATAATTACGCAAACAAAAAATGTTACGGCTTCTAAAGTCCTGATATCGTTTTATCATTAGCTGTTTGGTTATTCAGAACTTCGCATTTAGGGATTATATCGATGTTTTTTTAAAATAAAATTATGATTTGGCTGTCTTAACACACAGATGGTTGTTAGAAGTGTGTGAAGTCTCTGAAGGTTTTTGTGAATTGCATTGCTTTATTTTGTGTTATCGGAGGTAATGACCATAAAATGTAAGCGGCATCTCACCGACTTACCAGGACAGCAGAACGGAACACGGATAGTTTCATAGTTGCCATGGAACGATGATTTTAAGTCAACACAGACGGTAACATATGGATGAGCATTAGGTGAGTGAGGAAACAATTAGCGAATCGATTGTGACTAGGGCTGACTAGGGCGCTCAGTGACCATGCGAAGGGCCACGCTAGTACCATTTGTGCGTTGGGGTTGAACCACGGGCTCCACCAGTCGTCGCTCAGCTGCTAGTATAATATAAACAGGAATCCATTACCAACAAAGACCGTCAGCCGTGTTCCAGAATTCAACCGGACGGCACCACATTCATGGTTCATTGGTGTTCTTTGCCTTAACTACTTACTGAAAAAAGTATCCAGGGTCAAACTGCAGGTCCAGTAAGACACAAGAATATGGACTCCCCTGTAATACGGGGGGTTTAACGGTAGATTTTAGGAAGGGTAATTATTCCCTTGTAATAACTTTAAAGGTGATCTTAATCCCAGCCTTTACCTTAATCATAAACCTAGTCTTCCCGGAATTTGGCACACGATCACCTGCATAACGGAGGAGAAGTTCCTACTCCCGCGACTTGCTTCGGGTTCCCCCCGGTTACCTTTGGCTGAGGGAGGAAATGAAGAAAGAAACGACCATTCGGGTCTTCGTTGCTGAGCTGACTAATTTATGAAGTGGTGTTGCCTACAAAGACAGGGGACTTTGAAAAGTCATTTCTGGTTTATTTCAAAACATCAACCAATAACGAGTAAATCACAAGCCGGGCATCTAAGTTTTGAATCCGATTAATGGAATATCGGTAATTTTGATGTAACAGCTCTCTCAGTCAACTTCGAAACTCTGTTCCTGCCGTTTGCGATGAAGAACATTTAGGGCCATCAGGCGAGAAACAGGCTGTTGCCAGAGCCTCTCAAATTATGAAAACGTTTAACGGCCCCGAAGCTAACTTTAAGAGGGTTTACAAACAAATTTACCTTTTCTTTTCATATTTCTTTAGACAGAACAAACAACAAGAAATTACGTTTGGTTACTAGGGTACGTATGTCATTTGTACAAAACCTCCACTTCACACTGTAAACTAATACAGACGAAGACAACAGACCCCGAATTAGCGTAGACGGCGAAGGCTATGAACATATTGCTCAAAACAAAAGCAAACACGAAAGATGAAGCAGTTGCACCAGTTACTTGCCACACCGTCGCACCACCCCCGCCAGCTGGTCGCTGCCACTCAATTCCATTCGCAACGTTTGTGTCTTAGTTCACGTTCCTACGTGTCGAATATTTTGGCTAACCATGACACTCCTGCGTTCTTGTTTTAACGCCTGACGTGGCAGAGGGTGGTCCCCGTCATAAGTAATTGACGCCTGATATCGAGATTATAACTACCTGAGGACTCCGTGGCAACCCTTCCTACCAGGCGTTCAGCCTCTTGAGCGCCAAGAGACCGGTTTATTGAAGTAATTCAAAGCAATCTTTTATGACCTTCAAACGAGACAAACATGTCTTTGAACTACTGATACATTGATCTTCGACTTGAACTAGGCGGAATCAGCGTTTGATTGAACCTATACGGGTGCAATAAGGCAACATAATCAGACGGTGAAGCAACCGAAATCGGCGAACATTGTCGGATAAGGATGAGTTGTATAGTCGCCTAAACAGGACACTGGAGTAGAACCGCCCCGCCCACTAAAATGGGTGACCTTACGATAACGGATAACTACTCCCTATCATAAAACCAAAGTGTAGTCTTAATCGTACCCCCAGCCGGTCCTCAACCTAAATTCCACAATTAACACCAACGCAAACCTTGAATCTAACCATAAGCCAGCCATAAACGTAACCCTAGCCCTTACCTTAATCATAAACCCAATTTTCCGGAATTTGGTGCAAAGCCACGTGTAATGTGGGCGGTTCCCATGTCCTGTTTAGGCGACCATATAAGTCACCCTCACGGACTGCTGCTTACCCCTCGCAGTTTAAGGGTTCCGTTCATGATGCTGCAGGCTCAGTTAATAAATCGGCATGCAATGAAGACCAATAGGGGCTTTGAATGTCAGGAAATACTGAAATGACAGATCCAACTGGCTTTTTTAGGCACCCCTTTAATCAACCGAACACGTGACCCTGTAAGTACACTGTGAGTGAAGGCATTCAAGCACAAATCGCACGCAGGTGAGATGACCCAGTAAGTCGTCCGGTATGTTGAGCAGTAGTGTCGCTGCACTCCCTCCCCACCCCTGAACGGTTACGGATACTAGGCCCTCTTCGAAGGCAGGTGTGCTACTTGTGGGGCACAATTTAACCAAAGCGAACCACCCTCTTCCTTACACGGAACAGCCTTCCACTAACCTAGTCTGATTAGAGGTCAGAAGAAGATGGTTCAACTTTGACTGATGGCTGCATTCCAGAACGCTAGAAGGCAGTTGTATAGTAGTAAGTATGAATGAATGCAGGTGTTTCACCGATCTACTCAAGGAACAATTTAGTTCCGCTTTGCCAAGGAGCTCGCAACGAAAACCCTCAATGACCGTCACATAGTGACAAAGGTGATATGATGAAGAAGTGGATCCGACAAGGCAAAGGGAGGCCGGAATGACCGTTTCTGGCTTATTAGCCGTCATCAGCCAGTCATACCCACTCTCCAGGGTTGGCACCCCCGAGATTTGAACTCGGGACCTTCGGTCATTGCGTTAGAGACACTGCACCTAGTCCACGGGTCCCCTGCTTTGTCGGTTGTGATCGTGAATATGATGAATGAATGCAGTTAGTATTTCTGCTTTTCCTTCTTTCTGCCAGCCAGCCAAATCATCAACCCTCAAGGAAGTTTTGTGTGAGCGAACCGGGTCGTAGCATTTGTGAGCTCAGTTGTCCTCTCCATATTCAGTTTCAAATAGTAGATTCTGCCTTTGGGATATTCGTACATTAACCGGAATTTTTTTAGAAGTTGTGATAAGGGTAGGTTTATGCAATTTTTTTTCTTCCAGAAATTAATCTATATCAGGAGGAACCATTAATCTTATCAAAAGCAATAGCTATTTTCAAGTGAAAAGTATAGGAGACAACGCCAGAAGTAAAAATTATGGAATCTGTAAGGGGCTATCCTAAACCCAATACCGAGGTTTCTGGCTAGTCAGGAAGGCGAGGGAGCGTTGAGCCTCAAAGTAAGATGGAGCCACGAACGTCCCTGCGAAACACGACAACAAAACAACGCCAGTCAGTAGGAAGTGTCGAAGTGCACCTCCTACAGAGGACCTCGCTCTTCAACCAGGGAGAGGGGGAGCAAAGGAAGTATGGGCAATGAAAAATGCCTTGGTGTCAACCTACGTGAAGAGAATAGTTTCTGGGATCCGGCGTGTAAAGAGTGAGGTACAATCAGTAGAACAACCATTTTATTCGCTGACGCTTCGCATTCTTACTCAAACCCCATCCACAGGGACAGTCACAGGCAAAGGTTGAATGAAACATCTTGTTGCAGAGATTGCATCTCCTCCTTCTTATGACCTTTTGTGTTCACTGCAAAAGCTGTGTTAAAACTAGGAAAGATTTCGCAGTATGAATCTACCACTGAACATGGAGTCTTCTCCGGCGCTCTTCCCCCGGAAATTACGTGCGTCAGATAATTTCATTGTTGGCTGTCAGAAGTCGTGTTAAGAAACTAGAGCAGGACCCCCTCCCCCGACAATAAACATAGCCTTGCGCCAAATTCCAGGAAGAGTAGATACTCCTGTATCCTAACCATAACGCAAGATCTAGCCCAAAATATTACCCTAATCCTAACCTCAACTGTAATTCTAACCATAACCCCTAAAGCTTAACATTAAATACTAATCTTCCTGGAAAGTAGCACAACGGTCTCAGAATATTACTGTGCCTATTCGAACTGTTTTCAAACTAGTAAGCGGGAAACACCCATCTAGAGCCTTGACAGGAGTTTATTTACAACCTGATTTCAATACTTTAGCTTACCTTCAAATCTTAAGAACAGTTTGCATTACAAAGGCAACGGGGTTTGGAGAAGGACAGGCCTACACTCTGGGAACAAATTCTCAAGCCTCTGAAGATGTAATAATTAACTGTTGTTAATTGGGACGGTCACCTATGGCATGCTGCATTTTCCCAACTGAGGTTTGCAGCAGGTTCCTGCGGGCACTAAAATGCATCAGTGCGAACGTATAAGCAAGAAGAACACAGTCCTTTTATCACATACGTTTTTGTGAGTGCTTTCGAGTGCTTCCCCGACACGGAATGGGAATACGAACGACCTCCCTACACCCTCGTACTGCAGGTGGCGTTGTGGTTACTGTCAGTAAGGGTACATATTTCCGTGTTCTAACAATAATGCCAACCTTAATGGTAACATACACAGATACTGGAGTACAAATAAAGACAAGGAAGGCCGGAGTGACTATTTCTGGCTTAGTAGGCCTCATCCGCCAACCATACCCAATCCCAAGGGTGGACCGCCTCTTATTCAATCCCGGGGTCTTTGGTCATCGAGTCGAACACACTACTAATTAGCCACGGGCTCACTGTCTTGCCAATTTTGATCGGGAATATTATTTATAATGAAGTGGCGCTTACCAATCAAGCTACGGGTCATACTAGTTCCGTTGTGCCTTGAAGCTCAGTCTAGAAGTCTTGCAGGCAGTTGCATAGCGACAAGTAACATATTTTGATAATTAAGTACTAGCAACGACCAGGGAGTAGGCATTTCGGACTTTTTAGCTGTCATCAGACAGCCATATCCAATTCCAAGCGTATGTCACCTGGGATTTGATCCCGGTTTCGAATTTACCCGTAACTCTACTTTATACCCAAACTAGCCTTAACTCTAACCCTAATTTGACTGGAATTTACGCAAAATCCTCTCTATTTCGGGGCGTTTCCACTACCCTGTCCTACCGGGGAAACTGGAGGAAGGGGTAGGGGGCGCATAAATGATCTCTTCTTTTGTTTTCATCGTAGTTTACTGTTTGCATAGAGCTTAAGATCTGCGGTATTCCTCAATGTCCTAAGAAATGAAGTCTGCAGGCTGGAGTGCGGACAGCAACAAAAAGCCGGTAAGCTAAGGCTAGAGTCTCGCCACGCCTGGCTTTCGCGATAGGGCCGCGACCTGAGCTGTCTGACTTTTTGATAAAGCATTAGAAATGAACACAGACAATGTGGTCAGTTTAGAAGGTGTGCGAGTAGCCTCTGGAATCATGCGAGTTGGCGAGTACACACGCACGAATGCGGCGGCAAGTAAGACACACACACACACACCTGTGTACGCGCAGCCGACGACAGCACCACGCGCATAGACGTCACTTTTAAAGAGCGAGAGTGCTACGTGGCAGAATGCTACAGCGGCGAGAACTGATAATGACTCATCCACACGGCCCCATCGCCGTAGGCGAGCCGGATTATATGCACTCTATGGTTAGAGAAACGGCTACTTCGCACGCAGGAGCATGCGTAAGTGAGCAGTCGATGTGTGTTGTGTGTGCGCGCGTGTGCAATGTGTCGTCACACGCCCACACGAAGCTAGGGCGTACAGGGTCCCACTGTCCCTGTTGCTGGCGTTGATTTGGTGTAACTTTCGCATTGAACCCGATGGCACCGCTTAACAGGCATGAAGGCGGGGGGAGTCAGTGATACTGCAAGACCTACACAGCTGAGGCAAGGCTGCCACAAACGGATGGGAGGAACAACACAGGAGAATTTAGAGAGGGGGGACAAGGAGGGGGAACTAAGGCAGCAAGTGAGGGGTGGGTATTGACTCACATCCTGAGGTAAAACAGCCCATTATATACGCGTAATTAACAGAGCAACACCGCTCCTCCCCCTGTAAGCCAGCCGGGGAACAGTACGGCCTATTCGAAAGGATATCAGAAGGGCTTGGGCACCAGTCTCCGCTCAGACACATTTGAGAGAAGGGGCACGGGTAAGGAGGACTTGTGTGGTCGCCTAAACAGAACACAGGAATAGGACCGCTAATCCCCCCTCCACTGAAGATAGGTGGCTTTGCGATACACTTCTGGAAGGGTAAATACTCGCGTGTCTTAAATGTGACATAAGGCTAAACGGTAACCTCAATCTTCACCATAGCCATACTCTTAACCCAAACCTCATACTTAACACGAATCCAAACCTAAACCCTTACCATAATCCTAATCCTAACCCTAACCCCCAACTCTGACCTTAAGCCCAACCTTAAACCTAATCTTAACTAAACGCTTACGGAGAAAGGGCGTTCACCGGGAGAGGTTTAGTATTTTTATCGGACATCTCGCATAGTTGTCTCGTCCATCTTCAGAGAGTGAATACTGTGGCTCCTGGCTCTCGCTATAGGCCACTGCTTTCTTCCGCGTGCGTAGTCTGCCAATCTGGTTTGAGCCGCTCTGTGTGGCTCGCGTCTCTAGGTGGTAACCGCAGGCTGCCCCAACCACCTGGTAACCGTCACCCACGCTGGGCTTTGAATTGAAACTGTCTGCAACGCTACCTTAACGCTAAACCTAATTTCCCAGGTATTTGACTCAAAGCGACTTGTATTGTGGACGGTTCCTATTCCCATAGCCGGTTTAGGCGGCCATACAAGTCATCCTTATCGAAGAGTGTCATTAGATGGTAACTATGAGAGCTTTTCATCTCAACATCCTTATAAACTCAAAGGATACATGCGTGGTTCAGCTCCGTGAATTACTAGAAGCTGTACTCCACGTCCTGTTGTCGGAGAAGGTCGATCCTATCTACAGACATAACCATTTGCTTAGTACTCCTCGTTGGCACACTGCATAAGGTGTGGAATTTGGTTTTTCTTACCTCGCCGAACATTGAACAAATCCGAGTAAGGTTGGTGGCGCGGTTATGTATGACTCCCAAACGTCAGCCAAACGGAAAGATAGATGCGTGAATTTGGAACATTACACAAGCCTCTATTTTCCAGAACATTCCAATTTTCAAAGCTTAAAGGTGTCGGCATTGAGGTGGGTATCTAATAAACATAAGAATTTAACTCCTATTGAAGTGATATCGCAAAATTTATCCCAGTGGTGCGGCCGAATACGAATTTATTTTAGAGTAAAGTTCCCACGAAGTCTTCACAAGCAACAGTTAAGCAACAATAAGTATTTAGTGTACATAGCTGAACTAATTGTTCCAACGGCAGTTGACAGGTTGCCGGTCCACGGCCCAATACAGCGGCAATTTAAAACGGTCAAGCAATTTTCTGATCGCATTCTTAGTGAGGTCATTCATCCTCTTCACTGTGAACTAATAGCTTCGGAGTCTTCCAGTACTGTGCACTGAAGCTTCCATCGTATGTCTTGCCATACATCGGCATAGCAACATTCTATACACCCATTCGCTACCTCACATGTAAAGAAAGGGAAATTCAGAAGTTTAAATCCTACCTGTCTCCATAACAGACAAACCTCTTCACTTTGAGTATTCTATGATATTTTACCTTACGTTATCCCTTGCTCTCCGTGAATGGAGCCATTTTTTGCTGAAAAATATACCTTTATCTTCAAAATAGCGCATATATCTCTCTTCTCTCTCTAGTGCGTTCGGCTTAACTGCTTGATGATCAGTTGACTGGGGTTCATATATCAGGTCTCCCATGGTCAAGCGTTAGACTGCGGAGGACTGAAACCAGAAGTATCCATTTCAGTCCCCACCGTTAGTATCGTTACCATACACAGAAAATTATGAATTAAGGTGTCAAATAAGCCCTGAAGATAAATTTCAGTTGGTATTTTCTTGGGTTTCAGGTCCAGTTCGAAGGTAAAAATACGAAACTTTAGGGACCACTAACTAGACACTAGACACAACACGCGAGAATGGAGATATAAACAGTCCCCAACTTCGGCATCGTAGTGAAGAAAGGCACCGTGATTGCGCTTGTTCAACACTTAGACGCCGTTAAATCAGACTTAACCAGAGACGGACAAAGTCGTTCTAGCATTGATTCTTTTCAGTGGAATTACTTTAAGAAAGTAACGCATTTTAAGCATGGAAACACTTCCTCCGAGAATGGAAATATCACGCGTTTGAAGCCGTGAGACTCCTGGTGGCGTAATTTATGAAAATGCTTGAACTCGAGACTTGCTACCGTGGTGCTTGCTTAAACCCAGTCTCTCGGAATTCAAATAGTGCTATGCAACATACTAATAGACAAACCTCACTTCTCTTTTTCTAGCATACTTCAGAAGCTTTTCTCTACAAGTCTCCCAATGGTGCATAAAAACCTTTCCAACGGGGACGCTTGTTAGTTATCGGAACAATTCACCAAGGTCCTCTGTGTTTTTAGCTTTAAATATCATTCGGCTCAATCGTCTTCAAACACTTGGTTTTTATTATGCAGTGAATGCAGTCCAAGAACAAGACAACAACCTTAACCATAGAGCGAACTTGGTTCTTCTAGGGTGCTCATTTGGTAAAGGAAGACTAGGGTTTCTAAGGATATCAGGAAACCGAAAACGAATAACCCCAGTTGACCCTCGTATCGACCTCTTAAACACCGGTTGTCCTGAGGTTTCCGAATAGGCGCAGTCGGACATACAAGACATAGAAGAACACTTACCAGAGAATATCTGCAGCAGAAGTATTGCGGTATCTATAACAGTACGACGCTATCGTACAACAACCTTCAAAAGGAACATCTGCGTTTATATTAAAGGCATCAGACCAATTAAACTACTTCCAACACACCATTTTCATCGCTTCTGCCTTTCACTGTAACCTATGGCTTCCACTCCGATCACAGTGGCTACCTCGACTATGCCTACTACTTATTCTATAACAATGGAAATGGAGCCTGTGCGGTCGGGATTCTGTTCACAGACTTTCGACTATCCCGTTTACTGGCCAAGACAGAAAAAATGGAAGCAGTCTTGAGGATACCTGTACTGTTATAAAACTATTTTCAATTCCCTAATGCCTCTCGTAATTTCGATTTCACTAATCCAGGCTGGTCTGAAGCAAGCCAAACGAATAATCAGCCCAAAGGAAGCTCATCATTCTATCTCTTTGGGAGCTGCAAATTCTCAGCTAGTACTGTCATTACTCGTAACCGCTTCGTCTTTCTCGAGATTATCGTGAGAATAAAAAAGGCGTTACAAATCGAAGTTGCAAAAATCGTAACTCTCATCCAAGTAGATTAGGCGTGAGTATTAGCTTAAACCTGCAGACGTGGCAACCTTGCGGAATCACATTTCTCACTCACTGCTCGAGCGTGCATCCCAACCATTGGCTGGCTCCAGTGCGAGGAACTCACATCACTGCACCGACCTAGGAGCCTAAGACGATGACACGCGCGCACAAGAGCAATCAATCTGCAACCTGTGAATTTAAAAAAAGCAGTTGCAGTCTGCCAAGGCCACAGAAAATACGGTTTTTCTTCCCTGGCTGAGTGATTTTATCTGAACCCCAGTGAAGCAGCTAGCCATCTGTTTAGATTGCGGGTCAGTAATCAGTCCCTACTCAGACATAATTTACAAGCTACGGGGCAATCAAAGCGTGTAGCTACACGTTCCCGGGGGTAGGAGGAGGAGGAGGAGGTGACAGTAACCACGCATCGACCACGTGAACGGGTAACCTGCTCCAGCCTGCATTGACCGTATGGGGTCACGAACGTGTACACGCGCTTGCGCACGTGTGTACTGGCACTCAGAACTGTTTTCTCTCTCTTGCTCTCTCGAATGCTGCTGCTGTTGCTGCCTCAGAGAGTGAATAAAACCTGCGTGCACATACACGTGCGCACCCGCACACGCACACACAAATTACGACCGCGTTGAAATCTGCGGTCTTATCGTTGTCGTTTTTGCCGGGCTCGCGCAAGATGCGGGTTGAAACAAGTCCTTCATCCCTCTCTCTCTCTCTCTCTGTGTAGCACTATTTTGCGCGTGCCGGCGAGTTAAGCTACCTGCCACCTGAGCATAGTCTAGTGTTCTCGCATACAGCTGTCGGCTGGTCAAAAAGGTGTATTGATTTTTTGCACGTCCATTGTATGCACGCGCGCACACACCACACGCTCGCCTTCTGACTGTGACCTTAGCCATGTGGACAGTCAGGTGGTATTGGCCACATATAGGCGGTTGTAAAGGCGGCTATCAAATGGTGTTAGTTCGGAGGTGGTCGAAAGGCGAGGAGTAAAAAAATAGTCACTCAAGTAGTATTTTGTCTACTGGCATAGATGTTCATAGTAACGTTGTGGCAGAAAAACAACCATGCGTCTAACACACTCTAAATATTTAATGAACAAAAATTTAATTTGGTTGTTATGACTATGACTAGTTGAAGGCATCTCTCAGAACAAAAACCCCCAGCGACATAGATTTACAGGGTGTCTCAAAAATGCATGCACATTTTAAATAACTGTAAACTTGGTATTTATTGTAAATTTTTTATTTAAAAAGTGTAAAACTCTTGACAAGTATGATTTTATTTTTGTGTCACTGTAAGTTCTCAAACTGACATCCACTTAATCCACACGCCACTGTCAGTGCGACGCAATGGAATCGCACACATTAGAAAACAAGTCCATCTGTATTTGGGTGCATTCATGTTCAATAGCTTTTCTCATCTTCAGTTATTTGCAATTTGGTTAAAATTCAGTGGAAAAACTAAAATAATACTTCTTAATACCTTTGCATTTTTGAAATAATAAAATTATAATAAACCTCAAAGTTAAAATTGCTCGAAATATGTATGCATTTTTTTGGGACACCGTGTATTTTTGTAAAGGAGAACTTCGACAGAATTGGATTGTAGGAATTACATAGCTGAACGAAGTCTTTCATTAAAAACAATTTTCTGGGTCTTAAAAAGACGTAGCTCTTGGACTAAACCGAACAGTAAAATTGTTGAGGTCGGAAGCAGATAAAAATAAACATTCCACTCAGCTGCATCAATAGGAAACCTGGGTGTACAATTCAAGTGACTTCAGTTTAGTGTCGCCTGAACGACCAAAAGCAAGCCGTAGAGGTCATCCCCCGACGCAACACGGAACTATGAACGCAAATCCAGATAAAAGAGGTAATTTTTACGTTAAATTCCAGGGAAATTAGGGTTTAAGTTAAGGTTGGATTTGGTTGTAAGGTTACGGTTCGGGATAGGACACGGAAATAGGCATGTGCCGAGGTACCAGACTAATTCAACCCTGACAATCTCTTCACATTTCCTTTTCTGGGCTGTTTGTTTTAGCGTGACGGACCCACATCTTGTTGCCTGTCAGCCGCCGCGACACTTGGGTGCCCAGCATTCAGGTTGTTGGACGTTTTTCACTATTGACCTCATCAACCTACTGGATTATTGTATTTCTTTTCTCGCATAGGATTCGAAGAGATCGTTCGTTACTTCATTAGAACGTTAGTATCCACAGTATTCACCTTTCCTGAACTGGAGAATTATGTCGTTCGTATTACGGGCTAACGTTCATATTCCTCCTCGTGCCCTAGGGAGTGTTAAGGGGAGCGCATACAAGGTTCCAACTAATAAAACGTCCAAGAAGACTAACAGAGATGCCTAAGCGGTGGTAGTGAACTCTTGAACAACAAAGTCAAATCCATCCTCTACGATAAATTAACACAAAAATGGCAGCTTCTAGGATTTCCAGTGCCGGTAATCTAATAATCTAGACGTCCTATTTCGTGAGTTTGGTTATGCCGCGGCAGGTAGACATTAGGGCTTCCAAAATCCTGTCTAAAGGATTTGTTAGAGTCTTTAAATAAAGTGAACACGGGCCGAATAGAAGGCTCACTTCAGTGAGTTGACTGGAATTATGGCGAAATTATATGCATATTGATTTATCTCCTTTAATCCCTACCGTACATTGTGAGGCTATACTTCAGGTAAAAATGCATACTAAAGTCATTTGAACACATCTTATGCTTTAAGCTCAGTAGGAAGAAATCCATAAATTGTCCTATTTTGACGAATTTAGTTTTTTGATTAGTAGGGCTAATTTTTAAAAGCATAGTTAAGTGACTTTCCTGATTATCTCTATGGGTGCTCATATCAGTCTTCAAGCTATAACCAAACTCACGTTATAGATGCATCTGAAGTGTACTCCTGTGTTGTGATTGCAGTCTGTAGGTAGAGCGTCAACTGTAGTCTTGCTGTTCCGAAACTCGCAGAGCAAAATGCCGCAGAATGCACAAGAACCTTCTAACCCCCAGGAAAGAATAGCGTATTACTAGGCTGAAGCCTCACGGATAGAAGCTTCACCTCATTTGATTCTAAAAATGCCTTCCCATCAGGGTTTGGGCAATAGTCTTCCAAGCGGTCAAGTTGCTGAGACTGCAAATAAAGCCCGTCTTCAATTTTATAGGCCTGATTGGTTAAATGACAGATTAAAGAGTCATCGCTCTAATGCTCTTCGTGCTCATGATAGGCCAAACCTTGTTTATCACCCAAACATATACTGAACTATGGGTCAGATCACTCATTTTGGTTCTAGCATACGTTCGTAGTTTCTATAGAACGCTGTTGAGGTAAGATTTATGTTAATGATACAAATGACACAGTCGAACACTCTAAAAGTGACTCCAGTTTAAATGAGTTCGCTTCGAAGATCAGCAGTTGTATGTAATCGATTCGATGCTGTTTATGACCTATTTTAGGATACTAAACTTAGTTTAAACTTAATCAATCTAATAGGATGGAGACAACATTTATTCTTGTTGATGAGCTTTCACCGAGTACTAACGGAACTCACTTGTCCCGCTCTGCCTTAGATCTCGTTTGTCGAGCCCTGACATCAACGAGTCAACGAGTATCAATATTTCTCGAACTAAGCTGGCAAGACAACAAACTCGTGGCTCAATGGTTAGAGCTTTAGACTCTTATCAAAAAGTTTGCGAGTTCGAGCCTTGGGTGATGCAAAACTTGGAGTCGAGTATGACCGGCTTATGACGGCTGATAAGCCAGAAATGGCCATTCCAGTCTCCTTTGTCTTTGCCGGCAATACTATCTACTAAATCGATTATTGCCAATTTAGTAGCCGTTGTTGTGTTCGATATCGCATTTAAAATATCCCCAAGACAACCACCAGCATAAAACACCAACAACCATACACCCTCCTCCTGAGGAACGTAATCGTGTAGACCGAATAGGATTACTGGAACCAGCAGCTAACTAACGATGTGTTCTTCACTGAGCCGAGGTCCCATGTTTCATTCTAAACGGAAATTTATTGCGACAGGCGAAAAGGCCGCATGCTATGAAATATAATTTTGTGGCGCAGCCTTCTAGAAAATTGACGTTCTTTAACTAGACTCGGGAACAAAATCCAAGCTGATCTCACCGAAATAATTATAATCTATCAAGTGACAAAAGGTTTACTCTCACAGTTATTGGCTGCCGTCCGTCTGCAGGGAGGGTATCCTGTGAAGGTATCCGGTAGGGAGAGAAGAAAAAGCATTATCACCTTCAAAATGGGGTCTGAGTTTGAACCTAAACCTTACCAATTTTAATTTTAAGAGGTGTTTTACTGAAACAGTGTTAATAAAATCTCAAAATCAGATTGGGAAAATCCGCGGACTTTTAGATACAGTCAAGTCTTTTACCAATGGGCTTTCGGCTGGTTGAGTATAATGGATGATGTTAAGTAACATGAAAGTAAAAGTCGTTTGTCCGCCCCGATGAAAATTTGGTACTGGTATTGCGATTACAATCCAGAATACTCCCAAGTGGTTGCATTTTGATTAAGAAACAACACGCAGGAAAAACATGTACCTCTGAAGAATTGAGTGTAAATGTTACGAAGAAAATATTTTATTGCAAGTTTTCCCCTTCAATAAGTAGACTATGGAAAAGCGAGAGACCTTCACAGCAAGTAAAATTCTGTTCCGGAAACAGTTCCAAACCACTGACCTCCCGACGACGTAGGGAGAGATTTGCTTCTGGTTTATCCAGATCATGCCAGCGGTTTTTAGGAACTATCAGTATTGGTGGGTCTTTTATCGTAAGAGCGATTAGTCCAATGAGTCAGTATCAGTATATTGAGGGTATGAAGAAAAATTCCTTTGAGTGCCCTATTTGTACATATGTGCAGTGGTAGCAAAAATTTGTTGCTCAGACTGTTGGCCAGGCCAGTTGTCCTGTGTCATAGGATAAAAATAGGAGCAGACAGTGAAAAAACTCCTCAGGGATTTTTAGGAGAAAAACTGTCGCCCTTGTGGGGGTAATGCGTGGGATTTAGGAGAAAAAAGGGGTTTCCCACTGGGGGGGGGGGGCATTGCAAAGATTTCCAGGATCATCACCGTGTGGAAGCCACGTCCTGATTCTTCCTTGCTGATTGCAGAGTCCGCCAACGGAACTGGAAAAACAGAGGCATCCGTCCAGATCGTCGACAGTCCGCTTCGGGTCGAACCAAGGGTGAAGGTTTAGGCCGTCAGGTCTGGCTGATAAGATTGCCAGCGGGTAATCACGGTACGCAGATAGCCAAGTAGGGTAGACCGCGGAGACCTTCGCACGAGGCTATGCGTGGGAGGGCGTTATAAATAGCAAACGTGAAAGTCATCACGATAAATCACGTAGACACCGAAAATGGGTAGTTGAGACGTCTGCCGCTAGATGTTAGACACAGTCTTGATTCCGTCTTTGTTCGTAAACAAAAGCTGCCCTAGCTACACTGCTGACGGCATCATATGCCTGATTTTATCTTTTTGTACTTCGTAAGGTGTGGCCTACTATTTTTTGAATAAATAGTGCCTTGGGCACATTTAAGATTCTTTCTAGTTAACTCGTGACCGACAGGTTCTTTCAGTTGTCTACCAATCGTCAGTTCTATAAGAGGTGCTCCTGTGACACGAGTAAGGGGTAGTCTGTCAAGTCACAGCACAAAAAATTTCCGAGCGAGCAACAAAAGGCCTTTTTTATAGTGTTATTTAGTTACCTGCATAAATACGATGATTTGATGGCTGGGACAACACTTTTATTCGCCTGACATTTTGGCCTCCGTTGTAGATTCTTCATCAGAAGCATCAGCAGAAAATTATAGCAGAAACAGGTGATATATGCACAGGAAGTTGTAGTATTTATGTGATACAGTCATTGCTGTATACGTATGACAATTAACGATAATTTCTCTCTTGTTCGCGGATCGCTTGATGACCGGCATGTGGGCCGTGGCCCGCTGAACTTGCTTCACGCGCGATTGAATTGGAGGTGATGATTGATCGGCCATATGGTTCCCCGCTGTTGCCGTAAGAAGACGCGGTTGCCCGTGCGTTCCCCAAGTGGCCACTTGCTTTGGCTGAATTGAGCCTCAGCACCAAATATGGATTGCGCAAGTCGTTGCACTTGTTTATGGACTGGGGGACCATGAACCGTGACTCAAGTAATTCGCGGCTCACCCGATAATCACATTTTGCGAGAATTTTGGTTCCATAAAATTTGAATGTGTGGCCGGGTCTCGTCGAATGAGCCACAACTTGAGAATCGGCATCATTTCGCCGCACTGCTGCCGCGTGCTCGGCAATTCACGTCTTGATAATTCTTCCAGTTTCTCCGATGTAGTTGCTTTGTGCGCAACTGCACCAGATCCTATAGCCGACTCCAGATGTGTTTTGCCGTGACTGTGGGTCTTTTGGTTTTATTATCTGACGCCTTATAGTTACCTTCGGCCTATGTGCGGCTCAAACTCTAAGTGGTGTGAGAAGGTGGCCGGCGGCCTCCGAGACGTTTTGGACGTACGAAATAGCTCGTTAAATTTTGGGTTGGTGCGATTTTGTTTTCCATTTCTTTTGCGCAAGCACTGGTTAAAGAAGTTGCGTGGGTAGCCATTTTCACTGAACACTCATCAAAGATATTGTATTTCGGCAACTTTGCCATCTGGTTCACAGTAGTGCGTCTCAACACCCCGATTCCGCGTCCTGACGTAACTGCGTTTGTGGCGGAAAAAAGTGTTGCCCCAGCGATCGAATCTTCCTCTTTTAAATTTTTTCCTGGGACTTACATGTTCGCTTGTATTGGCAACCTGCATAAAGCATTTTTATCGATATGCTTTATAGCTCGATCGTTCATGACTGATAACTTCCACCGTGTGTCCCATGGAGCGGACGCGGCAGCAGCGTCAATTATAGGCAATCTTGCACGACGTCTATCAGACCATTAGCTGTTTTTGTACCCTCTCTCGCCTTACTACATGACAATATATCGTTAGAGACGAGCAGAGGTGGATGCGGACGAAGTCGTTGACAAGGTAAACCAACCCGTCTACGCGTGTCACATATGACCTACTGATCCCTACTTCATGTACCAGACTTCTTTGCCTCTTAACCAGGCCACGCGGGAGATGCGCTGGATCACCACGCGGGCTAGATCAGAGCAGGGTGGGCGTTGCTACGGATGCGCACCCACAGAAAATGCCACAAATTCGGGAGGGGGAGGCAGTGGCAGCACGGCTAGGTGCATTTTCCCGCTGCCCTGATCCTGCCTTCGGTCTTCTTGAATTGGTCAGGACACGGGGCTCAGTTGGGGAAGGAGAGAGTGCGGTAGATGCTGCACAAGTCTTATATGACTATAAACTAAATCAAACGCAATACCCGACCCTGCACCCATCACGCTTTATAGGGAACATGGTCGGAAGAGATGGTTGAACTGTCAGAAATAGACCTCTGTAAGTGTGGCTTGGACATCATGTTTATGGGAGTACCATTCTGGTCACCTTGAGGAGGAGCAATTCCGGCCTGACTGTCAGTCCAGAGAGCCGAGTTATCTCGTCAGCTGGCGATCATATAAGCCAAGAATCCTCGCGCATCGTGAAAGATTTGAGCACGTGAGATTTATCCTATGGATAAATGTGCTGCTTTGTAGTGAGGAAAAATTTCCCATTTTCAGTCTCATCCCCTTCTATCCCCCATGAATCATTTGAGTGTTCGATGCTCCATGTCAATGAATGATGGAGCTGTAGGCTTAGGGTGGAGGTGGTCTTGCCATCATTATTATTATACTTTAAAATATATTATTTATGTTGCAGTTGCATTATGCCATGTATCTTTCGCAGCATCCACATTCACTAGAGCATGCTCCCCTTGCTAGTCAGGAAGAAAGACAGTTCGATGGAGGACAGGCAAGGGGCTAGAATCAGAGAGATCAATGGTTCGACTAGACCCAGTGTTAACCGTTTTCTCCCCACATACATCCCCTTGTTTCCTATATTCGACCGCTATAACTATTTGGATTAGGAAAAACAACAATAAGGCTATGTCTCTCCTCGAGTCCTAGACCTTCATCAGCGTTGGTGCCCAGCTTCTGTCGTACGGACTACGCGCAGAAAAAGTAGTCTACAGGACTTGCAGGGGGAACTGATCATCTGTTGCCAGGCAACGCAAGTTGATGGCTCTTAGAAACAAAAATGTGTACACCAGTAGACAGGGTCAGGGGGTTCAAGGTGGGAAGGTGGAAGGGCAGGAAGAGCAAGGTAAAGGGAGCCGTCATCGGCAACGTTATCTCACACCCATGACCCACCCACTGGATCGGTCAGGGGTAGCAGGGTAAGGTAGAGAACAGGACAAGGCAAGAAGGTGGAAAGGTTGATTAGTCCTCATGATTTCAGCTGGTAAGTTCAGGTGGTCCAGCCGAATCCATCAAATTAAAAAAAAAACAGGCTATCTCTGCGCACGCGCGTGTGTGTGATTGTGTGCTGTTATCGAGGCTACATACATCAGTAAAAAGGACAGAGTTAGGCAGGCAGGAGACAGTCATTCGGCGTGAGGAGTTTGGCTTGTACGGCCGCATACTTCTGTCTGCTTCCTGCAGTTTTCCAGGTTTAGGCAAAGCAGACTTGACCCAGAGAGACTCCGACCTCGCGATCATCACCACCAAGGTCAGCGAAGGAAATGTCGCGCAGCGGCAGACGGCGGGGGCGGCTGGAGACCTCAAATACGGTGGAGCCGTAGCTGTCCTTTTTGTACTACAATGAAACAACCGCGAGAAGGTTAGAGGTCAGGGTATAAGTGAAGAGCTTCTATTTTTCACGATGGCTTTATGACCAGTAAGATAGGAGAAAGCCCTGGGTAACGCAAGAGACTATCGTGATTGGCCACAAGCTTGCCCGCCCCCAGCTCTCGGGGTTTCGCAATACATAATCAGAAGGTCAACTTAAAGAAACTTTTTAGTGGATTTCTAACAGAATAACCAATAAAGTGGCCAGATTAATCGAAAAAAAAACCAGATTAACCAGGAAAACCTTGAAACTTTCTTTTTTTCAAGACAAATTAAAAATGTAAATGAAGCAGCTTGGAGTCCAGTTGTCGAACCCAGAGATAGAAAACCTTACCAAATTTTTGATGCAAATCTAGCGCTGCCTAATTGATAGAGTGCTCGAGGTCGAATCAACCTTTTCATATCGTCCTTTGATTAAAACGCGCCATACTTGTTCTTTCTTACTCCTAGCAAAAACGCACATATCTACCGGTTAAATTCAGAGTAGTTTCTGTCGTGCACTAAAACTCATCCATTATGGTCCATGCAGTGTCGGCCGGGGTGGCGTGTTCAAGTGGCCCTTGGGTAGTCGCAACTATCTGGATGCGCGTGTGTGCACGAAGGAAAGTCAGTCAAGAGTCTGCGGGTCAGTGAGTTGGAGGCAGAAGTTGCGTGAACTCGAGGCAGTGGGTGTTGTTCAAGGAAGTCGGACAGTCTTGTCAGCTTTCCACCTATACTTTTCTTCTAATAGAGACAGTAGCTAAAGTTCCAGCAAGTTTGACATATCGTTAAGGCGGATTCAAGATATTCAGAATCCTATACAACTGTCCTACAATCAGATGAGCATTGCCGATAAAGACAAGAGAGGCGCGTATAGCGATTTCTGGCTCATAAGCTGTCATCAGCCAGTCATACCCAGTCCCAAGTGGTGCGCACCCGAGGATCGAACCCGCAATCTGTTGGCTAGAAGTTCAACGCTCTAGCCCACTTCGCCACAAGCGCGTTATCTTGTCGGTTTAGCTCGGGAATATTGACATTCGTTGCTGGATATAGAGTTTTATTGAATATAAAGTTCTCAGGCAGCAGAACCCTGCAGAATAACTACACAGTACCGCTTACTGCACTAAGCATAGAAGTTCTATCATGAATTGCATCCAGTCTTACACACCTGAGCCTTCAAGTAACAAAGGAGACCGTCTGCTGTACTTCCACCTTTGACCGTCCTTTATTTTGTGACCAAAATGCATACGATCGAAAAATGCAGCACTCTCTAGTTTCTACTTCTACAGAAAGCCAACAGTTAAGCACTTGGTTTAGTTCAATGACTGTGTACGATTTAAGTTATGACTATTTCCCCTTGCACCACTAGCATGTCAGCTAAGGAGACACCGGTCCGTTCAGCTCATCAGCTATCATTATTCTTATCATTGTTCAAATGACTAATCATCCGTCTAGAATGACGAGTAACCATAACCAAGTTAGCCTTCCTACAATCAGGAGCTGTGCTTTTGCACATCTACTGGGCTACCTATACTGAGACAGGGCCACAGAAAACAGTAAGTACATCGACGCAAAGCTATGAAAACTGCGTTAGTTTTCACATGACTAGTAAATACCCTCCATTCTTTGCAAGATTCTGACAACGTTTTACAGCCGCCATGACTACAAATTGACCGTTGCACTGGGCAAAGCTCGCCAATGCCAATCAAGGATTATTTTGCGATAAGTGTTTTTGCAGGTCCTTTCCTCCCTACCCCAACCCAGCAACAAGTAACATTTCACAAAAGTTCTACTGGGCTTTTCTTCTGCCCATGGAGTTGATAACCACCGGAGAGAATGGTCCTACCAGGACACATAGTAGTTCAATAGCTTGCATATTTATGGTCAAAGACAAAGGGTTAATATGCAGGGGTCCACAGGAAAAGCGCACAGTAAATTTCCCTTCTTTAGGTCCCATTTTAGGGCACCCCCCGAACTGTGTTTTTTTTTGTCTCAAAGGTTTCTGTATTTCAACCCATATGATACCTGACTATATTTCTACAATTTTTCTACATCGCGGCATACCGACTGATAGGACAGACTGCATGTTTCTCCATTTAAACCTTATCTCGCTAAGTGCAAACACCTTTTTCGCTTTTGTTTCATCTCAGCAGGAAGCTCACTCCGTTTCCTTGCTCCTATCGCTTGTTTTGCTAGATGCAACAAGGCCATTCTAACTAGCTAGGTAGATCATGTAATTATAGAAAACCAAAAGATGCCTTTACGAACTTGCAAACTTGGAAAGCCAATTGCCTGAAGAATCAGGCAACGTCTCGGCAGCGGACTGATATAATATAATGATATCGTCACTGTGGGTCGTCACTGAGCATGATGAGGCGGCATGATCACCGGACCGCAGTTCACTCAAATCTCCAGGAATCAGACCAAAGACTTCGTGGATACTTCCAAAATACCTGCAAACATCGTGATTTCCCGTAAAAATCGGGACGGTTACCTTTGATTTAATTGACCCAATTGTGAAAAATTCGTGGCCTTGGCGCGATTCGAACCCACACAGCAGGGCGGACTTTTGCGCTGTTAACACTCCACTGTGGAGCTACAAGGCTCACCGTGAACCGTTAATTTACTCACACTTGGTTTGATTTACCCACCTGCCCAGCCTACTGCATGCATAGAATCCACCATTAAGGATACAGTAAGCTGACTGTCCAGGCAGGATTTCCTAAGCAATTACCTAAAATCCGCCAGAATGCCTACTAGGCTCACTTATTTATTAGGAAGGTTCGTGAGCTTGTTAAATTTGAAGCCAACCGAGTGCATGAGGCCAGGAAGAAGTGCCCAGAAATAGAAAGCTGAACAATATCGATGACCAACCCCACCAGCGGTCGGCCATTTGCACGTTTTTAATTGTTAGCTCAAAGCTAAAGCTCAAATCGAACACAAAAGCGCAGCAAGCAGAAATCCCAACAAAGTCAGATTAAGCAAAGCAGCCTCGCCAACGTTTTCCACCATCTCTACATCTCTCTGGAATCTGAGCACACGTCCGGAGTCCCGACTGAACACTTGCTGCCTGCATCCAAATAACCAGCACGAATTGCTGGACCAAGCGTGCATACATAGAAAGCAGCATACGACTGCACAGAACTTGCATTCACCTATCCCACTGACTGATTTTAATTTCCATTCCGAAGGAGACGTTCGCAGCTCACCTATTGGTGTAAAATACTACATGCCTGTCAAACCCCCTGTTCCTATGCAGTCCTTTTTCGAAAATATAAAAATGTCGGTGTGAAACTACTGATAGGACTACACTTCTGGACAGAAGTCGACTTGGACACTGGTGTTCCGCAGAACCTAAACAGTAACGCATACCTGACAGTCATTCTGGAGCACCTTGTAGCGGAATAGGGGCCCCTCAGCTGTGAAGTAGAGGTCATTGTCAGCAAGCAGGCGAGAGTTCAAACCAAATTCAGTGACTGAGGTCTGCCTGCAGTTAACAGTAATTTCCTGCTTTGCTTTGTCGCTGAGCACTTTAAGGAAGGAGAGCTGATCGGCGGGGATTTGGTAGTCAAACTAAAAAGAAGAAAAGTCAAAAGGCAGTAGTCAACTGGTATGTCATATAGGGTGAGAAAAAGCATAAGTAAACTGAAACATGAGCCGAAGCAAATGGACGTTTAGAGGTTCAGTTCTGCAAAAAAATTACCAGACTGTTGCCAGTGAGAGCACTGAACCAGTATTCGACGCCAGATTTGGCCCTGCTGAAGGCCTGGGTGTCAACTTCGGGCAACTTGGCACTGATGCAGGTCTCGCCGCTTGAAATCCTACAATAGACCTGGATGGCGTCTTTGATGCTTCCGGCATTGGGGTCAATCCAGTAGTAACCTGAAAATAAACGGACGATAAATTGAACCTCCACCTTTTTGAACTGCTTCTATGACAAAATGAATCACCCTTCTTTTAGGAGCTGTTATTATCGCATAGAAAGAACAGCACTGAAAAGGAGGAATATGATTGTGTGGGTTGCAAGGCTGAATAGTGTCCCATGTACCATATTAAAACAAGACTGTCAAGATAGCATAGTGAATACTAATGGTTGTGATGTAAGATTTTCTCCGATAATTTGCATGTTCGTCCGGGATTTGACTTTCCAGCTTATGGACTTTAGAAAAAGCTCCGAACAAAACACGCATAATGTAACTTAATCTCCCTTAAGCATGAAGCTGTAAAGGTTTCCTCTTATGTGAACGTGAATTTCTCCTTGAAATTGAAGAACTCACCCACCGACCAGCTCCAGAATAGGAGATTGAGGGGAAACGATAAGGTATATTATGTGACTCCAGGCGTTCACTGTCAAATTTTATACGTTTCATGTGAAAACTTGATGTAAAATATAAAGGATAAGCCTCTTCAAGTTCAATTCAAACTTAGACAGTGTTTTGGCAGACTGTGAATGTTAAACGGTTCCTCGGTTGCAGCTGGTGAGTAAATTCAAACATTCCCCTCAGATTGGTAAACTAATCTCTGTCAAAGCTGACGTATTTAGACTCTTTAAGTGTTTCCAAAAGGTGATCTCCAATAAATAATGACAGGCACTCAGAACTTTACGCTTTTCAAACAAAGGTGGAAAACTTACCATCCTCTAGGTGAGGTTTTACGCGCGCGAGGATTTTGCAGCTGCGTGCTGGTAGGCCCCGGGAGCCGTCAGGCAACTCAATGCTATCAGTTCCAATGAACTTCGCTTGGTCAGCATCGTCTGACATTCGCATGTCATATGTAAAGGCCGGTGGGCCAGGAGGTCCTGGTGGACCTTGATTGCCCATTGGGCCGGGGTTACCCTGGGGACCGTCACGTCCAGCAGGGCCAAGCGGACCCGCAGCGCCTTGCTCTCCCTGGAAGCCGGCCTCGCCAACCTGGCCAACAAAGCCTAAAGGACCTCGAGCTCCTTGAAGACCAGTGGGTCCATCGTATCCACGCGGGCCGGCTGGACCTGCCATACCACGCTGACCTTTAGGTCCTGGCTCTCCAGGGGGACCCATCCAGCCCTTATGACCGGTGGAACCCGGTTTTCCTGGACGACCGGGAGCACCATCGAAGCCTGCGCGGCCGGGGAATCCTTTGGGACCCTGCTCGCCGTCCTTTCCAGGAGCACCATCACTGCCAGCTGAGCCAGGTTCACCACGGTCGCCGGAGGGGCCGGTAGGACCCATGGGTCCAGTCACACCCTGAGGTCCTGCTGGACCTTGTGGGCCGGCATCACCGGTAGGACCTTGGAGTCCTCTCTCACCAGGAGGTCCTTGTGGACCCTGGGGACCAGCCTCACCATCAGGGCCATCCTCACCAGCAGCACCCATTGGGCCAATAGGTCCTGTAGGTCCAGTTGGGCCAGCGGGACCCTCAGGACCTTCCTTGCCCTTGTCACCGACTTTGCCCTGGGCACCACTCTTACCAGAAGGACCTTGACGTCCTTGAGGGCCAGCTCGCCCAGCCTGGCCAGGTTTGCCCTAAAAATGTAGTAGATTCAGCGATTAATATTTGAGGGCACCTTTTGACTATTCAAAACTCAAACCTTGAAACACTTGCATAATCGGCAGAAAGAGGTGGTTACAGAAAAAGCCAGCAAAGAACCATGCACTCGAGGTCATGACTGGAGGGAAGCCTTCCTAGTATTTCAGTAGGCTTTCAGTTCTCAAGATCTTGTAAGGTGTGGCTGGCTAGTAAATCCCATCATATATATTGCTTTTTGATTTTCTTTGGAGCTTTAAAATAATAGACGACATTTAGAAAGGCTTCTAGACGTGCTCCTGCATAACGGCTATTAACTTAATGTTGATAAAATCATAAAAGTCAGCTTGTTGGCCAAAAATGGGCACCCGAAACCACAGACACCCCTCTAATACTGTTCTACGGAAGGAATTTTTTCCCTTAAGACTAACAAGTTGGATTTAGGGCGAAGCTGCAACCTAAACTAGGCAGGTATTTGGTGGGTGAATAGATCCTGGATTCAAATTTCGTCTAAAGCAATACAACGGTTTTCTCCATCTCATTTAAGCTTGAACTCTCGCGGCTTTCTTACATCAGATAAATTTATTCTTACCAAAGCCGAAATAACACGTTTCCGTTGACTGTGTCTGGTGCGTTGTTTTCGAAGCTAAATTTGAGTGGTTTCAGTAAACTCGTAGAAATAATGCAAAGAAGATATTCAATCTTTGCACTTATATGCAAGCAGCACTTTGGGCATACTTCTAATCTGAGGAATAAATAAGAGTGAGTCTTGAATGGGTAAGCAATTAAATAGGCATGACAGGAGACTTCTAGGCGAAGGTCTGAAACGATCTCCTATCTCTTTTCGTGGAGAACTTTCAAAAGATTAAAACAAATGTGACATCACAAGGACGTTACCTGCGGGCCCGGTGGACCATCGAGACCTAGCGGTCCGGTTTGGCCTGGTGGTCCGCGGAAGCCCTGCGAACCGGGCGCTCCAGCTGGACCCTGAGCGCCATCCTTTCCTGGCGCACCGGCAGAACCCCGGAAGCCCATTGGACCAGGCATTCCATTCGGTCCTACGCTGCCCTCTTCACCAGGTGCACCATCGGCTCCCGCCGGTCCACGCTCACCAGGGCCTCCCATGGGTCCGTCACTTCCACGCGGTCCAACTGGACCATCATCACCAGCAGGACCATCAGGACCGGGCGGACCATCGGGACCGCGTGGACCCTGCTTGCCGCGTTTACCAGGACGACCGGGGACTCCGTCCATACCGTCACGACCTTGGGGACCCTCAGGCCCTTCGGGGCCGTCCTCACCATCGGTACCAGGAGGACCAGCAGGACCCATTTCACCCGCGGGACCTGCATTAGATGATAATATCCTATTATTACTAATAGGAAAGTGAAATCAAAATCTTTTGCCCCACAGCACATGGTCAGAAGAGAGGGGATACAAAACGGTAAACCTGGAATAAGATTCGTTAGAATGCTAAGCACATACAGTTGGCTCTCTTGGCAGCAAATACGTGTATATTCAACACTTTCCTGTGAACAGTTATTTTCGGCTTCATCATATAGGACGGAGCAAATACTAGCAAAAATATACGCTTGACATCATTTATTTCGCTTAAATTCTACAAACTTTCAAGTTTGCATTTACAATTAGGAGTCTGTGGAAACAAGGTCCATTAGGATACATTAATACATATTTGGTGACCGTAGGAGTCGGCCGGCAGACGAAGGTAGTAGCGTTGTGCATTCAGCTGCGTTCAGCATCATGCAAACGCTTCAGGGCATCCATTTAGACAAATACTGAAAGCTTATACATAACGAAAAGACATCTCACCTGTAACGCCAACAGGACCAGAAGAGCCGGCGTAACCCGGTTCACCTTTGGGACCAGGAGCACCTCTGAGAGCAGTCATGGGGGCCTGGACGATAGTAGCACCTCGCGGACCCGGTTCACCGGCAAGACCAGGCTCACCGTCTTTACCGTCTTCTCCAGGAGGACCATCAGGACCAGTGTTGCCAGTTGGGCCTTTCTTGCCTCGGAAACCCGGAAGACCACGGTTTCCGGGAGAACCTTGCACACCCTCAACAATTAAGATTGAGAAGGTAAAGTGGCATCATCAACTGTACCACTCCAAAAAATGGCAGAGTCGTTGCATTACTGTACAGTTAGGGGAAAGCTCACCATTTGACCGGACGTTCCACGAGGTCCCATCTTGCCTGGTTCACCTTTGGCTCCAGCTAAACCAGCGTAGCCCTGAGGACCGGCCTCACCCTGCTCACCCTTAGGTCCAACGTCGCCTGGAGGACCCATAGGACCAGGTGGTCCAATATTTCCGGCTTCTCCAGTCGGTCCATCTCGACCATCGGGACCCTTACCTCCGGGAGCACCAGTGGGGCCAATAGCTCCGGGGTATCCTATGGTACCTGTTGGGCCGTCAGGACCCTTTTCTCCAGCCTGACCAGCTGGACCTTCTTCTCCCTGGGGTCCGGACTTGCCTCGGGGCCCTCGAGGTCCAATTGAACCGCGAGATCCCTTCTTTCCTTTCTCCCCCATTTCACCGGGTTCGCCGGATGGACCGCGATCACCGCGGATTCCCTTAAAATAGATAAAATATCTTATTATACAGACGTACCACTTGTCTTAAATTGAAAGTATTCACAACAAACTGGTCAGGTCCTTTTTTGAAAACACGCATAACTTAGGCTATCATATTCTGCTCAAGCCGAGAAGGATATATATGGCAGGGGGAAACAGATACCGTTGAACTTCCCCACCAATTTCGCAGCACGTCAGCCTTACGTAAGCTTCCTTGAGAAAAGTATGTCGGTCGAAGATAAATGGATCTGCAACCGTAAGATTCGGTTCACTTTATGACGGCTGATAGTCGTAACCTAACACTAAGGCAGGCGGATTCAAAGTTCGAATTTGGATTCAGTTAATCATTAGGCAAGCACATTACCGTTTGGACAGGAGTTCACGCGTCAGGAAGCGTAAAACGGGAACGTTCATGATACAAATAAGGGATGCTAGCCAGTTCATCCTGATTGCTAGATAATCTGCAGTTTTAAACAACACCTATAGCTCCTCGTATGTCAAACCTCCCGGTTGACCCTATTCAATCGTCTGTGACGACTCTGGATAGGAGGCCACCGCGAAACTGAAGCTGTTGTCAGTCCTTCGAAAGGTAAACAGCGTACTAAGAGGCAAAATGATATCAGTCGATGTTTAGCGCATGATTTTAGGACGCAGCCCCCGGAATGCCTTGTCACTTTTGGCCCTTGGCAGGAAAATTTTGAAAGTTGCTTTGTTTTAGCAAATTAAAATACCGCAATTGCCAACTCATTACTTGTCATCTGTCCCTAGGGGGAGTTTCGATTACATTTGAAAGACCGCGCTTTATCAAAGGATTTTGATTAGGAATGTTAACGTGCGCTTTGGAGCTCCGTGGAGGAGGGTGGGAAGACAACTGCGAGCAGGTTGAAGGAATTATAAAACACGCAGGATAATGTAGCGGATAAGAACAAAACACAGATCCTGTCGCCTAAGAAATGTATCAGTGTTACACTTCCGATTGACATCGATCGGACAAATAAACAGCACCACTGCCCACACAAATATGGACCAGCAACAAAAAATCTGAACCTAATATTCCGTTTGTGGCCGAAATACTCCCACTGATCGAAAGTAGTAGAGTTAATAGAAAAACCTAAAATTGTATGAACTCCCCCTGTGACTGTCCGGGTTCGACAACATGCCATTCAGTAAGGATAGGTTGCGTAAAGTCGTAAGGTTTAAAAGACACAGGCCGGCCGCCCTTTTTTATTACCTCAAAGCTATAGGAAAAAGGCTTATGGGTCTTAAGTATTAAATTCATATTATGACATGCACAGGGTTGTTTCATGGTGAATTTTGTTGTCTTAATTCATTTTATTTAGCGACAGTTGTTTCAGTTTATCGATTTGATAGCATTCTAGGTTCGTGTAGGTTGAAATCTGTTTTTTTAAAATTTTCGTGCACACATTTCGCTGCTTCTCCGCGGTGAGGCCGCAAACTTAAAACCTTCATTACCATAATCCCCGTTTCACATGATCCTGGGCTTAGTTGTGGCTGATGAAACGTACAGAACATCGCAATGAGCGAGCACACGGCGGTCCAACCAACTGCCAGTCATTTGCCTCCATAATGATTTTAGGATGCGTGATTGAAAAAAATTATCGGATTTACCAAACTTGTATTATGCCACTTAGCACCCCTCAATCTACAATGGATGTAGGATGAGTCCTATTATGGCCTCCTTTATGCTGAAAATTATGTGAGACTGTAACAGGTATCTAAGTACCCAAAAGGGAAATTTGTCACAGGTCCATTGATCGATGGTTCATCGGTTTTGCAAGCAAAGTACTGTGTTTTCATTAAAATTATGTTTGAAAATACAACAGGCAACTGCAAACAAATAACTGCCTATGCTCAAAGTGTGTTAGACTTACAGCCGGCCCAGAAGGTCCGGAGGGACCCTGCGGACCCGCAAGTCCATCTGAACCCGCAGGTCCGTCCTCTCCTGGCTTTCCTGCTGGACCGCGTTCTCCAACTTCTCCCCGGGCGCCGGACGAACCATCACGACCGCGTGAACCTGTGTAACCTCTGGGTCCGGCCTCACCAGCCTTGCCCGGCGGACCTGGGGGGCCAGGTGGACCACGAATTCCAGTAGGACCGGGTTCACCATCTTTACCAGGGGCACCGCTCATGCCTGGTGGACCGTCAATACCGGGGGTGCCTGGAATACCTGGAGCACCAGGAGAACCTGCATCGCCACGCTCTCCCGCGGGTCCAGGGGGACCACGAAGACCCTGTTTTCCGATATCACCCTCGGGTCCAGGGGGACCACGCTCACCAGCGTCACCCACGGGTCCCGTGTAACCAGGAGGTCCGACGGAACCCTGGGGCCCGGGTGGGCCCTGAGCGCCCTTGCTGCCAACAGCACCCTGGGAACCCGCACTGCCCATAACGCCACGAGGACCAGGCATACCAGGAGGACCCATGGGGCCGATGGCTCCTTGCTCACCTTTCCTTCCAGCTGGGCCGTCTCTGCCGGGCGCACCCTGTGGGGTACATAGAAAATTGAGTTTAATTTAGACCTTTAAGGATATCCGGAATGGATCAATCAAAAACAAACTCTCCATACAGCCAAAAAGTTGTGTTGAAGTCCTTTTGTGTTGCATAATGTTAATAAAAATAGGATAGTAATCCCTTATGAAGGTCAGTTACATTTACCTCATGCAACGCTGCATCGAATTTGAATGCATCCTTATTGCAAGTCTACGAATGTATTGGCGAAGGCTTACAATTCAGCTTGATATGTCTTTCTACAGGTCAAGGTGGATGCTCCGAGGTATGGATTGTAATCATGCACTCTGAAGTTTTTTGGCAATGGCATCTGCATTTCTCCTTTTAAATTTGAATGCCAGTCATGAGGCAAAATTTACATGGAGTTAAATTGTAGGCTGTAAAACCGTCTTCTTATTTTAATTAACTAATATCATCAAGTGCAGGAATTCACATTGTGGAAATGAAGTTTATTTATAGAATATAATGGAACTGAAGGGGAACTTTCAATGGCCTTAAGGCGAACCAAATTCTCAGTGCATATTTGAGGAAAATTTGCCTTTTAGCACTATATCCACTTTGGCTATTTAGACATCCCAGACTGAGTCCCACACAAAAATATGAATCAAATGAAATTGTCAGTCCTGTTTATTGTTTGGTCATTGCGTAAGGTTCTAGCACCGACAGGGGAAATATATCAGGAGTTTAAGTAAGAACTTGCCATTTCACCGGGTTCACCGTGAACACCAGGAGCACCGTCAGGACCAGCTTCACCGGGGTCTCCGGCGGAGCCTACAGCACCGAGATCACCGATGTCACCTTTCAAGCCGACTGCGCCGATCATACCAACAGCTCCAGGGGCACCTCGAGGTCCAGGTGGTCCCATAACGCCCACCTGACCGTCAAGGCCCTGCATACCTGGAGGACCAGGTGGACCCTGGGGTCCAGAAAGGCCAACTAGACCGCGCGGACCGCTTGGACCAATGGAACCACGGACACCAATATCACCACGCTCACCCTGTTTAGTAGGAAAGCAGGATACATTTTAGCACAATAACTGAGAGAGTAGCATAAACGTTGTTCTCTCTCTTTCTCGCTAGCATAATCATTTTATGCTATAACCACCCACCAATAGTCGCCATGGGCGCGTCAAAAATTTTTCATTGAAGACTTTTTAGACATTAGATTTTCCTGAAACTGGGGAGCCATGAAACGTGTTCAACGCCATTGTCTTAACTTGTATAGGCCCCGAGAAAAAAGAATGAACTTATTGCTTCGTCCGTCTTCTGAAAACGAGACAGTTTAAACGTCCGTAGTCATGCACTTACGACTAGCAGAAGTGAAAAAGCAATGATTACCACTTCAAGCATCAGATTGCAAGATAAGGGCATCAACTTACTGCTGCACCATCGATACCAGGGGAGCCTTTTTCCCCCTTGGGACCAATAGTACCAGCTGGACCTTGATTGCCGGTAGCACCGATGATACCCATTGGGCCAGGCGGGCCAGGGGGTCCGGATGGGCCAGGCGGGCCTTGCCCTCCATCGACACCATCCTTGCCGTCACGACCGGGTTCGCCGGGGGCTCCAGGCATTCCCCGAGTACCATCGGCTCCTGCAGGGCCGGGAGGACCCATCGGTCCAGCAGGTCCCGTGGGACCCTGAGGTCCAGGAGGTCCGGGTGGGCCAACTTCACCAGGAGGGCCGCGAGGACCTTGGACCAATTGTCTCTCGAAAATTGGTCCTGGTCCTTTAACACTCTAAAAAGGGAACCAGATATGCTTTGCATACAATTTAAAGTACCAACAACCTCCGGTAATACCGATTTTTGTGTGTCGCAGCTTTTTTAAAATTCCTCTTTGACTACTATCCGCAAGTTCTTTCGTTTTGCTCATTATAACACCGGAAATGTTCGACATCGCAACGAGAGCTGTCTGAACCTACTCTGTTAGCCAATATTTGAATGAAAAATATGCCCACATAATCCATCTATCTAGTCTATGCATGCATCGAAGAGCAACTTAAGTGAAAATTTAAAGACCTCAAACAGAAAAAGAACGTGTGTGAGCGGGAGGCCAAGGGAGAGTGGAACTAAGAAGAGGTTTGCTTACAGGCGGATCCGTTGGCCTGGGGTCCGTCTCTTGACCTCCTACACTGATGTCATCATCAAGCGACTGTCTTCTGGCTCGGAACAATGTCTCACCTAAAATGTACCATGCGAGTATGATTGAGAGGAGAGGAAGACGGGCTGGATCCTGAATAGTCGTACAACAGACGCGACAAACGTCCATCCGCCTGCATCCTTATAAAAGAAAAACTACAAAATATCTACGAAGTAGAGGATTTTCATTTGCGGTCCCTCGGTCGTTTTAAGGGCAGCAAAAAGAGTTGCTGTCAGATTGGTTATTTTTAAAATGAACATGTTCTTTGGAAGTTACTAATTCTATATAATGGAAACATAAGCGTTATTGTTAAACTAAAAAAGTTGACACTCGAACTGCTGGAGCACAGTTTAACTAGTATTTTAAATTCATAACATCACCAAACGGCATGCTAGGGTAAGCAATGCAAACTAAATCTACATAAATGCTTCTTTTGCGCCAGGAAGTGGTCTGTTTTAGTTCAGAGCTGATCAGTTGTTGCTGTTGTCATCAATGACCGGGTCAAAGCTATTCCTTTCCGTGTCCGTGCACAATATAGTACATTCAAATGAGGAAAAATTACGCTATAAGAATATCTTAAAAGTTAACTACTGCGTATAAAGAAGTGCATCCGTCTTAAGAAACCAGAAGGTTAATTTTCTACTAAGTCGTATTTTCTGGGTACGATCAATCAGTCACATGGACCCTTCTTGGGCACATACATACTCACGTACGAGTGGCATTCAACTATCTTGAGAAGAGTAGGTAATAAGAAGATTCTGCTTTGCCTGGAAGTTGTGGTTGAAATATGACTGGTTGACGGTTGAAATTAAGTCAGAATGTGACCATTTACACCCCCTAGTCTTCATCTCATTTCGGTGGTTGTGCCTCTAACGAAACCCCTTAAAAGTTTCACCAGTATGCTTACAGCAAATTTAACACTATTCTTGTCTGGACGTGGATATTCCTTGCTCTGAGGTTCAGGCGTCGCGCGCCAAGCGATCCCTTTTTGTGGTAAAATAATAAGTGTATAGCACCTTCTTAAGGACTGAATATCTATGAGAAGTGGTGGGATAAAAAATGCTAAGCTAAAAAGCTATCTCTTTGCAGACAAAAATAAAACAGCGGGGATATTTTATTAAGGTGACACTGATTGACAAAAAGAGACTTGTTTGGTCATAAGAGGGATAAAAGAAGTCCACACCTTACCTGCGACCAACAGACAGAAGCCTACGAGAACCAGGAGAGCTTTCAAACGCCATCCGGGAGCACCAGAGGCCATGTCTGTATTAGACTCTAAAGGGAGGAATAACGCAAGGTAGGAGTTACGTCCAAGGTTCGGGAAATCGGCGTGAAAAAGCTAATGAACTCACGAGTTCAAAAGCGATCCCCACTGGCCCACGTCAGATCCCGTCAGACTGATACTGTGTAGTGTACACGTCCGAACGGCTTGTCCGCCGGTGGCCTAGCGAATACCCAAACCTGCAGCTGTCACTAGACCTAGTGCCCATTGACCAGGGTGAGCGCGACCAATCAGAGCGTGCACAATTCTGCCTCGAGAGGGTTTGCCCACGCGATGCAGAGCTACGAACCAATGAGAAATAGCATCCAGTAAAGGGGCTGGGCAGGTTTGGTGGCGTAGCCACACGACATATCTCCGAAATACAGGTCAGTTTGCATCGACCGCTGCGCGGTGTTAACCTGTTTCAATCATCGCTGTTGGACGTGGCAGTGTGGATACGCGCATTCTACCGTTCTGTACTTGAGAGGAATTACCTGAAAGGAAATATTTCACGGCCATCAGTGTGGTTGCTGTGTAATAAATCTTCCAATGCCACCATCCTAGTTGAAAATAAAGCGTACTAAAAGTTCTCTCAGCAAGCCTGAATGTTGAAAAAGAGCAGACCAGGAATAAAACTAGGCATTTATAAAGTTGAAATCAGTATATAAGATTTTAAGTACTACTTAAGTATCCAATGGCAAACAAGCATAGATTGCAGTTGACTTTGGTAAACAGTCTATGACTTTTCTAAATCTTGGACTATCTACGCTAAAGTTTATGCAGTTTCTTACCTCGCATTTTACTTACAAGCCAAGTTACTCGGGAGCATAACGATAGATCATGTTTGTGTTTTGTTGTGCAAAAGGTTCACAGAACAGAGACACAGGAAACCATCATACACGCAATTCGCAATAAACACACAGCATAGGCTTAGTTTGCGTAATTTCTATACCTCTAAAGACAGGAGGACATTACGGCGAATCCAAGGGTCACTGGAATTACCATTTCTGGCTTATCAGCCGTCACCAGCCAGCCATGCCCAACCGCAGGTGTTTTCGCCCTCTGAGGTTCAAATATGCGTCATATTGGTTAAAAGCCCAACGCCTTAACCACTGAGCCACGGGCTGGTTGCCCCGTCCCTTGCGATTGGGCAAATTTACAGCGGTAGTGGGGTGGTCACGGATTGCGTCACGGAACATAATCGTCCCGTTCTTTCATGAGCCAAGCCAGCCGTCGCACCGTGGATAGCATATTATAGAAAGAACGACATTCCTGGCAAAGACAGGGGGGACTAGAGTGGTAATTTTTGGATCATTAGCGGTCATTGGCCAGCCCTATCCAACTCCGAGAGTTGTAAGGCATGAGGCTGCAACCCATGACCTGTTGGATTGAGGTCCAATGTATTAACTGCTGAGCTACGACCTCGTTGGCCCGTCGACTGCGATCGGGTATATCAACAGGGGTAGTGGAAAAACGAGCCAGTTGCTCAAGAATTGGGGCGTTGGACTTCTAACCGATGGGTTGCGGACTCGAGTTTCAACACTTGAAATCGGATGTGGCTGGCTAATGATGGCTAATAAGCCAGAAATGGTCATTCCAGTCTCCCTTGTCTTTGTCAGAAATATCGTTCTGTCTAATAATATGCTAGTCACTGAGCGGCCACTGACGGGAGTCAAGATGAGCATGTTCCGTGAGCAGCCTACTTCCACTGCCAATATTCCTGCAGATGACAACTAGAACAATCAAGCATAAAACATGGAAAGTAGCTGAAAGCCCAGAAAAGTTGCTTTTCTAGCTGTGAGGAGTTAGGCCGTTCATTAGACCATTCAGATTGGTGTGCGGATGCAATTAGTATCCCCATTTCAATTAAAAGTCAAAAATTTCTTAGAAGGTTGGATGTTGAGGAAAAAGGTGATAAGTCGTATCTTGAGAGCCCTACAACACATTCTTTAAAAACTTGAGTTATAATTGTCCCTTAGAAAATTGGAGCACATGGGAGTCACTGGGATATTCGTGCAAGGTGAAGTACAAAAAAACAAGTCTGGGTTTCTGGCTATTTCCCTGTTTACTGTAACTGTTTACTGATAACTGTAGTTTCAGTAAGCACGAAAGATAGAGTAGCAACTTTTAGTTTGGCAATCACAACTATTACACACCTAAGTGCTTGCTCTTTCCTCATCTTTTCTAGTTAAGCTGACAGCCAGTGAGCCTGTGGTCAAAAATACTTTGAAGCATCCAATGCGATTAGTTCAGAGATGAAGTAAGATTAGTCTATTTTGTAATCTGCGGCTGACAGGCCCAACGACCTGATATATTTTTAAATCACTTGCTTAGGGGAATAATTTACAGCATTTCATTACAATCAACTAACTTACACTGTAACTGAGAAGTGCATTTCCAAAGCAGGCGAAAAAAACGTTAAGATAATTCGCTCAAGAAAACTGGCTGTCTGCGAAGCTTCGACAATCGGGACGAGTGATCAGACCACACAGTGCTCGAATTTCGGTCGGCTACTCCGTATATCAGGGGGCATCTGGACAGCCAATAGGCGCTTTCTCATACCACTCAGAGTTGGGTTGTACATCCTGCGGGGGCAACTGCCCTACAGCATACGGTGAAACTGAAAGACCCAGTGTCACGCCAAGAAAGATCGCTGAAGTCGTCTACCGTACGGACTGCAGTTCCGATTACGAGATCTACGTCGGAGAGGGGAAATGTATTCCGCACGCGGATGGTCAATCACACATAAGCTGTGAGGAGGGATGGGGGCAGTTCGCAAGTCACAGCTCACTTGACGGGATCCCGCCACACCTTAAAGCTCGACGGTGTCAAAATCCCCATGAGAAGTGATATCTGTTTGAATCGCAAACTACTTGTTTTACGGCGCGCCAGTTGACCTGCCCGCAGGAAGCGCCGTGACCTCTGGTCGCCCTTTTCGGTGCTAAGAGTTTTTCAAAGCAAGATAGTTAGTCCTGCGGGGAGCGCACGACGAACGATGCGTTCAATAACAGAAATGAACAATCAAGTTGCTAAGTACCTATCAAGAATAAAACATTTTCTGACGAGGTGGGTGCAAGTACGGGTAGTTGCGTGCAAATTAGCGCATAACGCTTGCAGAATTGTACAGCATCTATCACGCTCCTCCTCTCTTTCCTCACCCATTTGGATCCGGTGACCGATCATGAAAGCCATCGGTGGGATCTAGCCCAGGTGCCTACTGCTACCCATGTCACCACACCCTACCGGTGTGACACTTGTTATGGGTGCGCATCCACAATAACACGTGCCGCGCCCTGATCTGGGACTCGAGTTGATCACCACATCTACCGCGTAGCCTGTTTAGGGGGTGGGCGCAATTCCAATGATAAAAATAATAAGAATAATGTGTCTGAGACATGATCACATGCCATTTCGTGCAGAAAGATATGCCTGTCTCATTGAAAATTGTGCCAAAGGGGTAATTCGCTAATTTACTGGCACCCAGTTTGCCCTTGGTTTGCAGGCACAGGTGACTGGCCTGGTGTGAGTCCGCACCTAGACGCGATCCCACAGCTCCCGTGGGTGGTATTCGTTACGGATGGGCATCCACAACAGTAACACACGCCGTGCTCTGATCTGGCACCTGGGTTGATCCATTGCGTCCACCGCGTGGTCCATTGTGGTGGCGCAGTGAATACTTGTCGCAGTAAACACCAAAACTGCTGGGCAACAGTCGCTTATGTAGCCCCCATTATATACCCCCTAGTCCCAGCATGTTGTCTTACGAAAATGGTGGTTATAGGGTTCTATGGGTGGGGAATTAGGATACGCAGTGGAATATACTTTACCAACTGCTGTATGCATTTATTGGTCTATTGTATTTAGAAATGTCGTTGATTTATATCGGTAGATTTTCCTAATCTGTATTATCGTTTAGCGTAATGCGGAAAAACCCGATAATCAAACTGCAGGTTTCTTGAAATTCCCGAACAATAGAAATGGTGGTTAGGAGGTCGTCTACTTCAACTTCCCCGAGGTCCAACTTACCGTTCTAGAGTTAGATTAGCATAGTCCGCTGCGCGAAGCGCCACTCACACCTTCAATTTACATGCGGAACAACTTACTCCTAGCGGCCGCGAGAAACAACTTCGACTGCATTTTTTCACTTCACATTTTCTTCCAAAAAATTTCTTTTCTGCCTACTCTATTTTGCCACTCCCGAAACCCTATGACCACCGGTTTCGTAGGACAACATGCTGGGACTAGGGGTGTATGGGGAGGCTGCATAAGCCACCTTTGCTTGCTGGTCCATGCTGCCAAATGCATTTATTGAGACCTCTGATGTTATACATTACACATAACGCTTAAATCCTGTCACATAATACAGGTGACTGCCCATATGACATGCACTTGAGAGGATGCAGCTGCAGGCTGCTTATATAGAGCAACCCCACCCTATTCAGCAGGACAAAACGACATTGGCTTATATTAAGAAACGTAATGTTTGTTCTGGAAGAGCCTTCTCCCCTGTTCTTCTATCAGTCGGGGAGAGCGAAGAACGTTAGGATTACGTGTATGGAGCCCTTTATCGGAGGCGGGAATAGAAACGCTCCGCTTAATTAATTACAGTGGTCACGCATGTAGTTCCACGAAGGGTTCCCATTCTCCCATCTTAGCCCTAACACTACCCTTAACTTAAACCCTAGTCCTTCTTTCGAACCCGACCCTAGAGTTAGCGCTAACCCTAATATTTCTTCTTGAATTCTCCGCCTCTGTATCTAACAGCCACGCGTACTCCAAAACCCAGTGATAACAACTATCAAGACAGTTGCCAATACAAGCAAACTCGCGCGCCCCAGGAAGTTATTGAGAAGAAGACGAATCGATCACTGAAACAACACTTTTATTCGCTTGACCTTTCGAAGTTCGTCATGGGTTCATCATTAGAGACATAATCAGATATCAGTAGATATCAGTCGTCTCTGGGGGCACCCAGTTCCGAGGTCGGTGATAAGCCATGTGTGTGGTTGTGTCAGCGACCTTCGCACATGGTAACTGCGGCGCTGTTACTAATTTCGCTTGAGCGCACAGTGCCGGTCAGCGTAGCCTGATGGCAGCTGCTTCTGCTGTAGCCAACAGACCCTGTCCAAGTTACTTTGAACAACTGGCGTGCGCCTTTTAGATCACTCGGAAAATCTCGCTGGCAGCCACGCGATGGTTTGAGTCTGCCATGTTCGCTAACTTAGAACTATTAGGCAAGAATTTCCTTGGTAGCGCACGAGTGTTCTTATTTATATTTACATGCCTACACAATTAATTACTGTTAGGGTCAAGGTTAGGGTAAGGGTTATGTTAATGGTTAGAGTAAAGGTTAGGGTGAGGGTAAGGGTAAGATTTATGGTTAGGGTAAGGGCTGGGATTAAGGTTAGGGTAAGTGTTAGGATAAGGGTTAGGGTAAGGCTTATGGTTAGGGTAAGGGTAAGATTTATGGTTAGGGTAAGGGCTAGGATTAGGGCTAGGGTAAGTTTTAGGGTAAGGGTTAGGGCTAGGCTTATGGTTAGGGTAACGTTTATGGTTAGGGTTAGGGTTAAGAATAGGCTTATGGTTAGGGTAAGGGTTAGGGTTAGGGAAAGGTTAAGGGTTATGGTTAGGGAAAGGGCTGGAGTAAGTGTTAGTGTAAGGGTTAGGGTAAGGGTTAGTGGTAGGGTAAAGGTAAGGTTTAGGCTAAGTTTTAAGGTTAGGTTAAAGTTAAAGGTTATGTTTAGGGTAAGGGTTAGTGTAAGGGTTAATGCTAGGGTTAGTTTGGGATAATGATGTCGCATGTAAAAAGACCCGTGTGTTGGAGTAGGCATTTAAATATAAGCACATGGATGTGGTCTGGGCTGGCAGTTTGTCCTTGATCTCTCCGTATAGGATGGGAGCAGTCGAGAAGAGTACGTCGGCGTTGGCTGCTGGGAAGGTGGTTGCTACAGCTTGACTCAGGCGCCTCCTTAGAAGTTCGCTTGGGCCGTCCCCAATGGGAATATTCGCAAATTTAAATATAAATAAGAAAATGTGTGCGCTACCAAGGAAACTCCTGCCAACTATTAGTGCTCTTTACTTGGCCCTTCTCGACCCATGCCGAAAGGTGTTCACGTACTCTTTTGGACAGGCGCCGGCTCGTGTGACCAATTTATTCTGTCGCACAGGAGCAGCTGAGTGAATAGATGTACATAGAGGTGGTCTGGGTTGACAATTTGTCCTTTGCCTCTCCATATAGGATGAGCGTATTTGAGAACAGTATATGGGCGTTGGCTGCTGAAAAGGTTTTCGACAGAGCTTGGTTCAGCTGTCTTCTAAGGAGTTCGCTTGGCACGTCCCCTTGAAAAAGGACCCTGATAAAGATTCTTTTCTTTTCTGCTCTTTGCATCGATAGCTGTGGCGGTCGTATAGTCGTGTTCTTGGCAATGAATCGGCTAGGATAGCCATTTCATCGAAAAACACCCTTTACCATCTTAAACTCTTCTTTGATGCTGTCGGTCGAGCAAATCCTTTTCGCCCTTCGTGTCAAAAATTGTACTAAACTACGTTTGAAGTGGGACGGTACGAACTTAGCAAAATGGGTATACTGCCCGGACCACGTCTTCTTATGATAGACCCTACGTTGCATACTCCCGTCAGACCTTTTGCCTTATAGTACATCGAGAGCTGGGAGCGATATGGACTGTTCTTCTTCAAGTGTGAGTTTTATGCACGGATATATCTTTTCATTTATGTTCGACAATCCTGAATCTTGCTTGTTTAAACCATGCATAGTCCCAGACCTGGCTCAAATGACGGGTGTTAAACTCGGTAACCAAGTGGTTCTTTGTTTAAATCACAAATGCACTCTGCTCGTCGTTGCAATATAGTTAGCTGATGAGGATTTATAGGCTTACGCTGTTTGAATGCGCATAGAAGGAGGACTGAAAGAAAATATTCGCCGACAGATTCGCAAGAGATTAGAACTCATGCTATACGTCCTGACACCATGGCATTATCACGAAGATGAGATCAGAGCCACTCGTTTCTGTGATGACCTGGTACCTGGTGCGGGAACTAGGTCATGTGGCTCATGCGTAGACGGGCTGCCTAATGTTATCACTTTCTGCTGCCTTGCTCGCTGCCAGTAGCCATGGCACACAATGACCTGGCATGAGGTGTGCTCGTCCCTTCCATTTGTCTGTGTAGTTGCCGAAAAAAGAATATACTTTTCGGGAAATTCTAAATGTACTCGAGCATTTTAAAATTGATGACAACAGCGCGTTCTTGGGAGAGCAACCTCATCTTCGGGGCGAACGTGCAATGTCATTTGACCAATGATCCCCCACGCACCCAGTACGGAATGTTTTGAACACAGATGTTATATACAGAAGCACATCCTTGGAAGGAAGTGGGCATAGCGCTACGGGAGCTGCCAGTTAGGATCGTTGATTTGTGGACTTATGTTACGGTTTTGCGTGTTGGAGGTGGGAGATGGCGAATTTGTACGATTCTAGCAGATTGCCGGCAACGGATTTTCAGCCGCCCTTTCAATGTGCCTTGCATGCAGGCCGTAATAGCTAGTGATCAGGTCGACATGACGGTAACCTCCTTTGTGCTGGCCATGGCAAACCCTTTGGTACTGTGCCAATCGCAGCGGTGGTCACATTTAAGGACATGCGCGAAATTGAGAGACGAGGGGTCACGTCTGCCAGCAGCCAGCTTTCCTTCGTCAATACGAGTCTGAAGTCATTGACTCGCATGGCCAACGTAATTGTCAGCAACTTGGCTATTGCATCCCTTCCTTGAGCTCAAGTTACACGCAAAGGAAAACGGTTTGTGTGCATATAGGTGCCTAGCTAATTCGCCTAGGGGGCGACTGTTTGAGATTTAGAGAGATTTCTTGTGGCACCATCTTTAGACTAAAACTGAGGTCTGGAGGTTTTTACTGAGGTCTGAAAAGGTGCCATACAGAACTGATCATATAGCCATTAGACCAGAATAAGCAACGTGCGTAAAACATTGCTTTTTAGGTAGATCGTCCTTCCAGGTGTCTGCATAGTTTCATTTGTGGGCCGCACAATGATTGCCTTCGTAATTTAGGACTTATTTTCCAATGGACACATGCTGTAAGACCGCCATCTTTGGTTCTTCGTACATACATTTAGAATTTGTCTCCTGACGCCACTGGGGTGATAGATTTTTTGTCTGGTAGTCTACCAGTTATTCAACTTCCACATATATGGAGAAAAGTCACATTTTGGGCCTCAGAGCGCGAATCACATTCTCTGCTGTTCGTTGGAAGACTATTTCAGCAAACAGCTCTGATAGTGGTTAGCCTAGTGTGTGGCCATATCTTCTGAATGCTAGTTAATATCGAGTAGAAAATAGTTTGTAAAGCACAGATTGTAAACGTTTGTTTGATTTGATTGTGGGCGACGGGCTGCGATTACAAGTTTCAGAGAGAATACGTTCATCGGGAACTCCTTTAGAGCTTTCGATCTTTTGAAGAAAGGCTTATGAATTTTTAGGGCTGTCATTATGCGGCCCAATAAATAACATTGCGGTCATCAATGGTGCATCTGTTCTATGCACGCATGCGAGGCCATTCACTTTGGTTGCATGAGATCAGTGAGGGTCATAAACATGGGGTAAGTGGTACTTATGAGCGATCGCATCTGTCTCTTGGTCTGTACGCTAGTGGTCGGTTTCTTCATCGCGTCTTCTTCGAGGAGATGTAAGTTCCCCTTTTATTCAAGAGCTTAGTTGTCTCATTGAAATAATCTATCTTGTTCATGTAAGCGGCCTCGCCACTCATGTCAGAGACCGCAGTCCTTGTTTTTCTGCGATTGATAGGGTCTCCCGTTGCCTCTGTCAAAGTGACCCAGTAGCGCAGCTTCCCAGTTCTAGGTGCATAGCTTCCAGAGGGCAGAGCAAGGGTGACTACTGCCAAGGAAAAAGGAACTCATAATGTGCATTTACGACTTAGTTACCGACGTCAATCATGCAAACACCAACCCCAGGCGGACGCATGAGATTGGAAGCCAAGTCTATCGATCGCGGGCAATATTTGATTTACTCACTCGCTCATCTGAGCTGGAGGCGATCGGAAAATATTAGAGCCAGGTTGAAAAAGCATTGCACCCGCCTGGTTGCGAGAGGAGAAGCAATTATTCTACCTTGACTTGGGGTATACATTTTGAGATCATTAGGAAAATGAATTTGCAATTGCCTACTATCGGTTTACTCATGATTATCGGTATTGTACATCCCGCTATTTAAATCTTCCAAACTATTCACAACTCGAGCTAAAGTTTATATAACTTTAAGAATATACGAAAATAAATCTGATAGTTCTGGTGGTATTATTCAATTTTAAAACTTATTGACTTTTGAAATATTAAGTTTTATTATTGACGGCAATAGCTGAAGAGAGTTTTCGTTCTAATTCACGCCAAATAACGACTAATAGCAGCGGGAGCAGTGGTTCATAAACCTTCTTCCTCACGGTGAACTGGATGAACGGCTCGGCCATATTTTATCTTTACAGTGCCATGCTTGACGATTAGGACTTCCTTTGGGATTTGAATTTGTAATGCATTCATCAACTGTTGGATATCATCTCACGAGTTAAAAATCCATGCGAAATCTTCTCTTTCCCTCGTGCAAGGGTACTGTTGAAACAATATTCAGCTGTTTAAGTCATTTAATATTCCTCGGTTACTCCAATCGGTTGGGCATAAGGCAAGGAACCCCTTGTAATACAGGTAGCCTTGCACTACATTTCAGGGAGATTGGGGCAGCAGCCTGTGTTAGCGTTAAGTTAGGGTTTATGGTTATGTTCCAGGTTTAGTGTTAGAGTTTTGACACGGAAATAGGTTTCATTCCTGCAATTCAATGCAAGGTCTCTTGCTCCCCGGGGAGCCCCTGTTCCCGTGTCTCTCTCTCTGCAGTGAGCTTTCCTCGTTACTGCGGGCTAGAAATTACAGCAGTGGAAGGTCAGCAAACAAAGCTCAATCGTTAGCTCTGACAATTTAAACAGAGTCAATAAACCATCAAAGTCCCAGAACTGAAATTGCATGAGTCCACGGCAAGGAGTTCGGCGGTTGGGGTTTACTTTTTATGCCGACTTTCGCAGCATACTTCCTCTGATGTTTGATATTTGTGTCAAATTGAAACCACTGTGGTGGTCCTCGACTATTTGTGACCTTAAACATTCTCGTCTCCTTGCTCCTTGATTATCCCTGGACTTTGAATGAACTAACAACACCGGTACAAATTTTACCTCGTGTTTCTGACTATTACGGTTGTAAGCTTTTCTTAATATCTTACATACCATACATTGTTTGTCGTCTCTATTACGTTAACCGTATATATAGTGTTAGACTGTATTCTGCAGAGTCAGACAAGTACTCTTACCACACTGGTGACTTTTCCGACTTTACATGATTTTATTGTTAACCTTCTGATACACATTTTCGTTTTGGGCTCTCAGACTATTTTTATTTTGCCCTCATTATGACCAAACCAACAGTGTCTTTACCGGAATTCTGGCAGCAAGCCCCTGAACTTTATTTTTTTCGCATTGAAGCATCGTTTCACTCTGCTAAAATCACAGAGGAACTTGACAAATTTTACAAGTTGATAGAGGCTCTTCCTCCTTCTATCTTAGCTCAGGTTCAAACACTTTTGAGTAATCCTCCTTTGGAAAACCCCTACACGAAATTGAAGTCTGAGCTTTTACGGCTAACCTCTGTTTCTGACCGGCAGCGTTACCATGCTTTGGTAAAAGAAGAGGCTTTAGGCGATCGTAAGCCGTCCGTATTTCTAAATCGGATGCTTTCTCTTCAGGGCGATATGACAATTGACGCAAAGTTTTTCAAAGAAATGTTTTTAGAGCGCCTGCCTTCCTCCATTCAAACTATTCTGGCTGCTGGGTCAGACGATTGCGATGTTATGAAACTCGCAACGATGGCTGATAAGATGATGGAGGTTGAACGTTTCTCTTCCGTTTCTATTGCTCAAGTATCACCGCCTGTGGCTGCCCCTAGCTCGGATTTATCTGACCTCAAAGCACAGGTAGCTCAACTAGTAGCGACTATCGCCACGATGCAACTGCGCAACTCTCCTCGTCAATCTCGGCGTTCCAGCAGCCGCGACCGGACTCGTTCGACCAGTCGTGACCGCCATAGCTCTCGATACCGCTCGAAAACGGATAACCTTTGTTGGTATCATGCCAATTGGGGCACTAGAGCAAAGGACTGTATCCCACCTTGCTCTTTTAAGTCTTCTTCGGAAAACTCCTCGGTCGGAGAGTAAACGCGACCGAGCTCTCTGGCAACACTTCGGGTCGTACCTTTTACGTTTGCGACAGCAAAAGTAGCAGACGTTTCTTAATTGACACAGGCGCTCAACTATCCGTTATCCCGCCTTCGCCTGCCGACAGTCGTTGCCCTAATCCTGGTTTTGTGCTCCAGGCTGTTAACTCTTCCCCCATTACTACTTTTGGACTCCGTTCACTTTCCCTTGACATTGGTCTTAGGCGTCTCTTTCCTTGGATATTTGTGGTTGCAGATGTTCCTACCGCTATCCTTGGTGCAGATTTTCTCGGGGCTTTTGGTCTTATTGTCGACTGCCGTCGTTCCCGTATACTTGACGAGACTACGAAGTTGACCTCTCCAGGTATTCCTTCATCTGAAGAGTCCCGCAAACTCGCCGTCTTGGACCCTGATCCTGGCTGTCCATTTCGCCAACTTCTTGCGAGATATCCTGGTTTAATCTGTCCAACCTTTAGTTCTTCTACACCGACGCATGATGTTGTTCATCATATCCGAACCACAGGTCCTCCTGTTTTCTCTCGCCCTCGTCGTCTCGCGCCTGGACGACTTACTGCTGCTAAGGCCGATTTCGAGCACATGCTTCAGATGGGCATTGTCCGCCAATCTGACAGTCCATGGGCTTCACCCCTTCACATGGTACCTAAGGCTGATTCTGGTGACTGGCGTCCCTGTGGTGACTACCGGGCCTTGAACAACGTTACGATCCCAGATCGCTATCCAGTCCCGAATCTTCGGGACTTTGCCGGTGCACTATACGGCAAAAGTATGTTCTCAAAGATTGACCTGGTCCGCGCATTTCATCAAATTCCGATAGCCAAAGAAGATGTCTCCAAGACAGGCGTCACTACCCCTTTTGGCCTCTTTGAGTTCTTGCGAATGCCGTTTGGACTTCGCAATGCCTCCCAAACCTTCCAGAGGTTTGTTGATAGGGTACTACGTGGCCTTCCCTTCGTTTATGCCTATATTGATGATCTTTTGGTTGCCAGCTCTACCACCGAAGACCACATGGAGCATCTTGCAACGGTGTTTGACCGCCTTCAACAATTTGGCGTTGTCCTTAACCCGTCCAAGTGTGTCTTTGGCGTTCCCTCTCTCGAGTTTCTTGGACACCTCGTTGATACCAATGGCATCCATCCTCTCCCTTCTAAGGTTGCGGCTATTCGAGATTTTCCACTTCCTTCTTCAAAGCGTCAGCTGCAGCGATTTTTGGGCATGGTGAATTTTTACCGCCGGTTTCTTCCGAACTGTGCTGACACTATTTTGCCACTCACGAACCTCCTTTCGGGTCCCAAAGGTTCGTTCGAGCTATCTGCAGATGCCCTCGCAGCTTTCGACAAGACTAAGGTTGCCCTAGCCGACGCCGTCCTCTTGATGCACCCAGTTCCCGATGCTCCCATTTCACTCATGGTTGATGCTTCAAATGTTGCAGTCGGCGCGGTTCTCCAGCAGCATCTTTCAGGTCAGGCTCAGCCTTTAGCTTTCTTCTCTAGGAAGTTAAAACCTGCCGAATCGCGTTACAGCACATTCGGACGGGAGCTTCTTGCCGTCTACCTCGCCGTGAAACACTTCCGGCACGCGCTCGAGGGCAGAGAATTCACAGTTTTCTCTGACCACAAGCCATTATCTTTTGCCCTGAAGTCGCAGTCAGACAAGTTGAATCCCCGGGAGATTCGCCAATTGGACTATATTTCTCAGTTCACCTCAGATATCCGCCACATCGGTGGGTCACGCAATGAGGTGGCTGACGCATTGTCCAGGCCCTCTATTGCTCATTTGCAACTTACCCCTGGGATCGACCTCGCTGAGATGGCTGCCGAACAACGCCGTGTTGGCTCACCCTGTGACGAAGATGTTTCCGGACTCCAACTCCAGGAGTTGCCGCTGACGACTGGCAACGGCACCATTCTTTGTGACGTTTCTACCTCCTCTCATCGCCCCTTTGTGCCGCCGTCCCTTCGACGCAATGTTTTCTCCTTCCTGCACGACCTTTCTCACCCTGGGAGTCGAGCCACCGACAAGCTGGTTTCCCGCCGCTTTGTGTGGCCGAAGATGCATAAGGATTTGAAGACTTGGGCTCGAGCTTGTCTTGCTTGTCAACGAAGTAAAGTCCACCGGCACAATAAGGCACCCATCGGAATCTTCCCCAGCCCCGATGCGAGGTTCCGCCATGTTCATCTCGACCTTGTAGGTCCCCTGCCTCTATCCAATGGCTGCTCCTACCTCCTGACTTGTGTGGATCGATACACTTGGTGGCCCGAAGCGATCCCAATTCCCGATATGTCAGCTCCAACAGTAGTCAGGGCCTTCCTTAGTCGTTGGGTTGCCATTTTTGGTGCTCCCTCTACCATCACGACTGATCGAGGTGCCCAATTTGAGTCGTTTCTATTCCAGACTCTTCTTTCCTTTTTAGGCTGTTTGCGAACTCGCACGACAGCCTATCATCCGGCTGCCAACGGAATGGTGGAACGCTTCCATCGGACCATGAAAGCCTCCCTCCGCGCTGCAGTCGATCCGGAAAACTGGACAGACCATCTTCCACTGGTCCTGTTAGGCATCCGCTCCGCCCTCAAGCCGGACCTTGACTGTTCCGCCGCTGAACTGGTGTTCGGCGCCCCTGTTCGACTTCCCGGCGAGATGATTTCGCCATCCCCTCCAGGTGCGGTCGAGGATCATGCGAACCTCCTGCATCGCCTCCGGCAGTTTCTGCGGACGCTATCCCCGGTTCCACCAAGGCCTGCTGTCTCCCAGTCTTACCTCGAACAAGACTTGGCGACATGCTCTCACGTCTTTTTACGATGTGATCGGATTCGCAGACCACTGGAAACTCCCTATGACGGCCCGTTCCGGGTTATCTCTCGCGGGGATAAGACCTTCCGCATCCTTCGCGGAACACGAGAGGAGGTCGTCAGCGTGGACCGCCTCAAAGCCGCTGTACCGGACATTCCGCCGGACGAGCCCTCTGCTTCTACTTCCCTTGCTCCCCAACCCTCAATTCCTCCATCCCGTGTGTTCCCTCTTCCCACATCTCCACTGCCAGCGATATTTACTCCTCCCTCCATCCCCTCCAGCATTCTAGTTACAAGCCACTTTTGCCCAGCGCCTCCTGCATACATTACCCGCAGTGGACGCCACGTTCACTTTCCTGACCGGCTTGTATCTCACCATTTTTAGACGTTTATATTTTCCTTCGGCATCGTTTCTTTACGCCGCCTTCGGTGTAGGCGGGGGGTACTGTGGTGGTCCTCGACTATTTGTGACCTTAAACATTCTCGTCTCCTTGTTCCTTGATTATCCCTGGACTTTGAATGAACTAACAACACCGGTACAAATTTTACCTCGTGTTTCTGACTATTACGGTTGTAAGCTTTTCTTAATATCTTACATACCATACATTGTTTGTCGTCTCTATTACGTTAACCGTATATATAGTGTTAGACTGTATTCTGCAGAGTCAGACAAGTACTCTTACCACACCACTGCCCTTACTGTGCCTATTTTGCAGTTTAATCTGAAGTTAACACATCTCAATTCCCTTACTAGTCGGCCATACACTGCTCCGAGGGTATAACTACCCTCAAAAAACTTGAGTAACAAATAATGTTGGCTTTTAATCACGGCTTATCAGCGTTCTCGTACAGATTACAGCGTAGTGCCTCCCAGAACGCTTTATTATCTATGGTAACATATCGTGCATAATTTCAGTTACAGTAGGTTGCCAAACTCATGCAATCCTACAATTTTCACAAGTTACTCTTTCTTAGTCAAACGCAGTCCAAGCTGTGGCCCCAAAGTCTTACAGCAATAAAATTATGATCGTTCTTCACAATAGGGCACACTCTGATTTATGAAGTAATATAACGTTTTATAGAAGCACGAGCTTTTTTAACAAAGTGGAAAATTCCGAAAAAGTGGAAATCAGGTGTCCTAGGTAAACTTAAGTTTTACATGTAGACGAAGCCCGTCCATGCAAAATCACTGAGTAAATAGAGTAGAAAAAGTAAAATCACGTTGAAAAATAATTGTTTTGTCAAGTTTTCGAATAAATACGCTTTCATATTACGTGCAATATGGTATATGGGTGTTACCGACGAGCCTAAATTTCGAGTATGTATTCTAACACGTTTTCACGAGAACTGCTAGTTGTTTCTTTCGTTTATGCATCGCTTGACTTATGTTGGACAAAGGTTACCACGTTTTCGCTTGATATGCCCCATTGGGAGATCAAAGGAGTAATATATTGCTTCAGCTCACTTGCGAACATGCCGGTCAGTGACTTAAAATTTAAATAGAATTGTTAGGAACAATTGTAAACGTACCATTTTTGTACACTAAGACTTATTCCCTTCCGCTATATTTTTTGTAATTATTTCGATATTTCTATTTTGAAGAGGTTCATATCATCCATGAAAATCTAATAAAGACTTTGCAATTTTCACTGGCTTTAGTCAATTGACCATAAATAATGAGAATATTCTATGTGCTAATCAAAGCCTTCAAAATGAGATGTATCTTAAAAGCTTTTACATAAATAACTAGCTTTTAAACATTTTTTTCTCATGCAGCTGTCTTTGTTTGTCATAGTTTCAGAGCCACCCAATCATGTGAACTCATTGCCGAGAAAAATGAACGTCTGCTCCAAAAATTGTGAATAAATATGCTCCAGATTGATTAAGAAAAATTCTACAAAACGTCTTCTCTTGAAAAAAGCTTTAGTTAATTATTTTGGCGTCTGAGGTCTGCGTACTTTAATTGTTTTGATGATCAAGTCAAGGTCAGAATGTGAAATTTTGGCTAGTGGATTGATTTCCCTAACAGTTAGGGATATCTCTTCTGTTATAAATGAAAGAGTTACTTCTTTCATCTAAAACGGAACAGTTTTCAGCTTATTTGGTTACTTGTAGACTCAGTTCTACAAAAAAATACAAAAGAGAGTGGCAATACTATCAATGGCGATTTTCGAAAAAACTGTTGCAAAATGTCCCGTGATAACTCTGTCAAATGTTTGTTATGTTAACTGTCTCCAACTTCATATCGATTGTACAATTAATTTGGTTGCCATATACTAATAAATTTCTCAAACGCAGTCCTTGCCTGTAACCTCTCAAATATAAAATATAAATTGAATATGGAGGAATACAAAGAACAACTTCAAAAGTTTATTACTCAATTTTACGGCACGAAACTTGGCAGATTTACAAAATATAAATTTAAAACTTATTTCGCTCTTCTATTCCCAAAAGTAATGCGCAATATCTTAATAACACTAACCTCAATTTCATGGATGCAAAACAAAATTTTTCGTTTTGCGAACAGATATAATTAAAAAATGTCTGCTTTTCATTAATGTTCCTTTATAGTGCAACATGCACGCACAAACAGTTCTTTTCTGCACCGTTTAATAGCATAGGAAATTCCTGAGATGTCAACAAACGCTCGATTTCACCCATTTTCGCCTCTATTTTCTTCCAGTATTCTGATTTGAACGTAATTGAATTCTAGCTAACAACATTTTGCAAACCAACTCAACCCAATGAACTAAATAAAGAACCTCAAGTGTGCGTTAAATTCTCCTATCTCCAACCTTGCATCAGATATGCAATCTGCTGTAGGATTTAAGCAGACATACTGATGGAACTTGAACACGCCAGCGAATAATTTTGATGAATGCAAATTCATAAATATTTTTGAAACCTGTAAGTTTGGCTCGCAAGCAACAACACGATACCAAGCCCATCGACGAGACTGTTCCATAATTGGAAGTTCGGACTTCCTATTCAATTGGTAAAATCTGTTGCTCAACCGAACTTTCATGTTTAAGGTTCTTCAACCGTCTGACTAATAAAAGAGGAGGTGATCCGTCAAATTTCATGTGATGACAACGACCTGATCGCTTGTCATTAAGAAAACCTTCCTGATTGTACATTCTAGACCTTGTGTTTACGGCGGCAGTATGCTCTCACTTTCGATCCGACCGAATTCACCCCAGTTCCTATGTTTCCCTAGTTATAAGGTACTAAGATCAATAGAATTCATTCACTTCCAAACCTCAACTGCAGAGGTTATGCAGTGCTGCAAATTTCTTGTAGCTTGTCAGCCTCAAACGATCGCCGTCTCTTCAATTGGTTTGTTTTTCTTCTGCCTACACCTGACAATCCAACTACGTGAAAGGAAATAAATATGCGGAAAATCAGCGCCTTCCAAAACCGACTAAATTCTAGATTAATTTTACGGAACAATACCGCGATGGTAGTAAATGCTCTACCATCGACCGGTGGTCAGCACAATTTTACACTTCACGGCTACGGCTACGGGTGGCGACGCCGCCGCGCAGCACAATTAGGTCGAGCCGATGCCAGAGGCCGGTTTTCCATTGGCTACCATTAATTACAGTCTGCCGGTTCGCTTTGGTGTATCTCACTACCCTCCCTGCAACAGGGCCTGTGCAGGCAACAACGGTAAAAGTGCGCGTGTGTGCGCCCGAGAGAGAGAGAGCGAGAGAGAGAGAGAGACAACGGCACACGCGCACGGCTAACTGGTACGTGGCTTGTCGACTTCTGGGCGCGGAGAAGCACGCGTGTCTATTCTGTGCGCCATTCCACTTAGGTATTGATTAGGCTGCATGCGCAGCGCGCGCGGACCTAGAACTTTGAATTACTGACCGATATATGTGGGCTTCCACTGCTTCTGCTCGCTGCGACGAGCTACAACCGCGGGGAAGGCTTTGCGAATGTGTGTGTGTGCGTGCGTACGTGCGTACGCGTGTGGGTTCGACAACTAGTTGATGGCGTCATTTAGTGAGTTGCAGTGCACTGATGAATTGCACAGTCGTGAACCGCTTCTGGGAATTAAACAATTAGTCGATCAAGGAAGGCACACACGTGCATGTGAAAGGCTATGGTGGTGGTGGTGGTGGTGACCGTTGAGGCAGAGCATTTACTGAACTCTTCTACAGCACAGCGCACCTTAGGGAAAACTGTTCCTCGGGTTAGAAATTGCCGCTTTCCTCATGTGTTTATCGATTGATTTATATGACCACTTTTTAAAGCAGGGCCTGCGAACGAGGTACTTGATCGCTTGATTTTTGAAGAGCTTAGGCTACACTAGGATAAAATGTTTAAAATGGTAAGAAGCTCACATTCCCCATACTCCATCCACCAAATATATTAAGTTCCATGTCGGGAATTTTCTAATTTTCTACTACTACTGCTACTGCTACCGCAACTACGGCTACTACCACTCATTACTGTTGTTACCACTTGTAACTTCGGTCTTATAGCCTTTGTGGTTCTTTATATTGGAAAGTCTAAAGCAACCGACCATTTGCGGTAGTAATGTTCTTCATAGCTTTAAAAAATGCCTCTTCGTTATCACTTACTCCGGTTATTACCACTCTTTCTTTTAGACTTTTCTTCGTCATATTCCTCTTTTTCTGATTCCGAAGTATATCGGCAGTCGCAGATAAGTTACGAGTCAAGAAATACATTAATCAAACACCTTATCTTTAAAAACCACAGGACCATAATATTTAACCGATCTCGAGGATGTTTGGGTCCTAAGTTCTCATATATTTCAAGTTAATCGGAGACTTTACGAAAATCGTTACAGAACTGCTCGGTCACTAGAGCCACTAGAATCATTGTCCCCCAAAAAAGGCATTTATAATGGGCTGCAATTTTTAGGTGCATGCCCACATAATTCCCTCCGAAGGTTTTATTAATGTGTATAATTGCCTATAATAAATAGAACTTTTCCACTCCCAAAAGTGCTGGGACAAGAAGCAGAAATGTACTTTCATTAAAGTGTTTATCTATTCGCATCATTTAGTTCTAAGCCTTCTTCGCGAAAGCATTGGTGAAGGTCGAAAGCTCCCTAATGGTTCCCAAATATACACCATATATTGCATGTCAAACGTGTAAACAATGCAAACAATATGGTATTATAATACCCAGAATTCTAATTTAATTTACAGTGTAACGTCTACTTTTATTATTAAGTAGACAGAAGAAGTTAAGTCGTTCTCTGGGACCAGGAGTGTATTTGTCCGACGTTTCGAACTCTCCCGCGAGCTCATTGTCAAGGAATGAAAAAACGTACAGCTCACAGTGTAATTAAGTCAGTTCCGCTGAGATTGACCTCTGCCCTCGATATGCTCGCGCAACGCGAGGTAGGCCTCAGGAAGCTCGACATGCCTGTTAATTGAGCCCGCGCGTAAATGCCAGGCTTCCTGCAGCAGGCGTGAAGTTCGGTCGTCTGACCGACCCAGTATTCGCACGTTTTCAGAGTCAAAGCTGTGCCCTGGCTTGGATGAGTGGGCGGCCACCAGGGAATTCTTGTCGTTCCGTTGCATGGCGAGGTCAGGCTGGTGGATCCTCGTGAGGACCCGTTTGCCGGTTTTACCAACATAATTGGCTTGACCACAAAGGCAGTCAATACAGTAAATGACACCGGATTTTCATTAACGGGTACTGGGTCCTTGGGCCGCATAAGTTGCCTGCGGATTGTTGCTTCCGGTCTGTGAGCAACGCCAATCCCAAATTCACTCACCAGTCGAGCGCATTCTTCAGAAACACCAGCAATATACGGTATTGCTCGCCAGCGTGTTGGTTCTGGTTGTCCTGTTGGTTTTCTTCGTTTGGCTCGTCGCCTGCATTTTTCGACGAGAACGCCAGGGTAGCCATTCATTGTGAAGAGTTTCTTGAGATACTGGACCTCGGCCTTCTTGTCGGCTGGTTCGCTGCAGTGAGTTTCTACACGACGATAGAGCGTTCGCACGCAGCTACGCTTGTGCGAGACGGGATGGTTGCTGAGGTAACTCAGGATGCGAGAGGTATTCGTCGCCTTCCTGTAAACTGTTGTTTTGAGTTCCCCACCGTCTTTCCTGCACACCAGCACGTCTAGGAACGGCAACTGGCTATCTTTTTCTTCCTCCATCGTGAACTGGATGTCGGGGAAGATCGAGTTCAGATTGTCTGTGAAATCCTCAATTTTATCTCGATGAATGATGACAAACGTGTCATCAACAGACCGAACCCACAATCGCGGTCGATAATGTTCGAAAGCCAGTGCCTCCAGTCGTTGTAGTACTACTTCGGCGATCAGGCCAGATAAGGGCGACCCCATTGGTGTACCTTTTACTTGTTCATACACCGTTCCACTGAAGGTGAAAAAAGGTGCTCAAACAGTGTTTCAGGAGTCCAATAAGATGCTATATTTTGAGCTTTGAGTCCGTCTCGTTGTACTTCTCTTCTAACAGGGTTTGGATGGTCTCAACCGCAAGATGTTGCGGTATTTAGGTGAAAAGTGAGGTCACATCGAAAGATACCATCACTTCGTCAGATGTTAGTTGGATACCCTGTAGCTTTTGGATGAATTGTTCAGCTGAGCTGATGGTCGTTGCAGAGCCCTGGGTTAGAAATTTGAGACGTTGAAACAACCACTTGGCTAGACCAAATGTTGGGGTGCCTCTGAGGGAAACGATCGGTCGTAGGGGGATTCCTAGTTTGTGAACCTTGGGAAGGCCATAGAATCTTGGGAGCGCGGCATCCTTCGGTTTTATCTTTTGCTATTCAAACTCTATTATGGTTTTTGACTTCCGAAGGCTCGTCAGATCCTTGTTGATGCTGTTTATTAACGTCTTCATCGCGTCACCTTCCCGAGGTACGTAGGCAGTCCTATCTCCTAAAAGGGTCTCGACTTTGTTGACGTAGTCCTCCTTGTTTAGAATGACAGTAGACAGTATTTCTAGGTATAAAGAGCTCGCACTGTAACCTAACGGGCGAATTCGACCTGAACCTCATGTATTTTAGTCTGTCAAAGCACTTTCAACTTGCCATAGCAGGCAGTAACTCGTCCACAGAAGACAAGTAAGCTCTTTTTCGGCCAAAGCGTTGTAGAAAGCTTGCCTTGTTGCAGTCTCAGAATTGAGTGAAAGGACACAGTAAAAACTGTGCCCTTCGGATAGGAAGATAAAGTCACTGTCTGACGCTAGAAAACTGAGCGTCTGCAACGAAAACAACAACGGACTGGCTAAACTACACAATAAAAAAAATTCGATTTGGCAAACACATGCTTTTAGCAACTCTCCATCAGGCCAATACATTTGCGGGGATAAGGAAAACTGTACAGTTGGACAGAGTTAATAGGGGTACTTTGATTGCAACCCATTGTTTTCACGCCGCCCGCATTACGAGATGGGAGGTGTTTGTGCCAGGGGAGGGGGGGGGGCGGGAGGAAATCGGGCTAGATTGTGGACATTGATCAGGGGTCAGGTACATTGAGTGATGATTGCTGTTATTTGCCCGGAGCGACGAACTGTCACTAGGGTGTGTAGACGATGTGGGTACCGCAAAAAGGCTCTCCCATGTGCTTTGTTGTATACAAAACTCCAGTTTAACTTTAGTCCTCGGAAGGTAATGTGCAAACTTCGAGTAAGTCCTCTAACTATACGAACTTTGGGCTCGGTCTGAAGGTTGATATGAACATTTGAACGGAAATCTGTTAGCTATCGCAATATATTTACAAGATATCGACAAAAAGTCCATAGTAATTAAATATTGCATAATTTACCATACTTACAACAGCACTGGTCTTAATTAAAAACCTATACACGTACGTCTTGCGGAGTTTTTCTGCCATTGTATGACGTTTCTGCAACGACTTCGGATTTCAGGCTCCTCAACGTTCCTTGTGGTGTGTTTTATGACATTTATGGTATCCGACACTCAGAAATCGAAGAGTAATCGTAAGCTTAATGCTCGGAGGTGGCTAATCGAGATAATTCCGATAATTGGTACGAATATTTGAGCTGAAATCGATCAGTTTCAGCTTAATGAACATGCAATATTTATCAACAGCTAACAAGCAGTCAGAAGTATAGACATTTTAAAGGATGCTCGATAATTCCGACACGGGTGCTAGCTAAAGGCCCAGACACGTGCTTGTCCGTACTCATTGCAGAAATCCGGATAATTTCAAGTTCAGTCTCTGGTTAAGAGCAGGCCTCCTTCGTATTAAGGGGGGCATTACCTTGAAGAACCAGTAGGTAGCGTCCCTGTACGCGTAGTTAGCAGTGAACGTGCCACTCCCCTAAACAGGTGGCGTGGTAGATGCACTGGACCAACACAGGAGCCTGCTAAGGACATGGCAGGCGTTATTCGGGTTACAACCTGTATCTATATTCTGTATACTTAATAAAAGAGACCTTGTAGCTTTGTGCGGTTCCTTTTCCGTTTTTGATTGGCTGGCGTCAAGAGTCACAGGTTTGTTTGCCTGATAGCAAAGTTCGCAAAAGCGCCACTGACGCGTGTCTGTCCGCCGCTGTTGGCAATCGCATATGCGAGCTGTCTATCTTACGGTCTGTATCAACTGTTTCGGACAGACTCGATGACTTTAACAAAATTTGCCTACTTCCACGCTGACCCCCCCCCCCCATGCGGCCGCGGCCACATGAACCACTATCCCCCCCCTCCGCTGCCGACGCAGCAAGCGCTAAATCCGCTGCCTCCAGCCATTGAACACTTAAGTGTCCATGACGGTTTGTTTTGCGGCTTGCGTCAAGAGACGTGACACCAAAAAAACTAATGCAAGAGTCAAACAAAAGAACAAATTCAACCTTTTCTAAGAATATTCCTATGTAGTTTATTGAACTCAACCATACTTATCACATCTGCTTTTGCTTTTGGCTTAATTACCGCCAAAAGCCGAAAAAACCGTTCTCAGAAAGAGCGTCGTGCGGACAATTACATATACCTAAGAGACAGTGTCCTTAATGACGGGGGTAATATTGGTCGCGGTCAACTTCTCATCTTACCCTCAAGCCACACTAGGTCACCTCGCTATATGCATGAGAAAACTCGAGATGCTTTGGTTTACGTTAGACGTTTTGGACGCCCAGATCTATTTATCATATGCACCCCATGTAACCCATCTTGGCCTAAAATTGCTGCTGAACTGTTACCCGGTCAAATGACCAAGGATCGCCAGGATTTGTCGGCGCGGGTATTTCAGCTGAAGTTGAAAACCATGGTGAAACTCATCACTAAATTTAAAATTTTCGGTGAGTTTCGGTGTCATATGTAGACTGTCGAGTGGCAAAAGAGAGGATTGCATTCTTCTGATGTTGACAAATTCTTATGTGCAGAGTTGGCCGACCTGGCGGCTGACCCTGTTCTGTTTGAAACAGTCAAAACGCAGATGGTGCATGGTCTATGTGGTGAGCTGAACTCCAACATCTTTTGAAGATCTCAGAACGGTGGATGTTCTTTGTGTTCAACTTACAGAGAAGCCTGCATGATGCGTGGTTTACTTAAAAATGACAATCATGGGAAGAATACCACTGCTGTGGCTGTTATTACTAACACTCCAAACCAACTACGGTGCCTCCTTGCTTTGTTGATTAGGAGTTGTGAGTTGGCCTGCCCTTGCGGCCTGTAGTTAAAGTTCAGAAATTATATGTCTGAAGACGACTGGTTTCAGCTGTAGTTGCAAAAATAGCGATGCTCGCATCAAATGTAATTCCGCCATCTTCAACATGGTCCTAATTTCCATTGAGGACATCTTGGTTGGCATGGGTGGTGAGCAACTTCATATACACGGATTCCCTCTGCTTGACAGAAGCGTTGGAGATCAGCTCCCCACTGAACTGCAACGTGAGCTTTGTTACAATGTTACCGAGCTGGCAGCATACGTTGCTCTGAACAAATCAAGGTAACTGGTCAACCAACTGCACAAGTTCAATACCATTCTCGAGAGTGTCCATGGTCGCAGCAATGGTAATCACTTTTTCCTTTTTCGATGCTCCTGGTGGAACTGGCAAACCTTCCGTCCTCAAGTTGCTCTTTGCCGAACTGCGCAAAGAAGGCATTGGTATTGCAGCGACGTTGCTTCCTGGCAGCAGACCTGCTCACAATACCTTCAAGCTTCCTCTTAGGTTAGCCGACAATGGTACCACTACATGCCAAATAAGCAGAGGCAGTGGTTCAGCTGAATTCCTGAAGCGATGCTCAGCAATAATTTGGGACGAATGCACAATGGCAAACAGAAATGCACTGAAAGCGCTGGACGGAACTCTGCGTGATATCACAGAAACGACCGCTCCGTTTGGTGGCATCACAATGGTTTTGTCTGGCGATTTTCGTCAGACTCTACCTGTTATTCAAAGGGGTACCAGAGGTGATCAGGTAAAGTACTGTCTGAAATATTCACCGCTATGTTCTACGGTAAAGCCATTGGAACTCACAGCCAATATGAGAGTTCACCTCAATGCTGCCCATGAGTCTGGCAAGTTTTCCTCTAATACCTTGAAGATTGGTGAAGGTAAAATCGAAACCGATGCAACCGGATGCATCCCCCTTTCTTTTGTTGCAAATTTGGTGAGCAGTGCCGGAAATCTAAAAGGAAATTTTTTTCCTTACCTCCAAACCAATTTATCTGACGCTGAGTGGCTCCGCGAACGTGGAATTCTGGCTCCCAACAAACAAATTCATCAATGTTATTGACGAGAGCCTAATCCACCTTCTGCCAGGCGTGGAAAAATCTGCACAAATCCTACGATACAACAGTTGATCCCACAGAGTGCGTTAATTACCCAATCGAATCCCAGAACAGTTTGGAAATATCTGGCTTCCCTTCCCATAAACTGATTCTGAAATTTGGCACGCCAATTATGCGCATGAGAAATCTGGACGCAGCACCGATATGCAATGGCACTAGGTTGACTGTCCAGCGTCTGATGAGCTATCTGATAGTGGCCACCATTATTACCGGTTGTGCGAAAGGGGAAATTGTTTACATTTCTCGCATTCCCATCATCCCGTCCGATACCACCTTCAATTTCCGGCGACTGCAGTTTCCCATACAGGTTTGCTTTGCTATGTCCATCAACAAGTCCCGAGGTCAAACCTTTAAGGCGGTTGGACTTCACCATGAAGAATCGTACTTTTCCGACGGCCAACTCTACTTTGCCATACCTTGAGTTGGTTCAAAACGGAATTTATGCGTCTGGGTAGCGAACGGGATTTCGAAGAATGTTGTTTACCATGAAGTGTTGGTCTGATGATTGTATCTTCCACTTCCTTTTGTTCCTATTAATACCCCACTTATGATCGTCCCTCCTGTAATACCGTCTCCAACAAAGCCCCTGCCGACTCCTTGTGTCAAGGATGCCTTTCCTTTGCACGCCACCTCTAATTGCGTTTACGAATTCATTGGCACTTGTGGATGCAAGTACATAGGGCTTACGCAAAGACAATTGGCAACCAGAGCCAAGGAACATCTGCCAAGCTGGCTATTTAAGCAAGAAAACCGGTCTCCTCGTTCCTCTATCACGGAACACCTACTGGACACAGGTCATTCGGTAGATCCTATAACTTCTTTCCGAGTTCTTTTTCGAGCACGAACATCTCGAATCTTGTGTTACCTGGAAGCTGCTTATATTAGACGCTTTAAACCGGACCTCTGCAAACAGTTGGAGCACGTGGTTAACCTTGCCTTACCTTGGTAACCACAGGCCCCAGGTTCGCACGTTCCCCAGCCCAATATTCCCCACAACTCAATTCCCTGTTTTCTTCCTCCAAGTTTGTTTTAACCTTCTTTCTCTATCTGACTAGGACCTATGACCTTTCTGTACATTTTCGATTGCGTGTTTTTCTCATTCGTGGACCTTAATGCAATGAGGGGTTGTAACTGAGGAGCTCTCCCGAAATTTATGGTACCATTAAATCTTACAGCTATAACCATCTTCAAGTTCTAGCCGGGAACAGTGTGCTTGAAAGTACTAAGAGAGTGGCCATTGTGCGAGCACCTGCCCCTGAAATAGTCAGTTTAAATGATTAACAAATTTTTTTTTCAGTTGAGGAATAGTTAGGATAACATCCAACAAAGCCAACAGAAGCAACTTTGACGCTGTTCCACGGTCTCCCAAAAGATTTACAGGAATGAGCTTGCATTCACAACGCAGTGCTTCAATATCCACGATTTTATCCCAGTCACCGCGCGTCAGGACTTTGCCTGAATGTTGTGATGACAACGCCAGGTAACTTAGACCTGAGGACAAAATTGAACTCCCGTAGCAGCCAAGGACGAGGAAGAAACGAACACAAATTAAGCCTAAGAATGACACAGAGAGGATGATCTAAGATAAAAATGAGACACCTGAGGTCTGAGCTACAAGTCCGGTGACGCGTACAATTTACCGCGTTTTACTGATTGTTATACATTAACTACATTCGTTTCAGATGCTTGACAGTCAAACTTGTGGTTTGTATAAGCCAGATGAAATATCGTACGCGTGGAGTTCTACCCCGGACGCATGCTGCAACATTTCCCCGCCCACGCATAGCAATTTCAGTCTGGTCCTCTGCCAGCCACAGTTTCCAAAGCGGCCAATCAATTCCAGGGCCGACCCAGTCCAGCCACTCTGCCGCAGGCCCCATCGTCAAGCTGGGCGCCTACGCTCACGGCGCCAGACGTGTGCCATCATCCGGCTGCTAACCTCCATTTTC
>JAYGXS010000001.1:73463531-73519886 GCA_036362985.1 Ligula intestinalis | reverse complement strand
GTTATTCCTGTGTTTTAATAAGGATAAATCAAAACCGTAACCGATAATGTTTTTAAAAAGCAGGCAGCATCAGCACCACTGACAGAAAAAAACTTTCCAGAAGCAGTTCAGCTTTCGGTTATGCAAAGTTTATAGTCTATCAGATCATATTCTAAAGGTTTGTTGGGAATTTAGGCCACCAAATTTATTCATTTAATTAATCAATTCACATTTTTCTGTTTTAAACGGATAAGTATTTGCCTAGCAACTCGAAACCGAAGTTGCTCATTTGCGTTTTTGCGCAAATCTATAACGTCGTCTATTGGCTACCCTAATACGCTCTTGAGAAAAAGCAAGTTCTGATGCTGATATTAACTGGTTCTTTAAGAAGTTTATGAAAGCAAACTTTTAGCTTGTTTGGATCTTGGTATAAAAGGATCTGTGCTCACTCAATTTAATCTTCTTTGCAAAGAAAGTGTTGTATTTAGATACAGAAGGAGGAGGCGTTTCGATCACTGAGATTATAATTTTATTCGTCTGAGTTTTCGGGCTCTTATTGGAGTCCATCATCAGAGACGCTTTTCTCTCCGAAAGCCCAGGCGAATAAAATTATGATGCCGGTGCTCGAAATGCCTTCTCCTTCTCTATCTATACACCTACCTGGGATGCAAACACTTGGCTCAGTACTCTATTTTTCTTTCTATTAACTAGGTTGTGTAGAGGCAACACATTTACAGGAAGGTGTGTAAATTATGTTACAATGCAGGTGTTGCCAGAGAAGTGGAATACTACATCTCAGACTCCCATATTTTGAATTTAAAGTTCCGAATATCTGACCAAATGCTTCTGACAACGATCAGTAGGGCAAAAGCTGAAAAATGATCAACAAACCCAAGGGCCGTAAAGAAATCTGAGGAGATGTCATAATTAGCGGCACAACTTAAAGCGGTCGCTACCATAAGAGCTCTGATTGCCTTTATTAAAATCCCAAAGGTCTCACCTATCGTCCTCTTCCGTAAGCAGCGCATTTGCGTTATTAACCTATGCCACAGGAGCCCCCTTCTGACTGAGAAAGTGTCGGTACAATGCCCTCGGGGAGTTCACCACCTTACCCAGGTAAGCAATCATACTAATTCATACTTCCTCTTAGGCAGCAGTCATAAACGCAGCCATAGAAAGCAGCGGAAGAGGGGCTCCAATAAGCCCAAAAAAGCATTGAATTTGATTGTTAAGACGTGAATGGACAACATGCGCTATGAAGTTATGCAGGAAGAGCGGCTGGTCCGCGTTGACAATTTACTTCTGCAAATAGCGAATGGGGAAGGGCATCCTGCGATTCAGACTTCAGCCCCTAGTCAAAGGCCATTTATCCCCGTAGCCGAAAGCGGGAATGAATTGATGGAATTCGAGCAATCCTTATCTAATAGAGATTTTCATAAGCAAGTCTTAGGTGCACCCTTCTTTTAACCAAAGTTACCAGACCGCATTTTTCTCAAATATCGACGCAACCGATGCCACAGCCTTCGTCAAAAGGGTATTTCAGGCTCTTTCAACCGACAGAATCACAGAAGAGGTGACGCTGTACGGCCGGCAAATGGAGTAAAGCCTTTTTCAAGACAGAGGCTTATAAACTCATATTAGTTTAATTCTAAAAACTTACCTGTAATAACCATCCTTCAGAGGCCTTTACAATTTCTTGCGAATCACCAGCAGTTGACCGAAAGGCTTACGATGAAGCCTTTAAGGTCGCGTTTAGGAAAGGCTACGACCGTAATCTGAAGCGGCTATTAAGGGAAGCCGCTGAGAGGTCAATGGCCCGTATGTCAACGCAAACAATTATGTAGTCTTTGATATCATCCTTTGCACACTGTAACCTATTTCTATTTTTAAATTCCAGAGTCTGAACCACAACCCGGCTCCTCAACTGGAAATTAAAACTCCCCAAGGGCAATTGAGAAGAATATATTTTTGTACACTTTTTTATAATACTTTAAGTTTAATAAAGTTTTTTTACACTGGGTATATCATGCGAATGGGAGGTTTTCCGAGAAGTAGGCGTCCCGCTGTACAAAAAAACTTCAAGTACGAATTTTCGTACGAACTTTCGTATAATTTCGTGTTTCAAATTCGTACGAAAGTTCGAATGAAGTAATAGTGCATTCGTGGTAAATTCGTGGTAATTCCTGGTTATTTTTTTATTAGGGTAGTTAGTCTCCTCCAAGGTATTTGCAGAAAAATTGGAGAATTTTGACAATTTCTTGAATTTACCTGAAGATAAACGATTCAATGTGACCAGAGATGAAAGAATTTACTTTTTTCTTATTAATGGATTATTTTATGTATAAGTAGATTAATTCAACGAATCGTTATAAGCTTGCAAATGCAAAAAAACAGGCCAAATGTATGACCATTTTTAAAAATACCCTTTATCCTTCTGTATGTTCCGTTTGCGTTTATAGAAAAGTATATTTCTGCATGACTTACATTCAATAAGGCCCTCTTTACATAACCTTCACAAAAACACATGCGGACATTTTGCTTATACGGCAAGGTCAGCTGCGCGGTTTAAAACAAATGCGATGAACTTTTTGTACCTGCATTTGTGCGAGATAACCTTACAGGTTCGCTCAACATAATTTTGAAAATACTTATCTACCTTATTTCTACAAATAAATGCTATTCCTTAAATTTGGACAAACTTTGGACAACTTTAGACATAACTTTTCAGTTCTGAAAGGGATCATTTTTCTGCTTTCTTTACTTATTCTGGAATTTTTCCACAGCACAATGCATATTAATAAAAAGTTTGGTTTTGTCATACCTTATAGTATAGGGAATAACTTCAATATAAAGTTACGCATACTTAAGCCAAAATAAATACCAATTTTGCTCAATAACTTAAATTAAGAAAACAGTTTTCCAAACTGAAGGCTTTCTAATAATACATATACTCAGTTCACCAAAATAGTCTTTTCAAATATATCCTACAATACCCAGTTAAATTTCGTCATAAAGATTTGCATACAGGACTTGCCATATTGTACAATATTTTAGTGGTCAGAATGCAGCTCGGTAAAAAGCCCACATCTTATCACGACTGAAATAAATTCAGAATAGACTACGCGATAATCTGTATCACAACCTGAGTCAGTGCCGATTAGCGAAAGAGTATCAATCTTTCGCATATGTCGGAATGTTGCGCGAATTCTGGCGCCTAATCTATTTTATCCACTCTCCAAAGTGGGGTTAATATTACTGGTGGAACAGTTGAAAATTTTACATATCTAATATATTTAAAAGGTAAGATGTCTAGTAAAACAAAGAGCAACACGGACGCACCTGAAAGATCAGCGAGTCCTTTGTTGAAAGGATAACGCACGCCCATCGATTGCAAAGCCAAAACTAAGTCAACTTCGTGTTCCAACTTAAAGCGAAGCAAAAACAGTTCAATCTGTATCTCGGAGGCCCTCTTCAAAACCGTCCGATCAAAACCCTCCTTAAACAGAACGTTTAGCTTTGCAATGTTGAGATCCATGGTCGGCAGGTGACACAACATTTGAAGCGTTCATTCTAAAATTGGGGACGAAACCTAGGATTGAATTGTGTCTTGGCAGACAGTCATGTGTTCAACCTAGCAAGGTCACAGCTAGACAATGCCGTTTCAAAGGCGTTGAAAAAGAGGAGAAAGTGGGACAAAGGTATTTTAGGTTGTAGACCGTCTATACCCAAAGCCCTAGCATTCTGTCATAGGAGATCGGTGGTATTAGGGGTTTTGTGGATGGAAAATAGGACAGGAAATGAACGAAAGGTGAAGAAGTATGTGTCAAGTAGTAAAATGTCGTTGATTTTTTATCGCGGCCGTTGTATAGTAACGCATTATGGCGCGTACAAAAAGCAAAAACCAACAATGTATATATAAGAGGCAGTTGAATAAATAGCTAGTCAGAAACCTGTAAGATGAGTTTCTTAAATGCGTATAGTAGTTAGTAAAGGACATTCCAACATTCTAGTAGTCCAGCATTAATCTGTACCGCGTCGTCGATACCACAGTGATTAAAATCATCAACCGATTGTATTTTACAATTACTTCTTCACTGCCTATCCTATTCTTCACCTTAAATCCCCTATTGTCGCCTTTACTGCTGAAAGGAGTTTAAAGGTATTTTTCAATGCTGATACGCATTGTCTTAGGCAGGCAGTAATTGCAAACGGTCAGAAGAAAAAAATTTTCGAGGAAGGACGCGTATCTATCAAGACAAACCACGACAGTCAATCTCATGTTAGCCCCTACATGTTCCCAAACGACGTACAACCCCCCAGCAGTCCATAGACGGAAACTTACCGTAAACGGCTTCACCACCAACTTAAATCCACGAACTTCGTCTGAGTAATAAAGTATGTACTCCCCCCTCTCATAATCTTCACTGTCTTTTCGGAAGAAAGAGTTCAAAAGGTCTTGGCTTGGACTTTTTCCCTGACAAATTCTGTCTTCCAATCATCTAGAAAAAAAGGCAGAATTGATAGCACACGTTTTAGCGGCATTCTGAAGATATTTGACTGGATCTTGAAATCATTACACTCCCTGCTGCTGAAATCTTCTTTTTAATTTAAAATAACTGCCTGCGAGGGTGAAAATGTACCTGTTTTCCGAGATAGTTGATAACGCCCATCAAAGTAGCAGATTCCTCAACCTATCCTGTTAAACTTAACGTCTGGCATACAACACACACATTCCAAATGCTCAGAAGCATTGTGGCGTAAAAATTATTGTTAGAACTCATAATCTTGATGCCGTTACTTCCAACAAAAGGCCACCCTGCTTAGACACAAGATGAACGCGGGTACTGGCATGAGGCCAAGGCCCGTTTTGACGACAATGCGGTGCGAAACAGTGCAATCGACCCATCAACCGGGTGGGCCTTCAAGCTTAAAAGTAAAAAATCTGAAAATTTTAAAGGCAAGCGAAAGGCCTCAAACTCCGGTTATAGTTTGGCTTCAAAGTAAAACTGTGGTAGTCTAGGTGACAAACAACCTTTTAAGATGCAAGCCTGAAAACGAAGTGTTCTTACCGATGCTGCAATGACCAGCGGCAACTTCAAATTTAGGGAAAATTTCAAATTCTTGGCTACTGAAGTAAATGGGATGTCGACCATGCGATACCGGAATTGTCTGGCGTGCTAGCAATTAACAACCAGCCACACCCATCAAGTACTCGCACATGAGTTTAAAGGGATACCGATCTTCTGGTCGTTGTCGGTATCTCAGCAACTTCAAACACAACCAGTCGTTTAGCGACTGATTATGAGGGCTCCAGAATGGGTCCCAAAGCAGGACGGGAAATAAATGAGCACATCCCTATCACACATTAATAAAATTAAATAACCACGCTTTTTCTTACTGGTCACCTTTGCTTAACTTCAGAAGATAGGAGCTTAATCGAGTGTACTGTTTGCAGGCTGTTTTCGGTAATCGATCCTTGAGGGCAAGGGCATGAGATAAACTCGCTGTTAAGGTTTCGTTAACTATTTTGAGGTAATAATGCAGCAGTGATTTGAAAATCATTTCGAAATGCGAAATTTAAATGTTCGTTTCAATACGCTTCTGCCTTCAGTTTGACTGCTAAGGTCCAGCCGGAGCTCATAGTGCCCCTATATTACCACGTTTATCGAAATGATAGGGTGTTCCTTTTTTGTGACAGAACTGTTATTGAACTGTAGTTTCTCAAATACTTGTCTGCCAAGGACACCAAGATAGATAATAAATTCAAAGTATAAGTACATAAGTGTACTCCTATCTGGTCCAGGATTCACCAACCTGGCTTGTTTCATCTGGCGAGGCGTTGACACTTCAACTTTTTCTCAAGGACGAAACAATTATGTTACTCGCTAACTTTAAGTGATCAATGTATTACCGGCAAACGTTAAGATTGCGAGATACGCGTACTCCTGGCTCATTAGCCATCGTCAGTCGCAGTCACCCGGCTCCAGTATAGCCACAGAAACTGCCGCTACACTCGAGTTTAGAACCCGCGACCAGTGAGCTAGAGACGAACGTCCTATCCACTGAGCCACCGGGTTGACGTCTTGTCGTTTATCAATCGGGATGTGGATTTGCACAAAGGTGTACTCCGAATCCTCAAAGTATTTAAAACTTGGAGGACGCTAAAATTTACCTACTACCGTCCACTTTATGGGAAACAGTCGCCCATCTTTTTGCAAAGCACATGCGATAGCTATGGCACGATTATTCAATGTCGAATACTCTTGACAGATGCGTTAGACCAAAACCGTAAACCTTAATTGGACAGGGCAGCGCAGCGTATGCGCGAAGCCCTAACTTCTTTCGTACATGCATGTGGAGCGCCTTAGATATAAGTCCGGACGCGACGCCAACTACAATGCCCAATCTCTTAGCATCAGCCGGTGGACAGGCTTGGACGTGTGTTGCATAAGCAGGCGGCCTGTTCAACTTTGGCAATCTGTGCGCCCAAGCCCTGACACTGGCTGGCGGATGAGGGAGGAGGGGTAGAAAGATGAGGTAAATACCGTGCACATTCACCTCACTAGCAAATAATTTACGTGCTAGTCACTGCTTCTGAGGACATGTTGTGGACGTCATTGTTTCCGAAGGCTTAAATGCTATTTGGACAAAGAAAGCAGGAAGGGAGAATGCCCCTGCGTTGAGCGATCCAACTCTAGTCGACCCTTCTTAAAGGTGCCTGATTGCTACTGTAATTATTCCAACTGCTGTTGATGGTGGCTGTCCCCGTGACCTACAGTGGGTTCTCTTTCTCATAAAATTTCAACTGTGATTCTGAAATGTGTTTTCGTTTCATTAATACTAATAAGGTAAGGTTGATATATCACTAGAAGTGCAGTATAATCTCGCAATACTACATTCACCTCATGATGCTGGCTTTAAAAGGAGCTTCCTTTTGACCACCTGCAAAAAGAATATCCTGCAACAAATAATTAGTTAGAAAGTGTACAATTATTCACATTGAATTAAGAACATATATGTGCACACATTTTGCTTAGATACACTTTTGCTACTATATTTAGGTCAATATGCGTGAAGATTCGAAGTCCCGATATCATATAATTTTCACCATCCCCTAAAGAAGAGAAAGAAGAAGATTTTGAAGCGGTATCTGTCCTCGTACCTTCTTCTGCCTCTTCCTTCGGGATGGTGAAAACGATACTTTATTTACGTCTTAGCCAACGTCTTAGCCAAGGGTATCGGCAAAACTGACTTCTGGGGCCCCTCTAGATTTCTATCACCCTCGCACAACTGCTTAACGTATTTTGTGGGCAAACATTTAATTATTCCCTATTGAGCTTAGATTAATATGAAATTGTGGTGGAAGTGATCAAAACATATTAAATTAAATAAGATTATATTTGTCTTAATATGCTAAAATAGACTGAAATTCGATCAACAGTTTGCGAATGCAACTTAAAGGAAATTCAACCTTATGTACACGGAAGTTAATGGAAATGGAAATTCATCCGCCTATTGGTTTAATTTAATGAAAAAATTCAAATTCTGACTGCTGAACATTAAAATGTAGTAGTTCATTATAAGTCGACGGGGCTTATGGGACCTCTAAAATCACTCCAGTCAGGGTATCTTTGAGTTTAAAATTTTTTATTCATTGCCCAATAATGTTAAACTCCACTGGTTGTTACAGATTCGTTCAATGTAAATATATTCTGCTCAAGGAAAACTGCGCATTTTCCACTCTTTCATGAAGATGCCGCATAGTCCTTATAGAGTCTTTCAATGGACGTGGATCATGTTTCATACCGTATAGTAAAAATTAATACACAAACGGACGGGATATATTATGAATGATCTTACAAAATCTCATAACAAGAAGCTTGTTTGAAACTCAAAGCTACCGATTTTGTGAAGTTTAAACCTTGGCGAAGGGATACATTTTCACAACATGAGTATAAGGAAGAATAATTTTATGCATATTTTCTATAAAATATATTTTAATTCATATAGGCATTGAAAATCAATGAGGAGAATGAATACTCCTGAAATAACTCTTTTTACAGAGTAAGCTGCTCACAAGTGATCAGAAAGAAGCTCGTTCAAAAGTCGGCTGAAGCACCTTCAGATCATACTGCACTGTTAGTAATATGATAATCCTACTTAAATAATATTTTCGAAACGAGAACACATTTCAGATTTTTGGTGGATAGTTTGTGAGATGGAAGATTTATTGCAATTACAAAATATTCACTTTGAGGTGGAATCGAGCGTCTACAGCTCACTTGAGAACTTATTTGATGATCATTCGTCATAAGCGTGCATTCGTTTTACCAACCAATCGAAGGGCTCTAGGATAGCTATTCCTAGCTCCTTTATCCTCATCAAACCGTAGACTACACGGTCGAGTTTTGAACCGTAGACATTTTACTCTCGCGCAAAAAAACCACTAAACTATGAGTTTAACATCATGCTTATTGAGATTGGACCCATTCAGGCCTAGGGAAGTGGTGTGTTCTTGTCAACCTGCTACTTCTTTTAGCTCAAGTTACATAACAGAAACCAGTGCGTCTTGTAATTCTTTATTCATGGTTGATAAAATTTTCACTTCCCGTTCATATCTGAGTGAAGAGTTTTAGTTCTGCTGACAAGTTTTGGGGAAGTAGGTGCTTAAGTGGCGTAAAAATTTCCGTTCATGCGCCCCTCGCATAAAACAGACATCACGGGCTAGCGAGTCTGTGGAATTCCGCTGGACTTCTAACCAGCGAGTCTCGAGCTCAGTCCTCAAGAGGTTGCAACACTTGAGGTAAGTTAAAGCTGATTGATGACAGCTAATGAGCTAGAAATGGCAATCTCACTGTGCTTTGTCGTTGTCAATAAAGTTACCATGCCTGTATTAATAACCTCTGTGTAGCAGCTGAGGGGGACATTAGAGTGAGCACCGAAGCGCCACTGAATGATTGAGGCCTATAACGCGATCGGCAAGCGGCCACATTACTACTTCTGTTGCAGGCAGCTCACATACAGTACGAACCAGAATTCGCGCAACAAGCCGACATATGCGAAAGATTGATACTCTTTCGCTAAACGGCATTGACTCAGGTTGTGAAACTGATTGTCCTGTAGTCTATTCCGCAGTTATTCCAGTCATGATAGGATGTGAGCTTTAAAACGAGCTTCGTTCTGACCACTAACAAAACGTATGTACTGTAAAAAGTAACTACTTAAATAGTATGCGTATTTATCATCGATTTTTTCTGCATTCATAAATTCAAATATATTTTATGGAAGACATGCACGAAAGAAATGCCTCTTGTCCTCGTTTGGTAGTGAACTGCACCTTCTTGAAATTGTATACATTAAAAAGGGTATCCATTGGTTTTCGAAAAATTTCTAACTATAAGCTTTTTAAGGATTGTCAGGTATTTATTCAGAATGCATGGTATCAAACAATTTATTTACACTGTCTATAATGTGTAAAGCATGCCCCATATCTATTACAACATTCGATGTGAACTATGTGACTTCTTCCTCAAACTGTAGGTGACAACGTACACAGTGCTCAGTTTGTAAACCCTAAATTCAGGTGTAGCAGTCAGGTGATTTCAAAATTAATTGGCAATTAAAAATATATTTTTTATAACCAAAGGATACCCTTTTTATGTATACAATTTCAAGAAGGTGCAGTTCACTACCAAACGAGGACAAGAGGCATTTCTTTCGTGCATGTCTTCCATAAAATATATTTGAATTTATGAATGCAGAAAAAATCGATGATAAATACGCATACTATTTAAGTAGTTACTTTTTACAGTACATACGTTTTGCTAGTGGTCAGAACGAAGCTCGTTTTAAAGCTCACATCCTATCATGACTGGAATAACTGCGGAATAGACTACAGGACAATCAGTTTCACAACCTGAGTCAATGCCGTTTAGCGAAAGAGTATCAATCTTTCGCATATGTCGGCTTGTTGCGCGAATTCTGGTTCGTACTGTATGTGAGCTGCCTGCAACAGAAGTGGTAATGTGGCCGCTCGCCGATCGCGTTATGGGCCTCAATCATTCAGTGGCGCTTCGGTGCTCACTCTAAAGTCCCCGTCAGCAGCTAATCAGAGGCTATTAATACAAGCATGGTGACTTTCTTGACAATGGCAATGCAGAATGACGGCATTTATCAGTGCTACGGTTTTTTTAGCGAGTACATGTGCCGTCAGTCTGGCCAATACCTACGTACCCCCTAATTTTCCCAGTAGGACAAACATCTTTCGCAAGTATAAGGAAAGCACCCGCGCATCAGAGTGGTGTTAATTAAATATTTATTAGTACCGGATTAAATAGCTTTTTGATTTCTTGTGTACACTTGCACACAATGGGCACAACCTTGAGCAAATAAAAGACCTGATCAGTTCCCATTAGCCTTTATAATACAACAAAAATATTTTTGCAGAGTACCTTTGATTTGCTTTGCAATATAACACAGGAGACTTCCGTCATTGTAGGTTTTCTGCTATAATTGCAGCATAGCCTTAAAACTGATAAAAGAATTTTGCTGAATCCAGCGGAGTTGCTTTTGTATGAATGCACGGCTCCAAAAGATTGTCACTCACGCACTTACCAGCATTAAGTTTGTAAAACTGATTATCGTGTAGCATATTACAAAATTATATCAGCCACGAGAGGATACAGGAATGTAAACGGGTTTCTTTCTTACTGCTAACTCAAAGTATGTACTGCAAAAAATGTTTACTTAAGTAGCATGCATTTAAGCACTGATTTTGACTGCCTTTCTGAATGCAAATATATTTTGTAGAAAACATGCACAAAAAGTTCTTTCTTGTGCTCGTTTGATAGCAAATCACGCCTTCTTTAAATTTTATAGTTAAAGGAAGGGTATCCTTCGGTTTTAGAAAAATTTATTATGATGCGATTTTTACAGTTGTGAAATTTTCATTCATAAAACATCGTGTCCGTGAATTTCTTAACGCTGCCTATAATGTGATCAGCATGATCCACATCTATTGTAATATTTGATAAAAACTACATAATTCATTCCTTTAACCGAAGACAAACACGTTATTTCCTTAAATAGGCTGTATACATCGCGTAGTTTGTAAATCATGAATCCAGGTGTAGCAGTCAGTAGGTTTCAAAATTGTTTGGCAATTAAGAAGAATCTTTAAAACTGAAAGCTATCTTTTCTTTAAGTATAAATTTAAAAAACAGTAATTTGCAACCAAGCGAGAACAAGACGGATTTGTTTCGTTTATGCATTCCATAAAATATATTTGAATTTATAAAGGCAGTTAAAATCAATGCTAAAAATGCATCCAACTTAGGTAGTCATTTTTTCCGAAAATAATTTTTGCTGCTGGTCAGAAAGAAGCCCATTAAGAGGCCGGCATCCTATTGTGATGGAAATAACTTGACGATAGGCTAGACGTATATCAGTATTACAACCGTAGTCAATGCATTTAAGCGGGTGAGTATCAATCTTTTGTAAATATCGGCATGTTGCACGAATTCTGAGCCGTAGTACTTGTATAAATAATTTGAGATAAGCTTGTTTTTCGTCAGGACATTGCAGATTATATCTCATGCATATGTCAGTTAAAACACTTGCAATAAATGTCTCATGAACCAAGCTGACTTTTCATTCGTAGCTTATATACGTTTAGAGTTATTTACCTTTAAATATTTGGCACTTGGGTCTGTGTGAACCATTTCTGTCACTGTAGGCATGGAATGCACTGCAGGAACTTAGATTTATAATGGATTAAGAAACAAAACGAAGGTCAGTTGTCAATTACTTGAGAGGCTTGACTGTCACAAGAAATGCAAATGCTGTTTAACGTTGACAACACAATCGGCCAAGGGACTCAGAGGGTTTAAGGTGCATACGCAATAAGCTTGGCCACCATGTGGATGTCTTTTTCACGTTTTAAATTTGCGAACATTCCTATTAGAGAATTCAGAACAGTCTTTGGCGGGCGTACGTAGGCTTTCAATAAATTCTTGCTGGGCCAGTACATTTATATGGGAGCAAAGCATAGGTTAAAACGTGTTCGTCTTTTCGGACAGGTGAGTCGTGCGAATACGAGGGAGGAGTCGATACGAGAAGGCTGGATATGATGACGGTTTGGTGAAGCCAGTCTAGGAGAGGGTAGGGAGGCAGCCAGAGCGCAGACGAAAGCATGCAGCTAAGTGACTTTGGACCGAGCCAGACACGGAACTTGAAGGTTCATTTGTGCAACCGACGCCGGCTTAATCAACCTGATAGCAGTCGCTTCTGCAGTTGCTAGCAAGCGCTGACCCAGGGACTTTGGATAGTTTGGTGGGAACTTATAGATCACCCAGAAGATTTTGTTGGGATCCACCCGATGTCCGAAATCAACCATATGCGCCAGAATAGAGCAGATGATGCTCATGATTTCTCTTTTTCTCAGTCATATCAAGAGGAGTCCCTTTATGCTTTTAGATAAGCGAGGAGTTGTAAGATCAATATAACCTGCTTCACTAGAGCAAGTAATGAGTAGATGCACATGGAGATGGTCTTAGCTGATAACCTATCCTTATCTTCCCCATGTAAGACCGGGTTGGTTGAGAACAATACTCAAACTCTGGTTGTCGGAAAGGTTCGTGAAACGGCTCAAAGAACTTGAAAGCACATTAAAAAATAAACCCTTTGCTGTTATTTCTCGTGTTTTTACCATGTCATTGAATAGGCATATCATTTGTAAGAAAATTTTCCGCAGGCAAACAGTTGGTCGATCTCTAGGAGTTGAAGATATCGGTCTGCTGTCAGTTTTAATTAATATTTTGACATTTTAATTTATGTCTTGACAGTTCACTTAATACCACATTTTATAAAAGACCTGTCAGTATGAAATCAAGCCGTCAGTGGAAACAAATCACTTTGTAATGCTCCTTCAAATACTTAAAGTATACAATCTATCATGATTAAGAGTTCCAATCGCAACATCAAACCTTACTTTGAGCGTAAGGACGGCAAACACTACAGTCATCGGCCCGGTGTTTCAGTTCAGAAAACCACAGTCCTAATTGCAAAAGAAATCAGGCTTTAGGATTACCCCTGACCATATTACTATCAGTAGCCCGACTACACTATCCGAATGTGTTGCGGAGAGAATCCTTCTTTCAAGTAAAGTAATCTTTTAACCGGGATGTTTCAGAAGTGTCTGTACCGAGAGCTCCATGCGGGAAGACAGATCACAGGCATATTGTGTATTTGCAATCGATTCGAGCTCCCTCTATATCTATTTCCTATGTGCTTTGCTTGCAAAATATCCAAAACATATCACTGACACTAAAAACCAAGCAAAACATAAGGTATCAGTGAACGAGATTCATGACAACTGATCTGAACAGGAGGTAAAGTTTAATACGCATGCTCCCCACAGTGAATAACGGTGGTAGGAATCGACTGCAACGGCAAATTCAATGAAGCATAGGACAGTTGGTTGCTGTTATTCATTGCCGAATAAAGATAATCTGGCATCGCTTGTGGAGGACGGCAACAAATATCTTTGCAGTAACATCAACGGGGGGCCTAGCCTCATAAAGCAGGGCGCCAAAGTGTGGAGAAAATACTTGTCAGTTGAAATAAACTACATTATTTTTTTTCGGCAAAAGTAGCTTATGTAGTCCGACTCATATACCCCTAGTCGCAGCATTTAATCCTACGAAAATGGTGGTCATAGGGTTTCGGAGGATGAGGAAATAGGATAGGCAGCGAAAGACATTTTTAGAAGTGTGAAGTGAAAAAATGTAGGCGAATTTGTTTCCCGCGGCCGCTGGGAGTGAGTTGTTCCGCATGTAATTTCAAGGTGTGCGTAGCGCTGCGCGCCGCGGGCTATACTAATATAACTCCAGAACGGTAAGATGTACCTCAGGTTAGTTTAACTAGACGACGTCCTAACCACCATTTTCATTTTTCGGGAATTTCAATAAACCTGCAATTAAAGTAATAGGGTGTTTCCGCAATACGTTAAATGATAATGCAGACTAGGAACATCTACATGTATAAATCAACAACATTTCCAAATACAATAAAACAAAAAGGCATATAACAGTTATTAAAGTATATTCCACTGCGTATCCTCATTCCCCACCCATAAAACCCTTGAAACTCCGTTTTGGTATGTTAGCATGCTGGAACTAGGGATTAATAACTGGGACTACATAAGCTACTTTTTCACTTTTTCACGAATAGTACTCATGTTCTTCGTTGTCCCCACTTCTATCTCAAGGCATTGACTGCTCGATGCCTAACTTGGTGTTACTGTGAAGGCCATAATGACTAGTGACGACACCGCATCCGAATGGCCCCTGAAATTATGGCAGCCCATATACAGCCTCTACAAACAAACCTCTGTTGTCACATTCACCTTATTCTGTGTTACTAGGCCTTCTAAAAATAGATTTCATTTCCGGGTGTGTGCTTATAACCGAACAGGAGAGGACACTTAAGTTTAGCGACAAACCCACACAAAAAAGTTGCTTGCTTTAGCTATTTATAGCTTATTATATCCCCACTAGCCTTAGCCAATTGAAGGTCGACTCGTGCTCAAGCTGCCTCACAATGTTTTAGTGAAATTTTAATATTTGCTGTACTCTTGATATCATTATTTCTAGGCCTAGCGGAATCCCTTTTTCCTATCTAAAATTCTTAAGGCGTTAAAAGCAACTCCTATAAAATGCAGTGTACGTGACAGTCTAAATAAGTGTAAGGTTCTAAAAAGTTCTGGTTTTTTATATTTTCTTTATCTTTTTCGTTTGCCGAACTTTGGAGGTATCTTCAGCATTTGACTGGCCTACGCAGCCTACTGTCACTGTATTTATACTCCCTATGACTTCTGTCTTCTCTCAAACAACATTTTGTTATTACCATAAGTTTTGAGATGGAGAGGGTTGGCACAAGAACATTGTTCTCAGTCTTCCTTCAATGGTTGTCGGCAAAAGTTGCGTGCTATCGGCTGAAGGTTTATCAGACTGCGGGCTACTGCTTCAGCAGCATTATCTTCAGCATGAAGTCTGGCAGGGTTCAAAGTCCACGAACGCCATCAGAGTGAAAGAAAGATTTCACCGAGTCAGCACCCAAAATTCGTGAAAATTGTCCTGAATGTAGAAAAATAGTTATAGCTCTCTTAAACATAGGGTAGCTTTGCTGGGTAATAATACTTTTGGGCAGCTTATTCCAGATTGATATGGCGTTTACTGAAAAAATTGCCGGTACTTAACTGTACGTGCCATAGTAAAAAATGTGGTAGCAAATGTGGTTCTTCAAACGGCACGGCTTACCGACTGAATGACATACCATTGAAGGAAGTGAACGCCCAGAAAGACTTGGGAGTCTGGATCACACCCTCGCTTAAACCCTCCCTGCATTGCACAAAGGTAGCCAAGTCCGCGATGTCGATCCTATACCTCGTCAAACGAGCTTTCTCTACCTTCAACGAAGAGTGCTTCACAAAAGTCTTCGGAACCTTCGTACGACCACACCTAGAATCCGCTATTCAAGCTTGGAGACCCTGGGCCAGGAAAGACATCAACATCCTGGAAAAGGTACAACGGCGCGCAACCAAACTTGTTATGGGGCAGGGCTCGCAGCCTTATGAAACACGGCTGTCGAATCTCAACCTCTTCCCTTTGCGCTACAGGCAGCTTCGGGGGGACCTGATACTAGCATTCCGCGTATTACGTCTTCAAGACTGCTGTCTTATATCAGGGGATTTTTTCGAATTAGCAACGACCACGAATCTGAGGGGTCATTCCCTCAAATTAAAGGTGACAGGGGCCAGGCTGGACGCTCGGAAACACTTCTTTTCAAAAAGGGTGGTCGGAGCGTGGAATGCGCTTCCTCAGGACGTTGTTATGTCGGAATCACTAGAGGGTTTTAAGCGAAAACTGGATCGATATAGCAGTGCACGATGGATCGTAACTGACAATTTGCAATAACAATAATACTACTTCCAATTTTTCAGTAGTATTGGTTTTTATATCCATTCACGTTTGCTATTTATTACGACCTCCCACGCATAGCCTCATGCGAAGGTCTCCGCGGTCTACCCTACTTGGCTATCTGCGTACCGTGATTACCCGCTGGCGATCTTATCAGCCAGACCTGCCGGTCTAAACGGTCACCCTTGGTTCGACTCAAAGCGGACTGTCGACGATCTGGACGGATGCCTCTGTTTTTCCAGTTCCGTGGCGGACTCTGCAATCAGCAAGGAAGAATCAGGACGTGGCTTCCACACGGTGATGATCCTGGGAACCTTTGCAATGCCCCCCCCCCAGTGGGAACTCCCTTTTTTCTCCTAAATCCCACGCATTCCCCCCACAAGGGCGACAGTTTTTCTCCTAAAAATCCCTGAGGAGTTTTTTCACTGTCTGCTCCTATTTTCATCCTATGACTCAGGACAACTGGCCTCGCCAACAGTCTAAGCAACAAATTTTTTGCTACCACTGCACATGTGTACAAATAGGGCACTCAAAGGAATTTTTCCTACATACCCTCAATATACTGATACTGATACTGAATACTGATACTTCTCGATGACTAGCGCGTCGAGAGTGCTCAAGCTGCCTTATTGTACTGAGAGGATTAAAGGTTTGACCATTTAAAAGTTTAAACAGTAAAAATAGACCCTTCTGCAATCTGCGAAGCCACAGGGGATTCAGCTTTATAAGTTCGCACCTTTGTTGGTAGGCTAAGTTACGGTGTTCTGTAGTGAAAACTCTTGTAGTGAAGAAGTGCTGCACCGATTCTATTTCACTAGTGTGCAGAAGACTGAAGAGGGGCGAGCAGTATTCAAGACTAGGTCTCACGTACATATTATAGAGGCTAGTTCTAACCTTTATAGTCTTTAAATTTCTAAGGATAAATCCAGTGGTTCGGCGTGCTTTCGAGACTATCAGGGCACAGTGCTCTGACAAATTGAGATTATTACAGTAGGATATGCCCAAATCCTTGATAACTCCTGGGACATTTAGTTCGTGGCCGTCAATGCTTAATTCTGGTTAATGATCGTCACCAACAACCATAACGGAACATTTGTGCCATGAAAGAATGAGGCGCCATGTGCAACACCACTGGGCGAAGGCCTGAAGATCCTGTTTTATCAGCTCGAGCACGATGTTGCGATCTGCCGGTTTACATCGATCAGCGACTTTTAAATCATCAGCGTACTTCACTTTCCGACCCGGTAGAGATCTTGACATCAATATTTAACTCATCTCGTACGAGTCCCTTCCTAACGGAGGCATATAAAATTTCATATCATACTAAACACGTTGCCGAATTTAAGTGGAAGTTAGACCCACGCAATATTTCATTTTAAAAAAAATATAAAAATGCTGCCAGTAATAATTAATTTCCTTAAATTCACATGAACATATGATATAATTAAATACCATGTTATGGATAAAGCAAGCTACACAATATTTTTTTCTTAAACTATCTCTATTTATCACTATAGTAAACAAATCAGCGCTAATAATGCTTAACGCAACTGATTACTCGAAAATATACGTTATGCTCGTCACTTAATGCAGGCGAGAATGTTCCGATGGCAAAATATATACAGTGCTTATCGATAAAGCAAGCAACATCCAACTTTCTCAAATTATCTCTATTTATCATGGCAACAAACAACTCAAAGCTAATAATGCTTTGCACAACTTAACACTTGAAAATATAAATTATGCACTCTACTTAATGAAGAAGACAATGTTACAATGGCAAAATACGCGAATATGTGAAATCCCATATTGAGGAGAACAATGTTGGGATAAAACTGGAAAAAAGTATGTAACATGCTGCACCTAACAGACCCCTAAGTGCACGTGCATAACTGGACTACTCCTCAGCCTTTAATACTGTCCCATGCCATATCCTCCCCAATAAAAGGTCCACATGCGGCTCTCGTGGCTAAGATGTACTTTGGCTAGGGGACTATCTTAATTCCAATACTCTATGCATCAAACAAAAATAACTTCTTCATTCACAATTTTTGTGTTTTTCCAAGGGTCGGTCTTACTTCCTAGTAAAAACTTCCTACAGACTCACGACTTACGATCGCCCAATCGATGTTTCTGAAAACTATATAAGAATGCTAGGACTTAGTTTTTTGATATTTCATTAGAACTTGATTTATGTTCCTGGTGTAAACCAGTATATGTAAGGTCTATAGGTCCATGAGCCTTCTAGCTAGTACCCAGGCTATAAGTATGACACGGTACAGCATCAATATATACTACTAAAGGCCGTCCATTGGCATCAAGTGCCTATTTCGAAGTGATTGACGGCTTAAAACCCAAATATACACTTACGATTTGGGCCTACGCCGATAGAACTGAAATTTACTGATGTATACCGCGAACATAAATTAATTTCTCAGGAAATTACAAAACCCGAACTTTCAAAACCACTATATAAACCAGAAAGCAGGTAAGGAAAGCTGGGGGACCCACCGATGAGTGGGACCCCTCGCAGCTGTGTCAAGCAGCCGCAGAATACCTTCGAAACACGCGTCTGGGCCTTTTAGCTCGCACCTAGGCTGTTAGTGTGGTGAGTCAAAACAATAATAAATGCTATGGTTATTGATCTTACTCTTAAAAATCAGATGCATCTGCAGATAGTCAAATATGGCCTAGGCTGGGTTTAAAGCCGAAGTCGAGGAGACCTGAGATTACAGAGCACGCAGGCCGACGCACTTAGGTCCATGTTGTGGGTGGTGCCTGGCCGACTAACTCGCGTCGAAGTGCATTTCCCAAAAGCTCATCGACGCGGTTTGTCGATGTCATGGTTCCCGCATTTACGCGGTTTGAGCCAAGCGACGAATAGCAAGCTTGCACGCATTCCCGACGCAAGCAACTTCTTTGCCCAAAAACTCAAGGCCAACCTAGCCAATTAACGCACTCTCTCTGTCTTCTGTCCCGACTGCTCTCAAACAGTCATTTGGGACCCAGTCAATCTACTGAGCAGACTTGTCCTCCAAAGTCAGGCATTTTCCATCTATTCTCCTCTCCTTTGTGTCCACAATACATTCTTCCTACTACTTTGGCCTTCGTCGACTTCTCCTGCACTAAGTAGCCATGGTCTAAAGATCGCAGTTACTTGGTTTGACTCACTTAACCCCCTGCGATATCCACAGCAACGGAGAGTGGGCGGTTTGGATCGCAGCTGAGCGGGCGTGCCATAAAGCCGCATTAAAAAGGAACCATAACAGCCTCACCGTAAGTCCGGCAGTCAGGAAATCCACAAAACTCAACACACACACAGTAGAATCATTTGCAGTCCACCCACATAGGCTGGACACGACTGTTCTAAATTTTCCAAAGAAAACTAACGAGACAGATTGATGGATTCCCTGAGCGTGTGACAACACGTCATCAAGGTTATTTTACAACTGTGTTTCATAGGCCTTTTATGTTCGAAACAAAAAATAAATCAGACAAGTTAACAGGATTTCTGATTGTGTGGGAGGCCATGCAATATTCCAGACACAGCATTTCAGTACAATGTAAAACTTAATTTGTTGTCTTTTTTTCTGAAGAACTGTGCAATTTCTTACAGCTACATCCATCTGATTTGCACTTAATTTAAAGCAGCCCTGCCAGTTCTGGAATGGTTGAATTAAACACCAATATTTGTGAAGTTGTGTTTCGCCGATCTAGTAGAGGAACAATTGAGTTCCGCTTTGTTCAGGAGCTCACAACGTGAGCATGCCAGGCAATCACATTGTGACTATGATGATATGATGAAATGGATCCGACAAAGCACTAATATTTATTTAAGTGGGGCTCTTTTATAGCACAATGCACGAAAAAGGAAAACCTTGGTTCTGCCATATAAACGGGAAGAAATTTGTAGCACCAAAAAAGTCCTACTGTGCTACTACAACTATTTACATTGACGGGGAAATTTATAAACATTTAAATTTTTCCAAACGACACACACAGCTAGCCTTCCACTGTTATCCATTTGATATAATAACCTTAATTTCCCTACCCATCTGACTATACACAAGCGAAGTTAAATAGGCAGGGCAGATAGCCAGAGACCTTTTGGGAGTTTTTGCAGTTGCCTTTAGGTCATCTTTCAGGTGACCAAAAATAATATCATCGGCATATTTTGCATGCAAATATTGTCAGTAGGTCGTCAGTATGGAGGAAGAAGAGCTGAGGGGACAAGATAGGCCCTTGAAGAATTCGCAGTTGTTGGGAAGGACAGTGGATTTTCGTTTGTCGCATTGGACAAATTGAGTGCGGCAAGTGGAATAACCCAAAAACCAAGAGACAGCCAAGTCGGAAGGAGCGCGTGCAGACGTTTTATGAAGGAGGAAATTGCATGGGGTATTAGTAAACGTGGCGGAGGAGTAGTCAAGAAATGCATATAGGCACGCACGGCAACCCTTATCTAAATCTCATAGCGCAGAATGAACCATCAGATGAAGAACGTCTAGAGTACTACGCCTGGCCCATATAGGCAAATTGCAGGTGATAAGAAAAATTGGAGGAGAATGGCGTCGTCATTTTTTATCATACGAATCTGTTACGCAAACCATCTGATTGCACAAAAGCTAACTTAAACAGACAAGTTGCACAGCAAGAGACCTGGCTGTGAGGATTACAAGAGTGTATTTTGGTATAAATCGTTAGAGTGATTTTTAAAGGCACATTTGTTCACTGTTGCCTGAAGTAATTCGGACGAGAAGAAACACACATTGTAACGTAGGCGGGGGCCTTTGGTGTGAAGATTTCCCTAGAGTATTATTATCCGCCCATATAATTAATGGTGCGAATGTGCAAGCGAGAACTTCTGCTGTTATAAGCGCAAAGAATCACCTGGTGTAAAAACGCCAAACTCCACAGCAAAAAAATACACCTTCCCGTTATGCATCCAACTAAGCGTAAGCCTTTTGCGCATCACAAAGTCAAAAAGCTTTCACAGGGAAATTGTAGATTCCATTAGCATGCTTCACTAAGTTTTTGCTAGATGTATCCTAAATAAAGAATTGTAGAACGTTCTTTTTGAAAAATTCTGGACAGCTCCTTTTATCACACTTAACTTGTTTTCACAGAGTTAAAATGTGTTAATTTTAATCTCATTAGCAGGACTCGATAGCATTTTTTCTACACTGCCTATTTCCTTAGTCCTTCCACCTTCATTTTACCAACGTCCTCTTCTGACAAAAGGTGCTTTTGAAATGCATTAGAAGCAGATAATTCTGAACGTTCTGCCAGATGTTTTCTAATTCTCGGTTAACGATAAACGAAAATTCAATAAATTTGTTTCTGTGAGAGAGCCCGTCCTTCACAGAAACTGGAATGAATTTTTGCTGTGAGTTCTCCATCAGTGTGGACGGAAAAGAGGTGAGGGGACATGAAAGACCCTGAAATAATTCCGCAATTGTTGCGATGGATTGTGGATTTTCGTTTGCCACATTGGGCAATTTGAGTGCGGTAAGTGAAATAATCTCTAGACCAAGAGCCAGCCTAGTCGCGAAAAGATGTCGTGGGATATTACTAAAGGCAGAGGAGTAGTCAAGAAATCCTTCCAGACACGCACAACAAGCCCTATCTAAATCTCTCAGAGCAAAATGGACCGCAAGAGCAATGACGTCTGGGGCACTACTGACTTACAGGCAACTTGGAGGGGATCAGAAAAATTTGAGGAGAACGGTGTGGTCACTTTTTATTATATGAATCCAAATCATTTAGACAACCTCACTGCACGCAAGGAAATGGAGACAGACAGGTCGCTCAGCAAGAGATATAACTGACACTTTGCAACAGTGCATTTTGGGGCAAAATTGTAGAGTGACTTGTAAGGGCACATTTCATCCATTTGGCATCACTGTTGCCTGACGTAATTAAGGCGAAGAGAAACATAGGCGTACTAGTTCAATGTAAACAAACAAATTTCGTACCAAAAAACGGCCTTAAATCTCCGGATGACCAGCCTAAGAGCTATGGGTCACGAGGAATATGATGACGCAACAGTATTAAAAACATGCACCGAGGTGACGGCTGTCACCTGAAAAATGCGATAATAATACATTCTGCACATGAATATGATTGGTTTTCAAAGCATACTATTTTTGTGCTTTTATACTGCTTTTTGAACTGGCAGTGAAAAGTTTCCTGTGTTCAACCTTCTCAGTATAGCATCCTCTCCAACCATGTCATCATCATCATCAACTTATGTTTTCGTTACCATAGCTACATAGTAGTCGTAAATCTGGAAGGCGTATGCAAACTTAGCGTGTTTTCGGACATTTTTTAACAAATACTGGCTTGGACCGTATTTCCGAAGTGACTTTGAAACGAAGTTTTGCAACAAATACACTTCATAAAAACAATATTAAAAATGCAATTAGATTTCTCTTACCATTTAGGGAGGTTTGTATGGTCTTTTGCCGAGCAGTATTCACGACCCTCACCTCAAACCAAGTAGCTTCAAATTGCAAATCAAAAGACACAAACTTTCATGTGCTTCTTTAAACGACACAGGTATTATCTGCACGTTAAACAAAAATGGCTTGTTGTCTCACAAAAGTGGACTGTCGCAACGTCCAGGCAGACTGGATCCGCGTGTTCCGGCTTATTAGCCAACGTAAGCCATCTGAATCCAACCACGAATTTTCAGGATGTGTTTTGGTGATTCGAGGCCTGGTGCTCAAACCTTGGAGCCAGGGAATCGTTGCTATGCCGGGCATACCCAGAGTCAGGTCCAGATGGCCTTCTTCATAGTTAACCTTCGCGATTCAACCGATAGGCTAGTGCATTCGTGGCTTAGTTTGCAGAGCGTTGGGCTCCCAACTAACGAACTCACACAAATCCTTAATAGTATTTATATTGTTATGTATTTCAGATTATCTAAGTGAATATTTTCTCGTTTTCAGCGTCCTGCCTCTACCGCTAAGAAACACCATTGTCTTTTATTTTAGTTGCCATCGCTACGCAGTAAACTTACCTCTTGAAGGCTGTGATAAAAAATATTGTTCTCAGACAGCAGCTGGTGGTTTGCGTCGCATTTGTAGAGTCACTTGGCAGCAAAAGACCACAATGAAGGCCCGTTATGAATAGGCTACGCATACAGGAACTAAATTTATCGTGCAAATTTTACGGGGTCTTCAGCCACAAAAAATCACGAACATCGCCTATACCCAAATAAGTATAAGGGATACATTGAATAGACCTAACTTTTCATGCGTTTGCTTGACTGAAACAAATGTCATCTGCACGCTAACTGTTGACTTACCGAAAAAGAGCGTTGGCAAAGACCAGGCAGATTCAAAAGAGCATTTCTGAATTATAAGCCAACATTTCCCATCCTAAAACAACCATGGCTTTTGAAGCTACGTTGGACCTTATAACACCTGATTGACTAATGACGCGAGTTTGAGGCTCCGGTGGGGCAAATCGGGGTTTGGAGAAACCTGGTAGACCGTAAATCATAGGCCAATAATGATCATTCCAGTCTACCTTGTTTTGCTCAGAAGTCTTCCTTTGCATATATAAATACTCGTTTTGAGAATGGCCCATGCAGGCTCTACAGGTAACTCCGGGCAAAATAAAATGGGGATGTCCCACAACCGGATCCATGAACACCTTTTTGCCCACTTCTACATCCTACTTTTATATTATAAATACAGACATTAACGGAGAAATTTATAAACATTTTAAATGTGTCCAAACGACACACGTGACAAGCTTCCCACTGTTACCTATTTGATATCATAACCCAAATTCCCCAACTCATCTGACTATATGTGAGCGAATTTAAAGAGACGAGGTAGATAGCCAGAAGCCTGTTGAGAGTTTTTGAAGTTACCTTTGGGTCATCGTTCAGGACCTGGAAATGGATCTGCTTTTTTGGGAGGATGACCAACAACCATATCATCGGTTTAATTTTGCATACGAATATCATCAGTAGGTCGTCAGTATGAAGAGAGGAGAGATGAGGGGACTAGATAGATCCTTGAAGAACCCAGCAATTGTTTCGAAGGGCTGTGGATTTTTGTTTGCCACATTTGACAATTTGAGTGCGGCAAGTAGAATAATCTCTAAACCAAGAGACAATCCAGTCGCAAGAAGATGGCGTGGGATATTACTAAAGGCGGAGGAGTAGTCAAGAAATCTATCTAGACACGCACAACAAGCCCTACCTAAATCTCTTAGAGCAAAATGGACCACAAGAGCAATGATGCCTCGGCAAATTCTAGAGGAGCAGAAAACATTGGAGGAGAATGACATAGTCGTTTTTTATTACATTAATCTAAATCCCTCAACAAATCTGACTGCGCGCAAGCAAAGTTAGACAGACAAGTTGCTTAGCAAGAGATATGACTGTCAGTATTGCAACAGCGTATTTTGGAGCGAAATTGCAGAATGTCTTTTCAAGGCACATTTTATCTATTTGGAATCACTGCTGCCTGACGTGATCCAGGCGAAGAGAAACGTAGGCAAGGGCCGTCGTCGTGGAGATTTCCCTAACGTATTATTATCCACCCATACAATGAATGGCGTGAGAGTGCCGACGAAAACTGCCACAGTTATCAGCACAAAAAACAATCTGCCGTAACAATGCCCAAGTCCACTGCAAACGAATGCATTTTCCCGCTATACACCGAACTTAGAGTAAGCCTTTTATGCAGCCCAATGTCCAATAGTTTCCAAAGGGATTCTATGAGTATGCTTCACAAAATGTTTGCTAGTCACATCCAAAATAAAGAATTCTGTAACCTCTGCTCAAACAATTCTGGACAGGTCCTTTTATCATCCAAAAGACGTTTTGAGAGTGTTGAGAGATATCAAGTTTAGCTCGGTAGTTTCACTAGCTGACATCTATTTTTCAAGTCCTTCCACCTTTATTTTGACATCCCCCTCTTCTGACAATAGGGAATTTCGAACTGCATTACAAGGAGATAATTCTGAACGTTTCACCAGATGTGTTCTTATTTAAGGTTAAAATACATTTATAAAAGTGTTTGTCCACGAAAGAGTCGGTCTTCCACAGCTCTGGAATGTAACTATGCAGTGAGCTTACCTTTGGGTTTAGTTAACAGTGAAGTGCATTGTGCTTTGCCTCCTCTCCTGTTACTTAGACTTCAACCTGCACTGGTTCCTTCATTGCACTGTAGACTATACCATATGCGAAAGGTTTACCAAATTTCTTACATTCTGTAATTAGAAAATTTGGCAACGGTAGCTTATGTAGCCCCATTCATTAATCCCTACAACCTGCATGTTTTCCTAAGAAAACGGTGTTTATCGGGTTTTTGCGGACGGGAAATTAGGACACGCAGTGTACTATACTTTAATAAATGCTTAATGCATTTTATTGAACTGTATTTAGAAGTGTTGTTGACTTCTATCTGTAGATTGTCCTAATCTGTATTATCGTCTAACTTATTGCGGAAATCTTGATTATCAAACTGCAGGTTTCTTGAATTTCCCGAAAAATTAAATTGGTGGTTGGGAGATCATCTATTTCAACTTACCTGTGGTCCAACCTACCGTTCTGGAGTTAAATTAGTAAAGCCCACGGCAAGAAGCGCCGCGCACACCTTCAATTTACATGCGGAACAACCTGCTTCACGCGGCTGCCGGAAGCAACTTCGACTACATTTTTTCACTGTACACCTACTTCTAAAAATTTCTTTCTCTGCCTATCCAATTTCCCCACTCCACAATACACTATAACCACCGGTTTTGCAGGAAAAAATGTTGGGATTAGGGGTACGTGAGTGGGGCTACATGAGCTACTTTTGCCGGAAATTTTTCTAGATTGGTGGGAGAGCCGTCTATTAATTGTCTAGTAGCTCTGACTGTATGTCTGTATAAATACGACGGTGATGCGATATTGCCAGTAGTACCGTCAGGGCATATGGACTTCCGCTTCTGTCCCTAATACTCTTCCACACGTTTGCTCCCAAAAGTGATTTATCCTAGACTTAGGACAAATTCTGCCAGAGGAAGTGATTTTTAAAACTATTAGGGGGTCTTACCATGGCTTGACTATTGTTTATCTAGTAGGATACAGGTAATAAAAACAGTTGAAGCTACCGCAAACATATGACAGTTGGTCTGAATTTGGAATAACAGGATGCCCTATAGGTATAGATATGCAAACCATGTCCAACATCTAGCAACTCTCTACCTCTGCCGACACACTGGTCACGACATGAAAGGAGCCGCCACAAGTGACAAGCATATCCGGAATCTGCTAGGAATATTTATTATTTTAATCGGTGAATTTGGTCAGATATTTAAATACTGAATTTCGGATCACCTACCCACTCTACCCGATTCATAGCAACAACCTGTGTTCATGTACTTTCTTTCTCTGAAGAATTGTTCCTAGATTTACTTGAAGGAATTAGATAGTTTCACGGAGAGTGCATTGAAACATATTATGATTTGTGATTACTTATACCTTCCCTTGAAACTACAAAGGGTAACGAATTATGATTTCAGCGATGATACCCATTTAAGCATTCAAGAAGTCAAGATAGGCGAACAACCGTTTTCGATTAATTAATCATCAGGCGTGTACAATATTATAAATACCTAAAAGAACTACTCTTCCGCTGTACATTAAACGTGCAATTCAGCTTTGCTGGACAATTTTACCGCCACATCGATGGTGTAGCGATGGGATCACCACTGGGACCTCTTTTAGCTGATGTCTTCATGGGCAAACTGGAGAGCAACGATCTTTCCCCTATTATAAAGGATTTTCATTCCTCTGCTAGATATGTGGGCGATATATTTGTAATAGCAGATGGAAGTATTGATTTGGACACTTTCTTAGCTAAAGTGAATCAGGTGCACCTAGCGTTAACCTTCACTCTAGAAAAAGAAGACAGACAGTGTCTCCTCTTTCTAGACGTCCTTCTTAGTATTTTCAAGCACTCCACCTCTTTGCCTTGAAGGCAAGGATAGACTCCCATTCCAGAACTCATCAATGTGCATCTACAACTTTACATGCTCCTGTGGGGCAAGTTACATTGGTCGAACAACTAGGCGGCTATCCAAACGCATGCGGGAACACCATTCTGCCTGGCTAAACAAAGGCGAGGTCAAGTCAATATCTAGTGCGATTTCGGCTCACTTGGTTAACAGCGGTCACCGGGTAGACATTACCCAAGCTTTTCGAGTCTTGTATAAAGTACAAGCGACACACTCCAAGTTCCTGCGTCAACTGATACTTGCGGCGGCAGAAGACGTGGCCATACGACTCACAAACCCGATCTTACATGCACAGAAGGCCTTCGTAGTGGCCTTAGGGCTCCCGTGGTCAAGAACAAACTCAAACTCAACATGCGTCAGCACACCTTCTAGCATGCCGCGAGATGATGAGCAGACAGTGACAGCTGGTGTCAAGACGCCGCGACCAGTTGGTATGAACTAATCGTGAGACACGTCCCCCCTCCCCCCGGTCCCCCTTTGGATCTCTTATCAATTCCCCCTCCCCCTCAAAAACCGTTGATTAGGCATTTAAACTTTTGCTAACTCTACCCTCTTTATATTATTGTACACGCCTGATGACGAATTAATCGAAAACGTTCATCCGCCTATCTTGACTTCTTGAAATTATGATTTGGTTTACCATAGCGAGATATATTTCACTTCATGTCAAATGTACCTTGCGACTCATTTCATGCCTCCAGACAAAAGTAAATGAACCTTTGTTGTGCATGTTTTGATTCATATTAAATTAAGTGTTTGATTAAACTGTTAATCACACATTAATATCATTGGTTGTGGTCGAAAGCAGCATAAGCAGTTCGAAGACAAGAAGTCAGAAAAAAAGTCATACATATTGCAAAAATAATCCGGAATTTAGAGACACCATCAACCTTTCTAATGGTTACTAGTCAGTGAATAAAAAACTGGGTGGGACAAATTTGCCTTTCAGCGTAGTGTTATAATGTAACTTAGTGAATTTACGCGCGCCCATTCAAGTATCTTTTTGGTTACAGCGAAAAGGACATGAAACATTACTTTTCGTTAAGGCATCCTTTTATGTTTGTTGAAAATTGTCTGCTGAGCAAGTGAACAACCTTTTCGATACAAATTTTGGAAAATCCTCCTCCGTTTATATCTTGCCTATATCACCTTATCCTTAAAAAATAACCACAAGGTTTCTTTCTAGACAAAACCGACAACCACAACCGCCGGTTAACATAAAAGGAAACTGTGAACCGGCAACAATTGACAAGGTTAATTGAGTCACGTAGGAAAACCGATCCCTTCGTTCCTCTATTACGGAACACTTGCTGAACACAGGCCATTCCGTAGATCATATAACTTCATTCCGAGTTCTTGTTCGAGCACGAACATATCGAATCTTGTGCTACCTGGAGGCAGCTTATATAAGACGCTCTTAACCGGACCTATGCAAACAGTTGGAGCATGTGGTTAATCTAGCCTTGCCTTGGTAACCACAGGCCCCCAGATTTGCACATTCCCCTGCCCCCCTTTTCCCCGCAACCCATCTTCCCTGTTTCCCTCTCCACTTTGTTTTAACCTTCCTTCTTTAGTGACTATGACCTATGACCTTTCTGTACAAATTTAATTTCGTATTTTTTTTCATTCGTGCACCTTTAACGTCCTAAATGGATGCAACTGATGAGCTCTCATGCAATTTTATGGATTCATTAAATTTTGCAATTATTACTATTTTCATATTTTACTTAGGATCGCGCCGATTCCCACGATTACCCATCTTACAGAATGGCCACCGAGTGCAACTCTACGCCGCTGTCCTTAGAGCGCGCCGTGGCTATCGATTTTTCCTCATAGCTGATTGGCCCCCTGTCGCTGACGGCTGCTCATAGAGCAGACTGGATAAATACCCCGCAGCCTTTTGTAAGTGACTCGCAGTGACTTGCTTAACTTGTACTGTGAGAATACACTTCTCCCCTCGGGCCAATTGACTTCTATTGCTCTCTCTTGCGGGCGTTCAGGATGGCAGATGGTCTAGCCTAGTGTTCGTGCTAATTACAAGTACCTGATGCGGGTCGTAAAAGATAACTATGAATCGGCAACTACTGACAGGATTAATTGAATCCCGAAAACTGTTTTCAGCAAGATCGGTGCGTGGTTGTGAAATTGCTTGCTCCACTTTTACATTGGTATGAAGTTCCCTAGGAGCCTGCAATGCGAATGTCTGTCATAAACAGGGCTGTATGTATCAGTCAAGCATGCGATTTATGGAATAAACCAAGTTTGTTAATGTTTTATAAATACAAGGAATAATTTATTTAAGGAAGCATGCACCCATATTGTCAATAACCCTTTGAAATTTAAGTGGTGGTTTGTTCAGATCCGTGGAGTCAAAGTCTGAGAATGAACAGCTCATGAATTCTACAGCATCCCCGAAATAAATTGCTTTCCTATGAAAGGTTTATCCAACTGTAGTGAATTATTCCTGTATTCTTACTAGGCGTAGCAGTATGGTGAACTGAAATTTCCTCTGTAAGATAAGATGTGCACCTCGCCACTTGGGGTTCACGAACATTAAAATGCCCTTCCTACAGAACAGGAAGTTTCAAAAGCTCAGGCATGACCGCCAAGTCGTCCACGAAGAACTAAAATACCCACATATAGAATAGGCCAAACGGAAGTGATCCTAAAGAAACATGAACTGTCTGCAGTTTATATTTCTAGAACGTCCTTAGTGATCCACAAGCTGCTGCACTTATTCAGGTCAATGAGCTCTCTCATTTGCACTGAACTACTTTTGCACAAACCAAACACCGTTTGAATTGTCAAATCTCAAGATGAAAATTTGTTGAAGTAAATTATGCAGGCAGCCGTAAGACTTGGTGAATAGAAGAATAATGGTGGTCTTGGGAAGCTATTTTATGGGATCGCATGCAGTCTGGCGGTTTCTTCTAATATATTGTACATAATGATAACATCGAACAACAGTGACTCCTCTGCTGTAAAATTCATCTACGTGTACAGTTGAAAGCATGCGGCAGATGTATGGGCACTTGGTCAGTTCACGTTACACAAGACAGCGAACACATCGCTGCTTAGAACATCCAAAAGACATTCCCCTACAGCCCAAATATCTTATCATGTACATGTTGCATGGAATGGGGTCAACACAGTCATAGATTTTGAACACTGATAAAGTGTCAACGACACGCAGACTCATACTGCCGTGCAATTCGTGTTCTCCAACATGCGTGGGTATGACGAGCCGTAAGGGGCAGTTGAGTGGCCAACATTTTTGCAAGGAAACCGCAATAACGAAGGGGCCAGAAGAGCTTAGGGGTCCTTCTCCAAATGAACAGGTGGGGGAGAGGTTAGAAACGCCCCTTAGGTTAAACAGGCGAATATGGTCGTGCTCTAGCTTTAGCCTAATCCAATCTCAGCTATAACCTGCACCTTAACTGTAACAGTATCCTTAAACATAACCTTAATCCTAGACTTTAAATCAACCGTAATTTATCTAAAATTAGTGCAATGTCATGTGCATTTACAGCAATTCCTATACCCATCTCTTGAAAAAGGGTGGGGCAGATGGACATAGAAGCAAGTTTCCCCTCCATATTGACCCAGCGATCGAGTCTCCTTCTTCTTCTTCTCAATTGCTTCCTGCGACATGGATGTTCCTTGTGTTTACTAAAGCCTAAACAAGTAAGTGGCGCCATCCTAGGTCAAAGCACTGGTCAGAGAGTTAGAGTCAAAGTCAAAATGCTATTCCACAAGGCCACACTTGGTTTTCGTCACATAGCATTATATACCTCGTTTTTGGCTGTGGTTGCTGGCAGTCAACCAGAGATAACCTGTGCTTTGGTACATTGGTGCACTCACTGCCGCTGTCCAAACACTACGTTACGAGGCGGTAAGCTTGCAACTGACTTCGCAGTCTGTTAGAGCATTACACACACCTACAATGCGTGCAATTAAGCACTATGTGTAGAAGTGAACGACTTTCGAATCGCTTCTGGAATTATTAACTGTAAAACGATTTTTCGTAGGCAAAGTGAGCATCTTGCCACGTGACCCCAAAACTACCTCAGGTTAGGTTACATTGCCTCTAAGTTACTTCTGCCGACTAAAAAGCAGGCTGAACTGGCAGTAAGTCCATTTCGCTTTACGCCCTGAGCCAGCAAAACCCCACTGCCTAAGCGCACGCAAATTCGACTCAGGTCAGACTCCGCTTCGTTCTCACCCCACTGGATGACAAATAGATTCCACAGATAGATGGGGATGATAAATGTCTTTTTTGCCATAGTTACCTTTAAGGCTTTTATTTAACCATAACAGGAATGGTGCGTCTATCGGAACTGCGACAAACCGAAAATGCCTCAAAAACGAAACCATGATGGTTTGTTTGTCAGCATGTAGTCGTGGGAAGGTTATTGCAAAGTTAGGTGAACAAACACGATAACATATGGTGCCTTGCCTGACACAAACATTCTGGCCTCCTTTTATATCACGCCATATGTTAAGGGACTTCGTCGCGTGTTCTGGCTCGAGCAGTAAGCACCAAATACAGCCTCGCTTTTCAGGCTAAATACTCGACTGGCTTTATCATCATTCCCCTCACTGCTTTGGATAATTGGTCCTAATGGAGAATTCAGGGAGAAAGGTTTGCCAGGGGCAGGTTGCATTTTGGGCAAGTAGGGATGTAGGTATCCACAAACATTGTGATTCGATCAATTGTTGTGACGGCGGAGATTTCTCAACCACAGTGAAATTTAAAATGTTGGTTCTTTTGTTTTCAGATGTATTCTTGAGGTTGAAGGCCATTAATCCGAGCAGATTGACAAATGGTTTAACAAAAAATCGAGCATTGCAGTTTTTTAAAACCATCGCCACAAATAAGCGGTGTGGAAGCTTTTTAAATTGAGAAATGATACATCTGACAAATAAGTGGAAATGACGTTTATTGAATTTTCTAATAGCAGGAACCCGCCACAGTGTTGGTGAATCAACGAAAACCTTTTAACCTATTGCTTCAGTTTTGGTGGCCTTATGACATTCCTGTACCTGCTCGTCAAATTCTTTGAAATATTCGTGAAAATTTCAAAACCTGTTTAAAAATTTTATGTGAGCATTTTGTTTTCAAATTCCATGATAATAACCTGGTATTCTTCATACCATCCCCCCGAATGAACAATGCTGAAGCTTTTTAACTTGAAAAATGAGACTTATGTCAAATAATTTGAAATGTTCTGTATTGAAGTTGCTGACAACATCACCTGCACGAATAAAGTATGATAGCATTAATGAGCAAATGAAATGTTCATTCGGTGTTCGTGTCCTTATGACACTCCTGCACGTGTTTGTCTAACTTTTCGAAATGTTTCTAAAAATCTAAAAACCTGTTTTAAAATATTACCTAAGAATTTGCTCTTCAGACTTCGCTCTTGATGTTACACAACTCCCGAGGCGCCTGTGTTAAGTTCATGGTGCAGATTCGGTTAGTTTTCACGTCAAGTGATAAACAATCTCCTGTTTACAGAGAACAAAAAGTACAACCATTTGTTTACCTCTTGGCAGCTAACATGATACTCGTGGATTTACACTTGACGATAATGATATAGATCATGAGGTGCCTATTGACACAAAGTGAGGCGGACAAAACCGTGGCAATTCTAAATGCCTTAACCTGACATAAGGCGTAGGCGGCCTTCTGTTCGTCAGGCGCAATCGGTCGGCCATTTGCTATGTTAGTGTACGGTAGATATTTCATGCAAAACGCCGAAATTTGCCACACATTTATGATCCCCCACAAAACTACATTAAGTGCGGTTGTATTAATTATTACAATGCAGCCTGATGACAGCCGTATCTGCCACGTGGACGTGGATTCTCGCCGAGCGTCTTACAAATCAGCCCGGATGAAAGTATAGGACGCGCTTACGCTCATTTATTTTTAAATCTTTGATTTAAGCCAAGTTCTCCTAAACGCAGCAGTAAAATTGCTTTATTAGCTACACATAATTTAAATCTAGCTTACCTTAGCATCTAACCAGCTGTAACTTCGTTACTCGGTTTCGACACCAATGTACCTCTTCATTTATGCAGTCGAGTCTCTTAGTTAAGATTTTCTTGGCTTTAATTGTGTGGTTTAGTCCTCAAAGCTTATTGATAGCTCTTCAGCCTATTGCAGTCTCAGCAACACTGTTGTCCTCTTTTGCCGTACTCTTAACACATGATGATGGTCTAAACTCTGACAAATGATAGCATCACAGTTAGCACCGGTATTTCTTCCCCTCTTGTTGAGATAGTGAAGATATGAGCCCAGCCCTGACTATAATCGGCGTCAGTTTCTGACTAATTATACAGCCAGAAATATTACCAGCAATACTATCACTCAGCTGCACCCCTAGTTAGTAGTATTAGAAATATCAGTAGCAGTACCTGTCTTGGTTTCCAGAACTCGGACTCTACAGCTACTGGGGGTGGGTATTTAGTCGGAATAGCTTGAACCCACTATCACACTCCCTGCTAGGATCAAGAGGATAGGAGCAGACGTTCTGGAAACTCTAAGCTACAGATGGATACTGTGGTAGGCATATAGGTAGCCTATAGACGGCAAACTGCATGACATAATGAATGGTAGGACTTGTACATTACAGTACAAACGCTCTATTATTATCCAAATGCTAATCACTATTATCTCACACAGATTAGGGGTGCATACTGGGTACGACTCCTTTAAAGCACACACAGGCAGTACTTAGAGTATACTATCTACCAGCCTTAATAAGCATGATTACTAGAAATGAGCACTTTTAGCATAAGCACGTATCTATAGCAGCCGTGTTTTAGTTCATGTAGCTCGCTGGATAGAGTTTAGAATGCGAAAACCAAGGCAAAAGCTGCTGCGCTCGATACCTCAAGCATGAATATACCCAGAATAGTTAAACGCAAATTCACACACCTTGTTCAGACCAAGGGGATATGAGCCCTAGAGTAGGCTTAGTCGGCATCTTCTCTGACAAATGGTGGCGTCAGTGCCAGCACCAGTACTACTACGCTTCTTGCCGAGATTGATGGTATTTGAGCCCAGTGCTGACTTTAATCAGTGTCCTTTCTGACTTTCAAAACAGTCAGTAATAGTACCAGCAAATACTATCAGTAAGCTACACCCTAGTAAGTAATATTCAAAGTAGCAGTATTGGTAGTTGCAGTACGAACCCTTGCTTCTTAGAGTCAGGCTAGACACCTACGATAAGTGAGTAAGGGTAGGCAGTACAGTAGTACCCGCGCAAAGTCTACTGTCACTAAAGATTAAGTAACGCAGCGTTTTTTGGCTGCATCTGCAGAAAGTGGCTTACACCTTATTCTCGCTCTGTCATCTAGACTTTGTCTTGTCACCGGTTAAAGTGGATGAGGGTTTAGAGTGAAGTAGATGGCGACTCGTCTACTTTCACTATACCTGGCCACAGTCCTGCTCTCGGGCACATGGGGGGCATCACCTATTACGTTGGTCGAACTCACACACACCATGCAGCCTAAGCTGAGCTCATTTTAGTAGTGTCAGGATGCCGGCTTTTTAGCGAGCTTCTGTCCAACCGCTTAAAAAATTACATTCTGGAAAAAAGGCAACTTAGGTGCTATGCCTTTAACTCATTGCTTTTCACCGACCTTATAAATTTAAATAGAGTTTATAGAAAACATTCACAAAACTATTCTTTTTTGCAGTCGTTTGATGGAAAATTGCCTTTTCTCCAAATTGTACGCTTAAAGGTAGGATATATTATGATTTTACGAAAATTTACACGTATGAGATTATTTACGACAGTGAAAAGTTCATTCGCAATACATTTTATCCGTCAATTTATTGATTTTACCTAAAGCGCATTAAGCATGATCCGCATCTATTGCAAAATTGTATGAGAACTATGCGACCGTTTTCTCACAGCGTGGAGAAATGCGTGTTCTTCCTTAGACAGGATGTACAGAGCATGTAGTTTGGAAACGTTGAATTCAAGTGTAACTCTCGGTAGGTTTCGAAAATACTCGACAATAAATAAATTTTTAAACCCAAATTGATCCTTGTTCTAGGAATAAAGTTTGAAGAAGGTGTACTTTGCCATCAAACGGGTACAAGAAAGAATAATTTGGTAATTTTTTTCAATAAAATCTATTTGAATTTGTAAGAGCGGTAAAATCAAAGAGTTAAATGCAAACCACTTAACTTGTCATTTTTTATAGCAAATGCTTTTTGTGAAGAGTTAAACAGAAGCTCTTTAAAATGCCGGCATTCTGATGCAACCGAAATATTTTCAGGTTAAATTGCACGGTAAGTATTATTACAACCGTCCTTAATACCCATTGGTGAGTGATTATCAATGTTTTTGAAAATTTCAGCATTTTGCACAAAATACCGAAAGTACTGTTTTTGTGTAGGTAATTTAAATAGTTCGTACCAAAAGGGAATTATTTTCGCGAATATTTTTGTTTGTTTATATTGAAAGAATCTGCTACTGGGAGTCTTTTTTTAGACAAAGAAGCTTTTGGTTAACAGACTTTTTGTGAAAAAGCATGCAGAATTTGACTTAAACTCCTTGAAAGTTATGATTTGGTGCAAAGGTGCGAAATTTTTGGGGATAGCAGAAAGAATATGAAGACGAACATTTTGGACAAGTTAGTGGATTGCGATCCCTGTATAACGCTCAAAAAAACATTAAAAGTATTATTAGTTGCTAAATCTACTGTTGGAAACCGTTTGCGTGCATTGGAAATGGTATGGAAGCAAAGAGGTTTGGCGTTGTTCGAATTGACTGGGGGACGATAAGAAGGGCTTAGAACCATGGGTAAAATATCGTTTTCTACTCAGGCTTTTCTTAGATCGAATGGTGGCTGTTAAGAAAATTAGATCCATCACGATAATCCCAAGCTTTAAAAACCTAGACGACATCTGGCCAGCCAACAACGTCAACGCTAAATATTCGCGGAAACAGAATAAGGCTCTAGGACTAAGTGCAGCGTTGGAGAAGCAATTTGAAATTGGGCTTGCTGGGCTAAGCGAACAACAAATAATTACTTTGAGTCGAGCACTGAGCAGAAAAGGAAGAGAACACGTTGGAACACACGAATGAGAAGACCTTGAAGACACTTCGCTTGGAAGCAATAATTAAATCCTGCCCCATAAAATCATAATTTTGTATAGAAAGGTATGAGTCGCTAATGCACAAGACATCCATAAATATGTCAGCGTATTCCTCGATGAAGCCCTTTTCACCTAGCTGTGGACAGGTTTTCAGTAGCCTTCGTGTTTAGCCAAGGAAAAACCTGGGAAAATGAACCTTTTCGTTATTCTCGAGCCTTGCGTTAATTTCGACGAAGCTTACGCTTAGTGCTTATGTTAGGGTCAGCCACCTTTATAAGTTGCGGGGTTCTCTTCCCTGTTTTACCCTCATAAATATTAAATTCAAGCAAGTTGCACATAAATTTCAACAGCTTCAAACTTATTCAGCTATCAAAAGGTAGATTAGATAAAATAAATTACACTGTTTAAATTCCTAAATGGGGGGCTCGAGTGAAAGCTTAATTATTTTAAGAATTTGATAATAAATATTGTATGCTTCGTCAACCAAATTCTCAAAAGGCATTCTCACAAAAAAGGAGTGATCATGCAGAACGTTCCCTTCACGGCTATGCTCAGAAAGGTAAAATACTAGCTATAAATTACAACAATAAATGTTAATATTTCATCAAGCTAAAAACGAAATGGAACCACTTTTTTGTATGAAAAGAACGTTTCTTTAGTCCAAAGGTTCTGTACATATAACTATTAGTGGATAAATACTTATTGAATATCGCAGAATAAAGTCTGTCATTATTTTCATCGTTTTCCATGTCTTCATTGATAGATTGATAAATTGCGCTTTTGTTCGACGTTAACACCAAAACCTTTAAAATAAGACGTATAAAGAACATTAACCGAAAGAAAGTGTTTGTGAATATACGTTTTTGTGAGGATGGCCATTTGATTCATATGGATAAATGACTCATAACAGCAAACCACATTTCCTGGAATAAATCATGTCCACAACGGAGTTCTAATACTGTTATTCCTAATATTAATATAAAAAACTTTCTATTAAGGGTTAACTCTATAAATGGTGCTTTGATTAGATATTCGGCTGAAGAATTTCTGTGTATATTAACGTTTTTCAAGGTAATATCGCAATGAAATCGGAGAATTTTGACAATTTTTTTAACTTTACCTGAAGATAAACGATGAAATCTGACTGGAGGTGAAAGAACTTACTTTTATCTTTGAAATGGGTTGTTTTCCGCATGCCTGCATTAATTCCGCGATCTGCTTTAAGTTTTCAAATGTAAAAAAGTGGCCATATATGGCGATTGTTTGAACTATTTATTATTCTCCTGTCATCACCGTTTCTAAATACCGCAAAATCGGAACTTATAGTTAAAAAACTATATTTCTACATGACTTATATTCAACATTATATTTGCGCTAACGCATGCGACACTTCGCTTATGCGCTAGTACAGTGGTGCGGTAAAACAAAATTTCCGACGAAAACATTTTGTTTCTGCATTTTATGCAAAAAGACTTCACAGGATAGCTCAATATCTTTGTTTAATATTTGCTCAAATTTTAATGCTAATAAATGCTAATCCTTATCCAAAGCTTCACTTAAATCTGAAGAATTTTGTGTAGAATTATCCAGTTCTGAAAGGGATCATTTTTTAATTTTTTCTGCTTATTCTGGAACTTATCCTTAGCACAATGCATATTTATAAAAAGTTTGGTTGTGTTGTACCTCGTAGCATAAAAAATTTGTTCATTATAAACTTACTCATGATTTAGCCAAAATTAGTGCCTACTTCGCTCCATACCTCAAATTAAGAGGGAATATTTCCAAACTTAAGCCTTTCTTATTATTAAATCCACTCAGTTGATCATGAAAACCGGGAACAATATACGCTAGACTACCAAAATAAATTTCTTCATGAAAGTTTCTTGCAGCACTTGCAATACTGTAACTCCAGATTGGTAAGTTGGACCTCAGGTAAGTTGTAGTAGATGACCTCCTAACACCATTTCTTTTTTTCAGGAAATTCAGTTAACCTGCTTTTTTATAATCAGGTTTTCCCAAAAAGGTTAAACTAGAGTACAGATTAGGAAAATCAAACAGATAAAAAATTAACAACATTTCAAAAAACAATAAAACAAAAATGCATAAAGCATTTACTTAATTATAGTCCACTGCGTTTTCTAATTCTCCACCAATAAAACGCCTACAACCACTGTTTCTGTAAGATAAATGCTGGGACTAGGGGTACATAAGGTTCCGAAATTGCTATAGCCTACGTTTACTCATACATGCAAACTGTGAAGGCAGCAGACACATTACAGTTGAATGTAAAACGTACAAATGATGACAAAGCCAGCACAAAAACGCTATCAGAGTTTCTTCTGTAACTATGCCTTGTAAAATATTACTTGTTTAAAAAGGTAATTCAACTCAAGGAAAATATCTTCAGGGCCTTAATATTTGTTGTTAAAAACGTAAATTTTTAAATACTTTGGGAGGTGCTCAGTAACTTGACCATAGTACAGATTACTCGTAAATGCGGTGTCACCTAGTTAATTCCTTCAATCACATTACGTTTTCTCTATTTAAGGTCTATTTTCAGTTAAGTATTTAATTACTGCGAAGAGAAAATGGTTGATTCGCCAATTTTAGCAAAATGAGCAGGCTTATAATAATGCTTACCATATTTTTCAAAACATACGGGATTATAAAACTAAATAGTGTACTCTCGCGTTTAAATTTCTCCGTAAGCTCATGTCTGTGACCCCGATTGCAGAGGAGTTGTGTGTAAAACTTTCCAGTAAAATAGAACACTAAGCACAAATCTACGATGTTCATGAGGATTGTTGACCAACTTTATTGCTAGAACAGACATACACACAATATCGCACTATTAGAAAGCTCGCTGTTCACATACATCAGCATTTTCTTCATGGCATCAAAGTTTATTCTTATCGGACAAAATAGAATTCATGGAAAAACTGGTAACGTCCTTCGTCCACGTCGACAGTGGGCTTTATCTTTTGAGAACTATTAGTTGTCGAAGCTTCACCGCAGCAACCAACCAGGGTGAAACCTGATTCCAGCAGTTTATCAAAAGCCATCTCCAGGGCGTTGTGCGTCAGATAATAGCGACTGGTGTATCGATCAACTTCTACTCCACAGTCTGGAGCACGACTCTCGTTCAGTGTCGATCCAAACACCTCGCGACAGACAGAACTTTTTCCGGATATAAGAATTCGCATTATTTTTCGGAATTGCACGTCTGCAAGATTATCTCTCGCCGCCTGAATCATTCCGCGGTAGCTGAGTGTAATAGTACACGGCGAAATAGAAGCCCGACGATCCATTTCCCTGAGCAGACCATTCAGACCATAATATTCGGCCTCTCTACGCAGTCGTTTTCGTTTTTCTACAGACTTGGGCAAAATGAGACCGGAAGCTGGCGAGTTTTCGCTGATTGAGTCTTCGGGGTAAGCGAGGAGCCTTAGGTAGTCAAGGACGTATTCGAACATATCACCTCGTCTGTCCAAGAAATAGCGGCCCTGCGAATCCTTTTGCAGGACGTTTTGGGAATTTTGCACGAACCATTGTTCTAATTTTGAGCCTTTCTCTGCGGTAAGAGTTCTCGTGGAAGCCGTGAAGTAAGTTCCACCAACGTTGAGCTCAATAATCGAAGAGCTCATGCTTATTCTGGCCGGTATTTCCGTTTTCCGGTCACACTGACTGAGTCCTTATATAGCGACAAAATTCTACTATGGGAATGGGCAGAAAACTGGCCAATCAGCTGCAACCATTATTCTTGAGCTACCTGCAGGCTCCACTCAGACTTTCCGGGCAAAATAATTACTAGGTAGACAGTAGAGAACTGATATAACGGATATGGTGTTCTTTGTCTCCTGTTGCTGTGAAGACAGCCCTTCTGGCTAAAAATAGATGAATATTACTGGCATATTCTATGTGCTCCTACATAGCGAAAAACTGCTTTGATGTGGTCGAAAAATCATTTACCAGGAAAACCCCTCGTCATCTCCTTGGGCCTGGTTGGCTCTTATAAGGACCTTATTCCTGTAGGGGCATGGCTTATATCCTTCTTAAGAAGCCTTCTGCAAAAAGAATACCTTAAAGAAGAAAATATAGCACCGAATATGGAAGTATGTCCGCCTACCAGCTCCCTACTGTGCCGTGAGACACATGCCAAATATGATACATGTATATGTTGGCGGACGGACAGAGTAGGCTCGAGCAGGATCCTAACCACAGAAGTGTGGGCAACGCACTAATCTGACTCGTCTTTATACCCTGGTTCATAAGTCGTCTACCGTAATGACGATCGGTAACAGCCGTAAAATGGTTGTCTGCGTTTGACTTCTTGCACCCTTATCAACCTACAGTACGCGCCAGAATACGTGCAGCATGCCGACATATGCGAAAGATTGACACTTTTTCGCTAATCGGCATTGCCACAGGTTGCGATACTGATTATCTTATATGCTATTCAGAAGTTATTTAAGTCATGATAGGATGTCGGCTTTTTCACAAGCTTATTTCTGACCGCTACAAAAACGTATATGCTGTGAAAAGTAACTGCGTAAATAGCATGCGTCTTTATCATTGATTTTGACTGCCTTTATAAATTCAAATATGTTTTATGGAAAACGCACACGTTAAAAGTATTTTCTGTGCTCTTTGGTAGCAAATTACGCCTTCTTTTAATTATAAAGGGCAACTTTCGGTTTAAAAAATTTATAATCATGAGCTTTTTTACGAAGATGAAGTTTTCATTCATAATACATCGTATCCGTCAATTTTTTAATGCTGCCTAACTTTATACAGCATGTCCCACATCTGCTGCAATATTTTATGAGAACTATGTGACTTTTTCCTCAAACAGTATGCAAACACATACTTTTCCTTAAACAGGATGTACACAGTGCGCAGTATTTAAAACTTGAATTCGAGTGAAGCAATCCGTTGGTTTCAAAATTATCCGGCAGTTGAGAAGCTTTTTTAAACCGAAAGATAACATTTTTTAAGTATAAAATATAAAAAAGGCGTAATTTGCTACCAAAAGACTACAATAAATATTTTTTTCGTTTAGGTTTTACACACGATATATTTGAATTCGTAAAGGCAGTCAAAATTAATGCCAAATACGCATACTATTTTAATAGTTACTTTCTACAGTATTAACGTTTTTTAGTGAACAGAACTAAGCTCATTAAAAAGCTTGCATGCTCTAATGACTGAAATAACTTTAGAATCGACTACATGAAAATCAGTTTCACAACCTGAGGCAAGGCCAATTAGCGAAATAGTATCAATCTTTTGCATATGTCGGCATGTTGCATGAATTCTGGCACCTACTACATATAGACATTTTGGCTGAAATCCATCCGCCAATGTGGACCAGCTGCACACTGTTCACAAGCTAGCCACAGCAAGTTAGTAGTACGCAAGTAAGTAATTATTTTTCAGAATGACAGTGGTTACCTGTGCTATAGGCTTTTAGCGAGTACATGTGCCGCCAGTCTGGTCAATACCTAAGTACCACATAAGTTGCCTAGTAGGACAAATATCTTCCGCAAGTAAGAGGAAAGCAACCACCCTGCAGAATGTTGTTAATTATATATTCATTTGTACGTGATTAAATGGCCATTTTATTTGCAATATACATTGGCTGGAAACGAGCACGACCTTAAGCAAATAAAGACCTCCTCAGTTCCCGATAGGCTTTAAAATTCCAACAAGAATATTTTTGAAAGTATCTCTGTTTTTTGTGCAGTATAATGCAGCACAATCCGGTGATTGTAGGTTTGTTGATATAACTGCAGCATAGCCTTAAAACTGATAAAAGAATTTTGCTGAATCCAGTGGAGTTGCTTTTGTATGAATGCACGGCTCCGAAAGATTGTCACTCACGCGCTAACCAGCATCAAGTTTGTAAAACTGATTATCGTGTAGCATATTCCAAAATTATATCAGCCACGAGAGGATACAGGAATTTTAACCGGTTTCTTTCTTACTGCTAATAAAAAAGTATGTACTGCAAAAAATGGAAACTTTAGTAGCATGCATTTTCGCTTTGATTTTAACTGCCTTTATGAATGCACATATATTTTGTAGAAAACATGCACGAAAAGTTCTTTCTTGTGCTCGTTTGATAGCAAATCACGCCTTCTTTAAATTTTATAGTTAAAGGAAGGGTCTCTTTCGGTTTTATAAAAAAAATCGGACTGCCATGGTCTTTTCAGCCTCTCCCTGTGTCAATATTCACCTCGTCATTTTTTCTGCGCTGCCAAGTCTGTAATTCGACAAGTATCCTGTTAGCTGTCAAGAGGTGAACAGCTGATGGTATTTTTAGTACTGTGTAAGCAGGAGACCGTTTATCATGTGAAGTGATAAGGTACCTAATCTGTAACCTGAACTTAACATAGGCATCTCGGGCGTTGTGAAAAATCAACAGCGAAGTCGAAAATATGAAGGATACCCGACTACTATTGTGGAATCTGAAAACAAAATGCTCACATACACTACTTTTTTCACAAATATTTCAAAAAAATTGACGAGCAGGTACAGGAATGTCATAAGGCTCATCCATCGCTCAAGTTTTCTGCTGAGAATGAAGTGGACGATGAAATTGCGTTCCTTGACGTCCTTCTGCGAAGGCAAGAGGATGGATCTATCCTACGCAGGGTTTTCCGAAAGAAAACCTGAACAGGACAATACACTAACTTCCACAGTTTTGTCCCCCTCAATATAAAACGAAATCTGGTCCAAGGATTAGCAGCTAGAATACGACAGATCTGTTCTCCTGAAACTGTCGAAGCAGAACTCCAACAGCTGCAGCATACACTAGTTGAAAATGGATACCTGGAAAGGTTCATCCGCAGAAATATTGGTGAACGCGCCAAAAAGCCTGTCACCTTAACTGCAGAAAAGAAAGACGTGTTCATAAGACTGCCTTTCTTAGGCGATGCAACCAGCGAGCTGGTCAGACGACGCTGGAGGACTGCAATCACAAACGCTTTCCCAGCGGCGAACTTACGGCTGCTCTTCACGAACTCTCCCCTCCTACGATTGGGAGGTAAAGACAGACTCCATTTGAAGGCCACATCAATGTGCATTTACTCTTTCACTTGCTCCTGTGGAGCGGGATACATCGGCCGTACAACGAGGCGTCTCGAAAAGAGGGTACGTGAGCACATACCGACCTGGCTAAGTAAAGGTGAAACTAGATCGATCTCGAGTGCTATTCTCGCACATCTAGTCGATACGAACCATCGAGTCGATACTAACGAAGCCTTTCAGGTGGTCTACAGGACACCATCGAATTTTTCCAAAGGCCTACGCCAACGGATGCTTGCTACAGCCGAAGCAGTGGCTATAAGGCTAGCAAATCCAGTGCTGTGTTGTCAGAAGACTCTGACACAAGCTCTGTCACTTCCATGGCCTAAACCGACACCAGGTGGCGATAGGATTTCGCCCCTCCCAACAAGCGACAATCCCTCAACCAACACGCTGACATGGCCTACATGCGCAAACTGACATAGTCCGCGTTGGCCAATTAGCGCCCGTGTTAGATAGTTATTGATTTTTCTACCTATTCAAACTTTTATTGTTATGTACAGCGTCAATTTCCCTTGCAAATGTTTGGTCTGATGAAGAGTAGCTGAAAACAATTGTTTGCCAAAAAAACTGACTTCTAATATTAACCATGGGAATATTTGCGGATATTAGCAAGTTTACTGCTCGAAATTTTCACCTATTAATAACATGTCTCATTTCTCAAGTTAAAAAGCTTCACCACCGCTTATTTGTGGGGGTGGTTTTAAAAAACTGCAATGCTCGATTTTTTGTTAAAACATTTGTCAATCTGCTCGGATTAATGGCCTTCAACCTCAAGAATACACCTGAAAACAAAAGAACCAACATTTTAAATTTCACTGTAGTTGAGAAATCTCCGCCGTCACAACAATTGATCGAATCACAATGTTTGTGGATACCTACATCCCTACTTGCCCAAAATGCAACCTGCCCCTGGCAAACCTTTCTCCCTGAATTCTCCATTAGGACCAATTATCCAAAGCAGTGAGGGGAGTGATGATTAAAGCCAGTCGAGCATTTAGCCTGAAAAGCGAGGCTGTATTTGGTGCTTACTGCTCGAGCCAGAACACGCGACGAAGTCCCTTAACATATGGCGTGATATAAAAGGAGGCCAGAATGTTTGTGTCAGGCCAGGCACCATATGTTATCGTGTTTGTTCACCTAACTTTGCAATAACCTTCCCACGACTACATGCTGACAAACAAACCATCATGGTTTCATTTTTGAGGCATTTTCGGTTTGTCGCAGTTCCGATAGACGCACCATTCCTGTTATGGTTAAATAAAAGCCTTAAAGGTAACTATGGCAAAAAAGACATTTATCATCCCCATCTATCTGTGGAATCTATTTGTCATCCAGTGGGGTGAGAACGAAGCGGAGTCTGACCTGAGTCGAATTTGCGTGCGCTTAGGCAGTGGGGTTTTGCTGGCTCAGGGCGTAAAGCGAAATGGACTTACTGCCAGTTCAGCCTGCTGTTTAGTCGGCAGAAGTAACTTAGAGGCAATGTAACCTAACCTGAGGTAGTTTTGGGGTCACGTGGCAAGATGCTCACTTTGCCTACGAAAAATCGTTTTACAGTTAATAATTCCAGAAGCGATTCGAAAGTCGTTCACTTCTACACATAGTGCTTAATTGCACGCATTGTAGGTGTGTGTAATGCTCTAACAGACTGCGAAGTCAGTTGCAAGCTTACCGCCTCGTAACGTAGTGTTTGGACAGCGGCAGTGAGTGCACCAATGTACCAAAGCACAGGTTATCTCTGGTTGACTGCCAGCAACCACAGCCATAAACGAGGTATATAATGCTATGTGACGAAAACCAAGTGTGGCCTTGTGGAATAGCATTTTGACTTTGACTCTAACTCTCTGACCAGTGCTTTGACCTAGGAAGGCGCCATTTACTTGTTTAGGCTTTAGTAAACACAAGGAGACTGTGTATTTTCCAATACAAGCGAACATCCATGTCCCAGGAAGCAATTGAGAAGAAGGAGACTCGATCGCTGTGTCAATATGGAGGGGAAACTTGCTTCTATGTCCATCTGCCCCACCCTTTTTCAAGAGATGGGTATAGGAATTGCTGTAAATGCAGATGACATTGCACTAATTTTAGATAAATTACGGTTGCTTTAAAGTCTAGGATTAAGGTTATGTTTAAGGATACTGTTACAGTTAAGGTGCAGGTTATAGTTGAGATTGGATTAGGCTAAAGCTAGAGCACGACCATATTTGCCTGTTTAACCTAAGGGGCGTTTCTAACCTCTCCCCCACCTGTTCATTTGGAGAAGGACCCCTAAGCTCTTCTGGCCCCTTCGTTATTGCGGTTTCCTTGCAAAAATGTTGGCCACTCAACTGCCCCTTACGGCTCGTCATACCCACGCATGTTGGAGAACACGAATTGCACGGCAGTATGAGTCTGCGTGTCGTTGACACTTTATCAGTGTTCAAAATCTATGACTGTGTTGACCCCATTCCATGCAACATGTACATGATAAGATATTTGGGCTGTAGGGGAATGTCTTTTGGATGTTCTAAGCAGCGATGTGTTCGCTGTCTTGTGTAACGTGAACTGACCAAGTGCCCATACATCTGCCGCATGCTTTCAACTGTACACGTAGATGAATTTTACAGCAGAGGAGTCACTGTTGTTCGATGTTATCATTATGTACAATATATTAGAAGAAACCGCCAGACTGCATGCGATCCCATAAAATAGCTTCCCAAGACCACCATTATTCTTCTATTCACCAAGTCTTACGGCTGCCTGCATAATTTACTTCAACAAATTTTCATCTTGAGATTTGACAATTCAAACGGTGTTTGGTTTGTGCAAAAGTGGTTCAGTGCAAATGAGAGAGCTCATTGACCTGAATAAGTGCAGCAGATTGTGGATCACTAAGGACGCTCTAGGAATATAAACTGCAGACAGTTCATGTTTCTTTAGGATCACTTCCGTTTGGCCTATTCTATATGTGGGTATTTTAGTTCTTCGTGGACGACTTGGCGGTCATGCCTGAGCTTTTGAAACTTCCTGTTCTGTAGGAAGGGCATTTTAATGTTCGTGAACTCCAAGTGGCGAGGCGCACATCTTATCTTACAGAGGAAATTTCAGTTCACCATACTGCTACGCCTAGTAAGAATACAGGAAAAATTCACTGCAGTTGGATAAACCTTTCATAGAACTACTTGAGTCATGGTTCACGGGCCCCCAATCCATAAACAAGTGCAACGATTTGCCCAATCCATATTCAATCCTGAGATTCAATTTGGCCAAAGCAAGTCGTCACTTGAGGACTGGGCAGGCCACCACCTCATCGTACGCCAACACCGGGGAGCCAGACGGCTGAGCAATCATCACGCCCGAGCTCACCGCCCGTGATGAAAGTTCAACAGGTCAGAGCCCGCGTGCCGTCTAACAAGCAATCAACGCACAAGAAGGCAATTAACGTTAATTATCGCTGTATGCTTGCAGTAATGACTGTGTCCTATAAATACTGCAAAACTTCTGTGCATGCTTAAACTGTTTCTGCTACTTATGTTTCTGATGACGAATCCGCGACGGATATCGAAACGTCAGGCGAATAAACATATTGTCCCACCGATCGAGTCTTCTTCTTCTCAGAGGATTCATCATTTTTTGATATCATCATTCTGTCCAACATATTAGAAGAAACCGCCAGACTGCAGACGGTCCCATAGAATAGTCTCCCGATAACTGCTTGAAAATTCCGATAAGGTACGTGCTTTGAAAGCACTGTGCGTAAATTGTAAGAAACCGACCACCATTATTTTTCTATTTACCGAGTCCTACGGAGAGTGGGCTGCTTGCATAATTTGCTTCAATTAATTTCCTTCCTGAGAGTTGAAAACGTCAACGGTGTTTTTTTGTGCAAAAGTATTTCACCTCAAATGAGAGCTCATTGAGCTGAATCAATGCAGCAGTTTGGGGATCACCGAGGATGCCCTAGGAGCATAAACTGCAGACAGTCCATTTTCCTTTAGGATCCCTTTTATTTGGCCTTTTACTATATGTAGGTATTTTAGTTTTTCGTTGACGACTTGGTGGATTCTAAGCGTTGAGCCGCATATTTTAACTTACAGAGGAAAGCTATAGTCCAACATACTACTACGCCTAAAAAGGATACGAGAAATGCCTACCACGGCGTTCCAAGCCCTTAATTGGCACGTCATTGCAGTTGCTCCTATGTAACCTCTGCAGTGAACAGTTGAGCCACCAGCCGCCGAAAGAGCTCAGCAGCAATACCTTCAGGAACTCTTCCGAGCAAATGGATACCCAATATCATTTATCGAACAGAGCAAGCGCCGAGTGAACAGATGACGGGCAGTACAACAACAACCCGAAGTCTGGAGGGCCATTCCCTACATAAAAAGGGGTCTCTGAAACAGTCTCACGACTGTTGCAACCTGCTGGCGTAGGTAGAGCCCATCGACCGCAGGCGACAATACGACGCCGGGTGATGCAAACTGAAGACAGACTGCCGCCTACAGAAACCTCTGCAGTTGCCTACAAGATAGATTGCATTGATGGAGACTGCAATTACGTTGGAGAAACAGGCCGCAAATTGCAGACCTGCCTTCACGAGCACAAATTGGCAGCTCGGAGACTAGACATAAGCTCTTAACTTGCAGCACACGCCGCAGACACTGGCCATGACCTCGATCTTCAAGGAGCGTCCATCATAGGCCGACGAAACTAAAAAGCCGAAAGAGTGATGCCTGAGGCATGGTACTTAAATGCCAACTTCGTCAACAGGCATCTAGACCTCCCCAAGACCTACAAAGTCTTGCGCCATTATGTGAGCGACGGATGAAACAAGACCAAACCCAACGTAAGGATTGTAAACGAAAAGGATTCCACGACGAACCGCACAGAAGAGGAAGCAGGGTTACCAGGACCCTCTACCGGGTGACAAGGTGCCACACTAATTGCTGTCAATGACTCTCTACTCCACTGACAGCTAATAAGCGTTTACCACTATAATTTTCCCCTGACTCCACTGACAGCTAATTGCCCTCCTCCCCCATCCTTTTTGATAGCTGCGTCTAACCCCTTGATAACCTGATGATTTCTAACAGTTGATTGGCCTATAGCCACTATAATATCCCTCTTTTTAGTTGCTACTTCTCATCTCTGAAGATGGAATCCTGTAAGAGTTCGAAAGCTCTGGACAATAAATCAATTGATCCGGTTCTCTTCTTACTTATCCATGAACAGTTGTAGTTATGTGTGTCCATCTGTCCCACTTTTATACAGCAAGATCGGCTGTGGTAAGTGTTCAAGAAACTCAAAGGATTTTTGCAATTTTGAAAAGCTGAAATTAAGTGAAAATGCGTTGGCACGCAGCATGCGCCAAATGAATCTTTACGCTACAGACTAGTAGCTACCTTGATAAACGTATTTATCCGTTACCGCTGCTTAGATGTTAGGGCTTATCCCCGCCCTCGACAGACCTTACAAATTTGTAGTTCGTGCTATTTTTAGGGCTTTACGCCCGCGGACGATTTCAAGCAAGAGGGCGAGATATGCTTCTTCTCCTATCCCAACTTGATCTTCTTTTTTTTAAATACCTCAGCAATATTGTGTGGGTATTAAACTGAACATGATTTTTGGGTCGTAAAGTGTGCAAGAAATTTTTATTGATGCATATGGTCTACTTGGATAGTTTGATATTTCACGTTCTATGGCTCTTTCGGTACCATGCAGTCAGAGGTGTGCTAAATTCTGAGTCAATTAGGGTTACTATAAGGGCTATGATATAGGTTATCTTTGAGGGTACTGTTAGAGTTGAGGTGCAGGTTGTAGTTAAGATCGGGGTAGGCTAAAGTTAGAGCACGGCATAGCGTGAGGGGCGTTTCTATTTCCCTGTTCATTCGCGGAAGGCCCCATTTTGGCCCTTCATTGTTGCGGTTTGCTTGCAAAACTTTTGAACGCTCAGCTGCCCACACATGTTGGAGCAAGATGACAGCGTAGAGTCCCCGTTTTTGATGCTATCATTCGGTTTTGTATACTAAATAATAATAATAATAATAATATGTTTATTATGCCAGTTTACAGGCAATTGACACACACACAGCAGTGGCAATGCTCGCATACACGAGCACACACACATACTGGTGGGACCGGCAACAGCAACAGCCCCGCGATGTACACAGGTACACACGCACACACAAAAGGGACTGCCGCCGCCAGTTTACCGCTCCGCATCCTTCCAGGACGGCTTGGAGAACATTTTGGACAGGAGGACTAGGAGTGATTCTACCTCAGTACACTCTTAACTTTATTTATACCCGCATCCGTTCCTTTTTCTGATTCATAAATGTTTAAACATCCGCGAGTTATATGCACCATGATCGTGCTTTTGATATTTTATGCTAATGCTACCGTAAGAGTGACCTTTTTTCTGTGTAGTTAGTTTTTAACCTTGTACTCACAGCTGTCGAAGCTAAATTTTTCAACTCTACGGAACCGTAAAGGACTTCATTTCAATGTAACGTTGGTGCAGATATTTTCGCAGCCATGCACCTACATCGTTTGGATTACGCTGGTCAAAGTTTGCCGTTCCTTAGTTACCTTGATTGCGCATACAACCGATGTCTATGCTTTTAACTAAAGTGCATTTTTTTACAGAATACTTAAATATTATTGTATGACAATAAAATTGTGGAAGCCATCGAAAACTATGAAAAAGGAATGCGATGCAATACAAGCGAACATGCGAGCCCCAGGAAGTAATTGCGAAGAAGACAACTCGATAACTTGTTCCAGCGATTGAGCCATCTTCTTTTGAATGCAGGACAGTTTTTTTTCGAAAAAAAAGATTTATTTCTCCTGCTTCCAATTGTTCAAATTATGCAAGAGATGTGAAGTGAAACATATTATTCCATGCACTTTTAATGCTCACTCTGAGATAATAACTAATTCGGAATAGGCACTTTTGTAAGTTAGGTCAAAATCATAGGCAAATTTATACTGGCCAACTTTTCATTCATCTGCTTTAACTCAGTAGATCAAAATTTTCTCTTTAAATTCTGAAATGTTTTCTGTAAGTTTTATTAAAGTAAGCTCTCAGACAGCAGTCTCGATGTTCTTTTAACAGATGAACCTGATCGTAAATTTTATGTGAACTAAAATGACCAGCGACGATTCATTTCTCACCCTTTTTGGGGACTTCACGCCAGACGAGGGTAAGTTTGTTGGATGAAAGCTTTATGCTGCAATAAGTTTTTATTCTGCGTTTTTTGACACATGTGCTTCCCTGCTACTATGTTATGCATGTTTAAAGCTCCTGACAGTGAACGCCCTGTGACCGTAAATTCCAACCTTATTTTAACGTTACTGTGAAGCAGTAATAGTTTCTGGGCAGTAAAGTGAAGGTAATTATTGGGTTGTCAGATATGTAATTTGCAGGGAAGTATATGGGCAATTTGTGTAGCTTGATATTTCCTATTGACGACACATTTTGATGGTCTTTAGCTTTTTTCAGAACGCCGTCGTGTATGTTTTGTCTTTCTGGATAATTTTGCACTTTAAACTATACTTATAATCGTTTTTATTATTCCAGCTTAAGGACGGAAAAGTTGGAAGGTCCAACAATCATGAAATATTAGTACTTAAATGGAGATACAGCCTGGTAGACAGCCTGTATATATATTTTTTGTTTGAAAATAACCGCACCACAGACCGTATCAAATGGGTTGTCGAAATTTTGTTTTGGTAAGTTTGATCTCACTCACGCAGTCGGCCAGAATCAAAAGTGTATAATGACGAACTGAAAGTCATCAAATGAGCTTACAATTAAACTGCACACAAATTACCACAAACGCTTTTCTTTAGCAGGCAAACTACATTACCTCCCCTAGCTGAAGTCGATAAAATTATAAACGTTGCAGTTGCAGATTCCAAATGAAATGAACGCAAATCAGAAACAACAGTATCTGGAAGGTTGCATGCTCTTGCTTTCTCGGCACCAAAGTAATCCATTTTAAAGTTAACTGGAGTGTATGATTAGAATTGGATCCAATATCATAACCGTAAACGGTCCGTGTATTTATTAGATAAGGAAAAGTCACCAAATTGTAGCTCAAGGTGCGACACAGTGCAACCCGCTAAACCAAATGATCCACAAACTTGCAAAAAAACAACCTAGCTTGGTCAACCGATCGACTGCTAGTTTTTTTGCAAAACAACGCTAGATCATATACCACACAATTGGCGGTGGCAAAACTACAGGAGTTGGACTTCAAAGTTTTCCATAATTAAGCATACTTATCATATCTTGCCTTTAGTGATAACCATTGCTTCCGGAATATGGATATATTTTCCATAGGTTCGCAATTTAATTCTGCTGATGCTGTAGACCTAGCCTTCCACGAGTTTATTGACAGTCGATTGTCAGGCGTTAACTCCATGAGTCTGCACTAGCTACCGCTGAAACGACAATGGTGTATTGACCATATGGGTGAATGCTTTGCTTAACAAAATTATTCATTGCATTTACCAAACAATAACATGGTTTATTCTATAAATAACTCAATTGCCGGTCACATACTGGTCCTTTAATGACAGACATTCGCTTTGCAGGCTCCTGGCTGTACAAAAGACTTGAGCTCTTCCCGCCACTGTACAACTGGAGCTAGTAGTTTCAAAACCATGCACCTACCTTATTAAGAAAATGTTCCAGGGCTCCAATAACTTTGTTATATTAGCCGGTTATGGGTCATTGCATACTAGTTACCGACATTTTTAGTAGTCGAATTTGTCTAGAAATAATGGTAGTGGGTATTTTATAAGGAGAGAATGATGGAAGCAAATATAAAATATGAAAGAAAGAAGATTTATCTATGTCAAAAAGATTAAGTTATTTTTAAGCAGACGATTTTCGACAAACGTAAAAGGATGCCATCAACCAAAAAATTACTTTCCACGTCCTTTGCACTGTAACGAAAAAAAGATACTTGAATGAGAGGTCACAATTTCGCTGAGTTAAATTATAACCCAGTGGTGAACGACAAATTTGCCCCACCCATCTTTTCATACTATCTAGTAGCCATTAGATGGACTGATGATGTCTCTTAATTCCAAATTCTTTTGTGTAATATGCGTGGACTTTTTTCTGGCTTTTTTTCTTCAGTAGGTTTATGCAGCTTTTGGCCATAACCAAAGATTTCCATGTTCAATTCACAGTTTAACCCGATCTTTAATTTTACATTAATCAAAACATGATTTTTTTCTGGAGAAATTAAGTGAGTCTTAATGAACATTTCCCATACAGTAAAATATCTCTCGTTGTGCTAAATTAAGTCATAATGTGTTATCCTTTATGGTTAAAGGGGAAGGTAGTAATAATCGAAAATCCTAATATGTTGTAATGATCCTCGTTGAACCTGTTTAATTCCTTCAAGTCAATAGAGTGGCAACAAACGATTCCCGAGAGAAGAAAACTACACAATCACAGGCTGTTGTTATGAATAGGATAAAATGGGTTGGTAGTCTGAAGTTCACTATTTTAATATCTGACTAAATGAAAGGATTACAACACTAATGGTTCGGGGCATATTTCCAATAGACTTGCCACCTGTGGTGGCTGCTTTCAAGTTATGTTTAGCGTGTCGACAGAGTTAAGCAGCGTTGCGCAGCGTTGCGCAGCGTTACTAAATTTTGGACATGATCTTTTATCCCGAATTTAAACCAACTGTCATATGTTTGCAGAAGCATTGATTGTTCTTATTACCTGTATTCTACTCGATAAACAGAAGTCAAACTACGCTAAAAAAACTATAATTGTTTCAAAAATCACTTCCTTCGCCAAATTTGTCCTAAGTCCAGGAAGAATGCTTTTTTGAGAGCAAACATTTGGAGCTCATATGTCCGGACGGTACTACTGACAACATCCCATCACCGTTGTATTTCTATGGCTATACAGTATGGCGAATGCTGCATGCAAACATTCCAAGTTTGTAAAAGTTTGATCATTACTCATATACCGGCATGAACCTATTTACGAAAACTTATAAAAAATAATTAACAGCATTGGATACACAAGCTAACCACTTTCTTTATAGGAAAAGAACTTTTCTTTAGTCAACATTTTTAAACATACTACCATTAATAGATAGTTGTTTTAATAATATAGTCCTTTAAATTCCGGAATATTTTCGAGCGTTTTCAGTGTATTCCTGTGTTCGTCCATCGATCGGGATTCTGTTCTTTGTTTACGTGAAAACCTTTAAAATAATATATGCATTAAGAACATTAATCGAAAAAAATGAGTTTCTGCATATTATTTCTTATGAAGATGGCCATGTGGACCATAGTTATAAATGCCCCAAAAACGCAAACCACATTGTCAAGCATAAAAAACGTTCACAAGTTAACTCTGATGTTGTTATTTCTAGGATTAATGAAAACTTTCTATAATAGACTTCCACTCTAAAAAGCATTGAAAGTAGATATTGAGCTGAAAAATTTTTATGCATATTAACTTCGTCCAATGTTATGTCAAAATGAAAATGGAGATTATTGACAAGGTTTTTTAAAACTACCTGAAGATAAATTATTCAATTTGACTAGAAATAAAAGAACTCACTTTTCGATTTATATTATATTATTTTCTGACATAGTGGATACCTTCTTTCGAATGCAAAAAAGAGTGGTCATATATGGGCATTTTTTGAAATTGTTACTCTTCTTTCTGTTCAATTTCTAAATAACGCATAAGCTGAAGGTATACTGTATAAAGAAGTATATTTCTACATGCCTTCCATTTAATTAGGCCTGTTTTAAGTTACGTTCACGGTAATATATATGAGCTTTTTGCTTTTATGCAATCTAGGCGACGTCATACAACAAAATGCGTCGACATGATTGACTCCGGACATCGTGTAGACTCCAGCGAAGCCAAATTACCCAAATTTCCTGGGCCAGCGTTTGTTAGCAACAGCAGAAGCAACTATGAACCGGCTGAGGAAGCCGGCTTTGTGCGCGCAAAAGAACCTCCTGCAAGCCCCGAGCTTGTCATGGCCAACGGTTACATAAATGCCTGCATCTTTCCGCGCTTTCCTCTCCGTCCGCCCTGTCCGGGTTCATCAAACCCACATTACCTCGCAACCAGCCGAGTAATATAAACCCCACATCCTCCCCTATTCTCATGACTAATTTGTTCCCAGCGTGTTACTTTTTACTCCCTCCCTATATAAATATAATGGCTCGAGGATAATCTATCGAAAGCTACTTATGCTCGCCAGATATTTTTCTGAATTCTCTGAAGGGTATTTTTGCAAATTCACAATTTTTTATTACTACATTTTGTGGAAAAAACTGCACAGGGTAGGTTAACATAATTTTTCAAAACAAATCGTTCTTAATACAAGTGATTATTCCAATCCCAGAAAGTAATTGAGGACTAGAAGATGACTGGATGCTGGGACAATATGTTATTTTGCCTGATGTTTCAAAATCCGTCAGGCAAAACAACATATTTTCCAAGCGATCGAGTCGTCTTCTACTTCTCCGCGATGGATTAAGAAACTTCAAGCGAATAAACACATTGTCCCTATGATCGAGTCGTCTCCTACTTCTCAAATCGTTCCTTGTTTCTTAAAATAGATGTGATTCCTTAAACTTGACCTGAATTACATCTGACCAATTTTGGGCTGGATGGGACACTTTTAACCTGTTTTAGTTATTTTAGAATTCTTCCATAGACTAATGCACATTAATAAATAAAGGTTTGGTTCTGTCGTACTTAATTGCATTGTAAATTTATTCGATGTGATAGGGCTCCCAAAATCACCAAAATTAATGCACGTTACGCTGAATAAACTTAGTAAAAGGGGTGATTTCCTTCAATAAAAGTTTTACCACAGGATTGAGTTTACTCAAACGATCAAAACTTGACAAAATTTATTCTTAACTACCAAGTGAAATTTCGTCATGACTTTTGCATGCAGCATTCGCCAGTCTGTACATTCAGTGCTAGTAGACAATTTCTGGATGGCTCTCTCACCAATCTAGTAAACTTTTGTGATTATCGAGTGGAAGAAATCCTATAAACCTTTTACATGTGGTAAAGTCTAAAGTGTAATCAAGGAACCAGCGCAGGTTAAACTCTATCTAGTGAGGGAGGAGCCTAAGCACCATGTACTTCACTGCTTATTAAACCCAAAGGTGAGCTCACAGCAGAATTTTATTCCAGATTTGTGGAAGACCAGCTCTTTCGTAGACAACCAATTCTATAACTGTGTTTTTAACCGAAAATACGAACACATCTGGTGGAACGTTCAGAATTATCTGCTTGTAATGCATTTCAAAATTGCCTATTGTCAAGAGTGGATGTTGTCGAAATGAAGGTGGAAATAGGCAACGTAGAAAACCATGTTAACGAGAGTTTCTTCGGGGATTAACTGAAGATCTGTCGACACTGTGAAAACGTGTTTCGGATGATGAAAGGACCTGTCCAGAATTGCTCATGCAAGAGTTTTAGAATTCTTTATTTTGGATTTGACTAGCAAAAATTTTGTGAAGCATGCTAATAGAATCCCTGTGGAAACTATTGGACATTGGGCCGCATAAAAGGCTTACTCAAAGATCGGTATATAACGGGAAAATGAATTCGTTTGCAGTGGACTTGGGCTTTGTTACGGCAGATTGGTTTTTGTGCTAATAACTGTGGCAGTTTTCGTGGGCACTCTCACGCCATTCATTGCATGGGTGGATAATAATACTCTAGGGAAATCTCCACGACGATGGCCCTTGCCTACGTTTCTCCTCGCCTTAATTACGTCAGGCAACAGTGATGCCAAATAGATGAAATGTGCCCTTACAAGTCACTCTACAATTTTGCCCCAGAATACACTGCTGCAAAACTGTCAGTTATATCTCTTGCTGAGCAACCTGCCTGTCTCCATTTCCTTGCGTGCTGTCAGATTTGTTGAGGGATTTGGATTCATATAATAAAAAGTGACCACACCGTTCTCCTCAAATTTTTCTGATCACCTCTAAGTCAGTAATGCCCCAGACGTCATTGCTCTTGTGGTCCATTTTGCTCTGAGAGATTTAGATAGAGCTTGTTGTGCGTGTCTAGATAGATTTCTTGACTACTCCTCCGCCTTTAGTAATATCCCACGCCATCTTCTTGCGACTGGATTGTCTCTTGGTTTAGAGATTATTCTACTTGCCGCA
>JAYGXS010000001.1:73448653-73463521 GCA_036362985.1 Ligula intestinalis | reverse complement strand
CATGTACATAATGTATTATATTCGCATTTTTCAGGTGACAGCCGTCACCTCGGTGCATGTTTTTAATACTGTTGCGTCATCATATTCCTCGTGACCTATAGCTCTTAGGCTGGTCGTCCGGAGATTTACCGCCGTTTTTTGGTACGAAATTTGTTTGTTTGTTTGTTTGTTTGTTTACATCTAGCTATCGTACTCCACGCGGCCCATATTTCTAAGGCTGGTCGTCTGGAGATGTTTGGCCTTTTTGACACGAATTTTGTGCCTAAATTGAATTAGTTTGACGTGTTATATCTTATCATACTGCTTCGGACCCTTAGTTCCTTTTCGGCTGTATTATCATTATTTTAATTTGAGGTTAGAATAAGGTTTAGATTTAATGCTTGACTTAATGTCAATGTTTGGGTTAGGTCTCCGAAGGAGTTCTCCGGGACTGCGCATTAATTTCCTCGAAAATTAAGCAAGGCAGCTTGGAGATTGGGATTCACATGACGAAAAGACACGGGGCACGCAGAAGGACCCACTGGTGAGCCAAACCTCTTGTGGTTGTGCCAGGAGGCGGTTTCAGATCGGCGAAATACGACTGTCTGGGTTTTTAACCTGTACCTAGGTTGCCCGTAGGGTAAACAATTAAGTCTTTGTGTATTACTGTTTGCCTAGTGACGGATTGTTAATACTGCTTGATTATGCCACAGTAAATGCTGGTTTTCAGCTCAAAAAATTAATATCAGGTTTTGACCCGAGCCCGAGAAGGTTTGCCCCAAATGAATGCGTCAACATCATGTAATAAGTTCCTGGCATGTTAAACAAGGCAGTTAGGATTGGTGCCAGATGAAGAGTTAGGTTACAAGAGTATTTTTTCTGAAAATTTCGTAAGGCCACGTACAATATGGGCTTTGCTTCCTCTATCCGTGTCTTTGAAAGTCTTCGCGTACTTATTCTTCCAATTATAACTAATATCTGATGTCTGGACCTTTCCTAGCGAAGCTTAGGCTACAGTTTGAATTTAAAAAAATAATTATCATCAGCTCATTCTGCTGACGATCTCTTTTTCTATCTCATATGACCTGTTTTTAATCAAATATTGAAGGTATGCAAAACTTTATCACAGGATTTTGCACAGTGAATAACACATCCCCGAGTAGGTATTCAGCTTATTCTCAGTCATATAATAGGGAAGTCATGTGTCGAGGCTGTTCCTACCTCCTTTCGCGATCATCCCAACGATTAATTGGTTTGATTGACGTCAAGTGAACAGAAAGGAGAGTTTGTGAATATTACGCAGCAGCGGCTGATGAACTCCCACACAAACATTCATATCCAACTTTGGTCCACAGTAGCAGAACCTTGAATATACTGATCTACTCTGTGTTAGAAGTTAAGTTAAAGTTGACATTTTAAAACTAGAGTATCTACCAAAAAGCATACACCCGCCGATGAGCCGAAACTCTCGCAGCTATGTCAAGCAGAGACAGAATTAGACCGAGATTCGTGTCTAATTTTGCAGCTAGTATCTATGCTGTCAGTATGGCCAGTAAGTAGGGCAGGTTATATTGCTGGCTGCGTGATAACAACTTGTAACTATGACATTGTTGTCCTGCAGCGGCTGATGGACTTCAGCCCAATTATTTACATGAAATGTTGGTCTACATTCGTAAAACCTTTGAATATATTTATCTCCTCGAAGTTAGAAATTAATTTCTGGGGAAATTAAAAATTTTGAGAAAAAATGTTTTAAACAATCGAGTTTTCACTGGTTGATGAACGTTCATCGACTGCTAACGGAAATAACTTGTCCCGCTCTGCCTTGGGCTTTATTTCTCAGGCCCTAACAGTAGCCGTAGTGGCTAGCAGTCTAGGTAGTCTTTTCCCGCCAAGACTAGGAAGAATGGAATTGCCGTTTTTGGCTTATTAGCCATCGTCAGCCAGTCATACCCAACCCCAAGTGATGAACCACTCGGGGCTCGAACTCGTGACCTATTTTTATCAGAGTCTTTTGCTCTAATCGTTGTGCCATGAGTTCGTTTTTTGCCGTTATAGGTCGGGAAATCATCAACGAGCTCGTGGTTCAATTCTTAGAGTGTAAGACTCTGATCGAAGTGGTCGCGAGTTCGACCCTCTGGTAATGCACCACTTGGACTAGACTATGGTTGGCTGACGACGGCAAATAAGCCAGAAATGGTCATTCCAGTCTCTCTTATCTCTGTCGGCAATACTATTAATCGAGTTTCTATTTTTCCAAGGGCAGCCCGGAATTGGTTAGCCGTTTGTATCACATTATGCCACCTTAATTGCGTGAACTGTCACATGCAAAATGTCGCCATTTTCGAAATATTGATAATCACTTAAAAGCCAGTACCAACGAATGTATCAAAGCTTCAAGATAACCAGGAAAACCTTTGAGTGAAATTAAAACGTGAAACAACTATAAGAGTTAAGGCTACAAAAGATAACCCTACCACCTGCGATTTTCCAGGCCCGGTTCCTAAGGAGATGGGAGAAGACTTGGGAAAGCCACAGTGCAAGGAATAGTTTATTGTGTACAAAAAGGAACGCTGGAGCGCCGCGGTCCTAAGTGATGTCTAGTGGCCGAGAGTGGAGAAAAAGGGACTTGTTCGAGTGGCGCTTGGCGGCCGCGCGAACCTAGACACACGTGTGTGTCCGAGTGGACGTAGGTCAAGTCTCTGCAGGTCAGCGCGACTGTAAGCGCTCACTGAGGTATTGGATGACCTTGAGGCAGCTGGCGTTGAACAATGACGCCGGACAAAGCAATAGAGAAGGAGGGATGGCAGAGACCGCCACAGTCTAGTTGGCAGGTATATGTTTTCGGCCATTCATGATCGGGCGTGCACAATTGTATAATTATTAAAAATGTGAGATTTGGACAGAGTTTACAAATACCTTATGATTAAAACTCGTCGTTTTCATACCGCCGGTATGGCGAGATTGGCATGTAGAAGTCATTGGACTAAGCAAGGGGGGAGAAAATAGAGTAGATTGTGAGTATTGGTCATAGGTCGAGTACGCGGAGTGAAAATTACTGTCAAGTGCATTGAGTGGACAATTGTTACCAGGGTATAGGGGCAACATGCGATGGCCATCTGGCATCGGTGTCGGTCACCGAAGAGAGTGTCTGTATTAGCATCTTCTGACGGCACAACACTGGATTCACTGGCCGTATAGCCACTGCTCCGGCTGATGCTAGCACCTGTTGGCGTAGACCCTTAGATAAGTTGGTTGGTATCCCATAGGCAACCTGAAGGACTTCCTTAGGATCGATTTTGTGGTCCCTATCGACGTGGTGCGCGAGAATAAAACTCGCGATCTTTACGTGGTCAGGTCGGTACGTGTTCAACTACTCTATTTTCTAGGTGCCTTGTCCTTCAGCCAATGTATACTGCTCCACAGGAGCAGGTAAAAGAGTAAATGCACAGCGTTATGGCCTTTAACCTGAGTCGGTCTTTACCTCCAAACCATAGAAAGGGAGAGTTCTTGAAGAGTACGCGTAGGTTGGCTCCGGGAAAAGCGCTTGTAATCGCTGTCTTCAGGCGTCGTTTTATCGGCTCGCTTGCTGTATCGCCTACAGAAGGCAGTCATATGAACAGGCCCTTCTTTTCTGTAGTTAGGGTAGCGGGCTTTTTGGTGCATTCGCTAATATTCCTGAGGATGAACCGTTTGGGTATCCATTTTCAAGAAGGTTTTTCTGCATCTGCTGAATTTCTGCTTCAACAGTTTTAGGTAGACAGATCCATCGCACTCTAACTACCAGCCTATGCACTAAATTTTGTTTTATATTAAGGAGAACAAAACTGTGAAAGTTGGTGCATTATCCCGTCCAGGTTCTCCAACAACATACCCTACGCTGTATAGATTGATCGGTAATCATAGCGTCAGTAGACTTATTTTTGAAAGGTACACTAAAATAACTACTATGTGCGTTTCAGTAGGCATATTTAAGTCTACTCATTTAAATCGACAGATCCCATTCTTCGTCTACCCAGTCTTGCAATTTTACTTACGCGACTTATCTCTCTAGGAAAGAAGCAACTGTTTCACTTGCAATTACTACACATGGCTTAGCTCAGGGAGTTTGAAGTGACAGATGGGTTTGCTTAACTACTGCATAACCTTCATCATCATTCACTTGATTCAATGATTCGATTGAAAAAGTTACACGTACACACTGTATCCATAATAATTTCACTTGCAGCATATCTCACATTACGCTTACAACATACACACAATTGCAGCAATTTACACTCTTTAAACCTTTTCTTGCATATTCCCTTTCTCATCATCTCCCAATCCAACCTTTAAGCTACTTCTAATTTATTTTCTTTCACTCATGCTTCTATCGTTCATGCACACACGTTTCTCGTTTGCACACCGCTGACCTTGAATTTCAGTGCCTACCGATTACGCTGATTTCTGACCTGCTACAATTCCTTCATAGCTGTTTATTCAATTCCCTTTATCTTATTTAATGCTAAAAAATTCACATTTTTATTTACGCGGTCTACGCCACCGCTATATAGCACCCGCAATTAACACATTCGAGTAATTTTACCGACTTTTTGCGCCTTTTTGCGCCTTTTTTCCCACGTATTCTTCACTAACCATCCTTTTTACCCCACCCATCAACCCCTAATTCCCACAGAAGACTACGGTTTTAAAAACCCACTTGGGTCTTTACAAGCTATTCTTGCCGATTTATTTTTTAACTTTGTAGAAGGAAACCAAGGGATGCAGCTTCATTATCTACATCAGACTCAAAAGACTTGAACAATGGCTGCGCATTGTTAAACTTCCAGACCAGGCCATTGTTGGTAGTGTTATGGTCTGTCAACCAGATTATGTTATCCACTCATCAACCGTGAAATTCGAGGTCAACATGCTATTCCTTAGACTCCTTTTCTTCATCTCCTCCAGAAAAACATTTCCGAGAAACGGTTCAAGTGGTGAGCACATCGCCGTACCATCAATTTGCCTGTAGAGACTCATATTTCCATTATCGATGCAATTCTACAGGCCCGATTATGAATTGCCGAAAGCATATGTTTGCCAAACAGACCTTAAAAAAAGCGGCAAATTCCGAAACCGCGAAAATCTCTGTGACTGTAAAATAGAAACTTTAAATGTAGTTGTTTGGTGGCATCATATGTTAACCAGTATATCTAAAGGGGTTTTCTGAGCTTTGCCTGCAGCCTTAGTATAAAAGGGAAAGTCAAAACTTAGGTGGTCTTCCTATCAACTTGCGGAAACTAGCCTAGACATAAAAACCGAATTTGAACATTTTTAGCACGCTAGGTGACAGCGAGCTGCAGGTGCAACTACTGCCGCATAATAAAGTTGTTTGCCTCAGTAAAGAGCTAGATAGTAAAACCGACGTCTAAAACACTCCTACTGGCCGGGGAAAAAGAACCACGCATAGCGAACAACTTCGTGTGATCAGTGCAGACATTCCATTAACGGCATCGGCCCAAATTGTACCTACCTCCATAACAAGCATCCCACCTAGTTAACCAATCATAATAAAGATTTCATACCTACCTGTTTAATCACATATTTCAGTTCTGATGTCTTCTTGCATCATGAACTGCCCGATTCGGAGCTCATTTTAAGGTGGTTTTTCAGCTTTAGGGGAGGGAGGGGGCGTAAGGAACCACTGCGTCTATGATCAATTTGTAAACGGGGTCTACCGCAGACCAATCATCGCGTTTACCAAATGGCAGTGGGATTCATGGGTGGTCCGATTAATTCTCGCTTTTTTATCTGAAAAGGAATAAAATCTACATTTTAAAGGCTGATTTTTCGTACTCTCCTCAGAAAACCGTCCCTGTGTCAGCTGAAATTAATCCTTTCGGGCTCAGTCCAAAATTTGCTAGTAATATTTCAACTGAAGTCCACCAACCACGGGTGAATAACTGCGTAATCTTCATAAAATACCAATAGACAGTCAAAAGTATAAACATACGTCATGTATTGAAGTACGGGCATCCAAAGATATTGAATTAAGAATAGAAAGGCTTCTTTGGGAAAGTTGAAAATGTAATGAGTAATTTTTCGAGACACGTTCCCCTGCTCGTCTTCAGACGTTTAGGTTGGTGGAAGCGCCTCCTTTGTTTGCAGACAAAAGGATGATGTAAACGAGCAGGGAAAACCTGTCTCAAAAATTTACGCATTAAAGTTTCAACTTTCTCAAAGAGCCTTTCTCTTCTTAGTATATACGTTATATGCTAGACCATACTTTTAAAGTGAGGCTCTAAAGTTTACTTTAAACTACTATACACCAAAGTAGCAAGTAATGTCTGAGGAGGTTACAAAAACAGCAATTTATAACACGGACTACCTACTAGAAAGCCCGCGAAGAAAACTGGAGGCTACATTGACTACTCGCATCGCTCGTAGCCATTTTGTGCAACGCCAGGATATCGGTAAAACTCGTGTGTGAACTTTTAGCTAGTACATGTGCCTGTGTATTTTAAAGACGACAAAAAATTTCGGCTGAAACAACAACAAGTCGAATTTTGTGCAGAACTCTAAAAACATATAAATGCGAATACGTTTTCAAGCATGTCAACTGCAACTCTCATGCACACGTAATTTCGACAGAGTACAGTTGAGGTCGCCTGGTTCAGATTTTGAGTTTTTATGCCTCGCTACCGATGAAGCGTTGATTCAGCCCCGTGGACGACTCCTGTTGCCAGAAGACGCAGCAGGCCTTAAAAACCAATTGCCGACACTGCTACTTGACTGGCCAATCAGTTGTAAAACCCTTCGAATTGATTGTATCTCCGGTGAATTCTAGAATTGGGCAAATAATCTAACATTTTGCTACACTAGAGCTGGCTGCACGTAGCTGACGAGGCCCAACAGCCCGAAATAGCTATACTTCGTTGCCATTGTCTACGACGCTCTAATGAAAATATCAATTTAATATTTGACAACAAAAAGAGAGCTATAGATAGTTTATTTAAAGGTTATAGCATGCGCAAATATTCGAGGTCCTGATATTAAATTGCCTTCATCCTCTCCGAAAGAGGAAGAAGAGGAATATAGGCCAATTTCTGCGACCGATTTATATTAAGGCAGACGTTTCAAAAACATCCTCTGAGAGCAAAGCCGCACGTGGCTGGTGGTAAGACGCATTCATTTGAAACCGGCAGAAGATTAGGCAGCACGCCTGACGATGAAACCGAGAATGTTTTCAAAACGTCAGCCTAAATATAACTTGGTCCGAGGAATTGCCCCTCTTCTTCTTCCTCTGAAGGCAATGAAGGCAATATGGTTTCCGGTTATTGTTAATTTTTTTCAATTATTTTTAGTTTTGTCTTTAGTTTGTGGTTTTATTTTAGTTTTGGATGTCTTTTCATTTCAGTTAGTCTAGTTTATTTTAGTTTGCCTTCGTTTAGTTAGTGTTTTCGTTTTTTAGTTCAGTTTGGATTTATTAGCTACGTGTAGTGGATTTTAGAGTCAACATCTTTACGATTTTACTTTACTGTAGTTTTGTTAGTTTGGCTTATCTGACTTATTCACATTTTAGTTCCATTTTTTTGTTTTTAGTTCAGTATTATGTTTTATTTGTTTAATTTTATTTTAGGTTACTTCCTATTCAAGCTAGTTAAGCTTTTATTAGTTTACCTTTCTCTAGTTAGTTGACTTCAGTTTGAGTTATTTATTTATCAGTTTACTTATTTTAGCTTATTTTAACCTACTTTTCTTCAGTAAGCTTACTGTAGTTTTAGTTTATTTTGTAGTTAATTTTTCGATTCATTAATGGCGTTGGGTTTCATTTTAACGATATTCCACATTGTTTACGGGTTTCTATTTCCCGAAACTAGACCATTCAGCTAATTTGGTTCGGCTGATCAAACACCACAAACACAGGACTTGGCTGCGCTAGCCAAAAGACCCATCACCTTAAGACGTCTGAGTACGAAAACAAATGCCGGCCTCGCACATAGTAAGGCCTAAACATGAGATGACACTAAATATAGAAATCACAGATTTTCGAGGACTGTTGGGTAAAATTTCCCTTTCATTTCCGCTTTTATTTGTCAATAACTAGAATCTAGAACAGTGAAAATGCTTTTTAGGACGTCCTACTGTGTGGAATTCTGCGGATAAGTGACATGCCCACTCAAACATTCAGTGAAATTTTTATCTAAAAGCGAGACAGGCAATGTCTAAATAAAAAGAGCGGACGAGAAAATTTGCACGTGATTGTCTAAGCTTGGTAAAACATTCAGCCTTTTCTCGCAATGAAGTGGCGGACTGTCGCTATGCGTCAAGACACTTGATCTATGGTAGGTATACCAAATGGGATCGATCGGGCCGACATTTGAACCATTTGGCAACTATTTGAGACAGCTGAAGACGTACCAACCACCGGAGAAAATGAACACCGACTGTTTCGGGGATGCACGGCCTTCTTCGAAGTGCAGAAGTGGTACGCATTTTATTTTCTTAAGATTTGGTATATTTTGCACTAATTAATACCTGATTTTATATAAGTTTATCGAGGGTTTACTATTTTGGCGTCAAGTTTGACAAGTCTTTTATCCTCACGATGATAACTATACGCAAATTCAATCCAGTGATAATTGGTTTTAATTGTGATATTTTTTAAAGCTCTAGGTAGCCGGTAAGGTCTAATTATCCGTGTGACCTCACTGTGTTAATAACGGACACATGAAACTGCAATACCAAAGAACGGTGTGCCACACATAGCGAAGAATGGATATTCGTCTGGTTAAATGCTGTTTTTCTTGTAAATGCTTGTTATCTATAAAAAAAGTAATGCTACTTATAGTTTATGAATAGTATTTGAATAGTAACAATGCATATGCGCACTGGCACTTTAACAACCCGGTGTTCAAATAAACTGAATGGCCAACCAGTCGCATCGGCAGACCTGCGGCAACTGAGCAGTAGTTAGGGGTCAGTTCATACACACGCAATCACTTGCATATGCCGGAATATATTTGCAGACTGGCACTTTTTTATCAGGATAAACTGATACCGTCATTGATTACTACTAGTAGTAGCTACTCCACGACGCTAGCTTAAGAAATCTTCCTCACCTGCTTAACGAAGGCTCGCCTAGGTGCATCACAAATAGTGCGCCCAATGCACATGCGAGTGCGAAATGTGAAATGTGAAGAAGACTTGAATATCCTGAGATTTTATAGTGCACAGTAGATAGCTACAGTCAAAATACTACTCATAAAAAGTTGGACTACGCAACCTAAAATTGGCCAAAGTTCGCCCTTGGACCTACGATAGATTGGTAAACCATAGATTGCTAAATTATCCGCTCATCTCGTTGTTATCAAAAAGCAGTCCATCTCTGAATTCCATTGCGCATAGTTGCTTGTCCAGGCCTATGCTAACGTATTCCCATTATCCATTCGGCCAAATTGCGGTGCACAGAACACCGCCAGAAGCGTCTGAGGATATGCAGGTACCTACGATAGGACAGACCTAAGAATTTCCAGAGGGCTATGTAGGTGACAATGCGCAATACTGGACCGCAAAGTCCAATCACGTAGTTGACTCCGTATGTCACTGTGCGTCGTCGAACCATCGTTCATCATGACGGTTTTAAAAATATGCACACTGTCCCAAAATTGGTCTTTTGTCACGGCTGTCGAGGAACTGGCGAGTTTACTACCTCTAAAGTCATAATTTAACGCGCTGCCACTCAACGATTACCTGTCACATTCGTACATTAATGGAGTCTCTGGAATCCTAGGCTACCTACAGCTGGAAAGCAGGTTTTCTACTTCTTCGTCTATTCTTCTAGACATTTTGTGCACATTCCTCAGAGCACGTTGTTTACTTGTACGCCGAGATTCACGCATAAGCATTGCAAGCGGAAATTTAACAGAAATATTAAGCGGTAGAATGCTAGGAAGTAGAACTCAGAAGGTGAGCACAGGCCATGCTCACAGATATGGCGTCATGGGCGCGGACGTGCCTTTAGCTACAATAAGAAAGGCAAGCAATAATTGCGCACGTGTTGTAATCGTGTTATCCAATCAGATTGCACAACACGAGCATAGCGACAAATCGCAAAAGCAGTACCTTCGGTTGCCATACGATACTGCTAGGGCTCCACTAAAAGACGTTTTGAAGTACGAGTATCTTAAAATAATTTATACAATTTCATCTGGAATGTAAACAGAACTAAAATGGATTTTGAGAAGTAATTCTCGTCAGCAGATTACTCTGTGGACAAACAACAAAGGGAGATGATTTACAAGGAGCTGTTGGTGAAATGGACATAGACCTTAATTATCTTGTCAACTAACCTTCAAAGGTCGTGGAATACCGATGTAAAAGGCGTAAGAAACAGAGAGAAAATGGTATCTGTATAGTGTCCCGAGACTTAATCTCGTGGCAGAAAGCTGCATCAACCCACGGAATTCGTACTGAACACTGACTGCGAATAACTGAATGCAAGAATCCCTATCTATTGGCGCCATAAATGATAAGGTCAACTTTAAGCAATTTACCTTTGATTACCAAAGACAGCAGGCTCGAATAGGGCAGCTGATTAAACTGTGGTGTGCAAAATGTACGGACTAAAGCCTAATATCCTCCCTTATTTACTATTTTGTAGTACGAAGAATGAAATCCAAAGGGGATGAGCCTACCACGCAGTCGCCAGGACCTACATCCGCAAACAGGTCTTCCGCAAAAGCGACCGTGTGGGTGGAGATGGCGGCTGAAAGCGTAGTCGAAAGGACAATTGGAGTGGCCTCAAAGAAATAAAAGAAATTCCCCAGCATCCCACAGGATTGACGACGGCTCCAATATTTTCTATTAGCACGCCGCCATCAACGGGAGGTGCTCTTTTATCCACTAGACTGGACAATTAAGCTACCCGATAGGAGATGCCGACAGCCCCATCCATTCCCCAATCCAAGATGTCAACAACTGGAGGTGCTCCTTCTTTGACTAGAGCCCGACGCTATGGCATCACCGGTTGACTGGACGATGAAGCCACCCGACAGGAGATGACGACAGTCCCATATCTTTCCCACTCCATGGCGTCAACAACTGGAGGTGCTTCTTCATCGAATAGAGCCCGACGCTTCGGCATCACCGGACGACTGGACAATGAAGCCACCCGACAGGAGATGAAGACAGCCCCATCCATTCCCCAGTCCAAGATGTCAACAACTGGAGGTGCTCCTTCTTTGACTAGAGCCCGACGCTATGGCATCACTGGTCGGATGGACGATGAAGCCACCCGACAGGAGATGACGACAGCCCCATCCCTATTGTTCTTCCTGATGGCAACGACTGGAGGTGCTCATTCTTCAACTAGTCATCGTCGCTCCAGCATTGGCTTACGGCTGGACGGTTCAGCCATCCAACAGAAGGTGACGACCACCCCGTCTGCTTCCCCCTCCTTGCCGTCAATGACGCAAAATGTTCCTTTGTCTACTACAGACCGACGCTCCGGCATCACCGGACGTCTGAACGAGAAAGCCACCCAACGAGAGATGACGACTGACCTGTCGGCTGCCCTCACCTGGCCGTTAGCAACCGAAGATGTGCTTTTAGCTATGAGGGTCGGGCTGCCTCTCTTGAGTGGATCTCTGGATGATGAAGCGTTCCACATGGATGTGGAGAGCCTATATGCCCTCTTCCAGCCCTGGTCGACCTTCTGCTGTTATGAGTCCGTTGGTTCCGCCTCACGCTTCACACCATCGGCCCAGTTTCAATGCGTGCCACTACCTGCCTCCTGCGTCGAGTCTTACCAGCACTGCACGCCAGCACCAGCCCCTTTTGCCAGACTTGGCTTGAATACGGGATCGACTGTGTCATTACTAAATCCTGGGCTTTTAATTGCACCCAAATTGGTCTCTAACCCAATAACATCATCTCCATCCTTCCACAACTCCTTTGTCGTCTACGAAGCCCCGTCAGCCCCCCTACTTGAGCTGACAGTGGAAGAAACATGCTGGATTAGCCCGACCATACAGCAACGGGGTAGGCTCTGGCTTACCAGGTACAGTCCAATGCAATTCTATTTGATTAGCCTCTTCATCCTGAACTAGTTGGTAGTAAGCCGTCTTTGAACCTGTTTCATTATTTTAGCGCTCCCAGGATTCGATTCAAGACCCATGTTTTTCAGTTAGAATCAGGTGCGCCGGTCGTAGTTAATTCTGTGCTACAAGGTCAGTCTTGTAGCACTTCTGTGTCTTCAGTCTCTGCAGAGGTCTTCTCTATTTTCGCTTAGGACAGTTTCTCCATTTCGGCAGCTTGGAGTAAATTTGAGCAATTTTTTTGGACAGGAGGCTCCTACGGAAGAGCTTGGAGAAGAGAGACTCCACGAAGTTCAAGCCGCTGAAGATCAAGTTGAACAGAATCGGCTTTTGAATGCCATCATCAAAGGTGAGTTCCATTCAATCGCATTTTCGAAGTCCTTTTACACCTCCCCAAGGTCTGCACATGGCTTCCTTAAGACAGCTTTTTCACAGTTAACACAGTCATCTGTGTTATTTCCTTACAGGCGTACCGCTGGCAAAGTTCACTGCACCATCCAGAGTAAGTGATACTGCGTAAAGCTGGTGTGGGCTTTATTCGGAGATTTGGAGAAGATCATGCCATTCAGAAAGGTGTTCATTCTTTTTTTCTTCTCCTTTCTTCTTTTTTTTCTCCTTTTAGGCACGTAGACCATGGCAACAGAGGCTGAGGAGCTTCTTCAGTGGTCTTTGTTGCTGGCAGAACGTACCGACGGACGACTGACTGAGCACTCGGTCCACGCAGGTCTGCCATCCGAATGAAAGTTGCTAAACGTTATTTTAAACTGCCAAACTGGACGAACTGTCCTGAGCAGAAGCAGAGAAGACCTCTTCAAAGACCGAAGTCACAGAAGTGTTACTAGACTGCCCTCGTAGCACAGAGGTAACTACGACCGGCCCACATGATTCTAACTGAAGAACATGGGCCTTGAATAGAATCATGGGAGCACTTAAATAATAAAACAGATTCAAAGAGGGCTAATTAAATGGAATTGCATTGGACTGTACCTGGAAAGCCGGAGGCTACCCAGTTGCTGGACGGCTGGGCTAATCCAGCATGTTTCTTCCACTGTCAGCTCAATTAGGGGAGCTGACGCAGCTTCGTTGACGATCGAGGAGTTGTGAAAGGATTTGGATGGTGAAATTGAATTGAAGACCAAGTCGCGTGCAATAAAAATCCCAGGATTCGGTGATGAGACAGTCGATCCGTCGCCAAGTCAAGTCTGGCAGAAGGGGCTGGTGCTGGCGTGCAATGCGACGCAGGAGGCAGATGGTGCAGCGCACTGACATTGAGCTGATGGTATGAAGTGTGAGGCGGAACCAACGGACTCATCAGAGCAGAATGCCGACCAGGGCTGGGAGAGGATAGATACGCTCTCCACATCCATGTAGAAAGCTTCATCATCCAGGGATCCGCTGAAGTGAGACCGCCCGACCCTCATAGATAAAAGCATATCTATAGTTGTTGGAGAGGATACATACGCCCAGGATTCGGTAATGCCAGCAGAGAAGACCGTCGTTGTCCGTCGGTACGTTTCGTCCCTCTCTACCTCTCTCTCCCCCCTCCCTCCCTCCCTCCCCGCAACTGCTCGCATATCAACTTTTCCGATGACGTCAGACATCTGTCTTCCCAATACAGTTGTAAAAATAGTTTCATGACGATAGAACAGATTGTAAGCGAAGAACTTTTTAATGACCAGAAAACTGTTTACAATAGAAATAAAAAATTGTATAGCAATAAAACAATTGAGTCGGTTTTGGCATCTTAACTTGGACATTTTGTTATTGGTGGGTATTTACCGCTGATTGCAGATTCCGCTATCCAGCCGTTATAAACGAGCCGAATGTTGTAAGGAAAGAATATTAAGGTTCTGTTGTGAGAAGACCGGCTGGCCAGCACGCCTAAGCCATATTTATAGTTTCTGGACAAGGAGAAATGAATTGACATACGCAGGCTGTTTACAATAACTTTGAACATTGGTCCTTGAGATAGCCGACTTTTATGGAAGGGCTCTGAAGTGAGAGATATTTCAGGATGTTAAAGGTACTGAACACCGCTCCAGAAAATACTGCCTTTGAACACAAATTTTGGATCATGTTAGTGCTCATCGAACTTAGTCTGCGTCCCATCTTGCAAGCGCCGTACGCCAGCGCCTACTGCTACCAAACTTGTTCTCTAGTGCCAGAAAACATGTCGTTTCTACGAGGAATCGTAGGCGACTCATTTTCAAATTTCATCGGTCGCTTACGATGCCGCATCGGCCCCCCTACTTGACCTCGTAAAAATGACACGTGTTTCTGACACTAGAGGACACGTGCTGGGTTAGGCTGACTATACAGCAATCAAGTGGTCCCCTAATTCCTAGGTAAAGTCCAATGGGGCTCCGGTGATGGCACAGGCGATCCCGTAGTTAGGCCTAGCCTGGCAGTAGTTGCTGCAATCGTAGGGGGTGAATCGCATGGAGGCTGGGCCTGCGGTGGTCCTGGGATCAGCTCGTGAGCTGCCAAGTTGTAGGCCCGCATATGACTGTCCGCCCCGCGTGACTCATCGTGCTTTAGCCAGGAAGCCTTGCAGTCCTGCGGGCTCGCACATACCCCAGACACGTGTTCGATCTGCCGTGAATGCCGCCCGTGCTATGCACCAATCAGTATGGCCCATTATCTGATTGGCTGTAGGACTTCGTCGGCTCCCGCAACCTGTGCACAAGGGCATCGAGCACACACACACACACACACGCACACGACAGTTTCCCGTCGATTTCGACGATGGGCACCACGCGCTCCAACAAGCCGCAGCAAACGCTGAAGCAAGCCGCAGCAAACGCTGAAGCAA
>JAYGXS010000001.1:73350361-73443952 GCA_036362985.1 Ligula intestinalis | reverse complement strand
AGTTGCTTGTTCATCTTCGTCACTTTTATTTGGTCTGGGCAATGGAACCCGCTGATGTAAACGTAAGAACACAAAGACGCCCCCCTTAATGCACACATGTCGATACATTTATTGCCTAGTACCGCCCTAGTTTACTGATTAATTTAGAGTAGTCCTAATTTTTTGAATAAACGTTAGAGCCATCCTGCTGAGCATAAGCCTGTACATCAGAACCGGTTCGAAGAAAATCTGCCCCAGAGGTAGACTACTACGAATTAGGGATACACAGAGAGCAGCAGTTTCAATTTAATTCATGTCCTTTTCGTCCAGTCCTCTCAGTAACCAGCATCTGCGCATGAAAAAAACAGCTCAGTCACCAAAAAAGACGACGTACACCGCGCGACGTAAACCAATCAGCACTAACTTCTGCCTCAATTAGGTTCTGGTGGGGCAGACTTTCGCAACGCGTATCGAATGCTTTCGTCCCTGTGATCGTAAGACAAAGTCAAAAGGAGTTAATCTGGGGGATGTCTCGAAGACTGAAAAAGCTAGGGAGCCCCTCCATGTGGACCACGCATGACCTGGTTGCTAATCCGGGTGTGTCAAACTTCAATGAGGGTGGTTCGGATTGTAAACCACCGATAGTATCATACATTAAGAAGGAGCCATTGCAAATTGATCGACGGTCCTACGAAGAACTATCTTGTACTTCATTTGGAAGACTTCTAAGACACGACCCTTTCTGTGTTTTGCTAGAATCCATCATCGATAATGGAACACCGACAAATACAAGGGAGACTGGAGTGGCAATTTCTAACTTATTAGCTGTCATCAGCCGGCCATACCCAATCCTAAATGTGGAGCACCTCGGATCCTTAGCCGGGATCTTTAGCTTTTTAGTCGAGCTGGCCATCCAGATTTCTCTTGCCTTTATTGATACTCCATTATCTGCATACGTTGCTAGCCGCTATGTGACTGCCTTCACGGACTCTAGACTGAAGCTCGAGGCATGATGGGACGAGCATGTCCTGTATCTTTGTTGGTGAATTCCACTCCATCATAAGATGCACTCTTGTTCGATTCATTTAACTGTCCGAGTCGGTCGGTCATCTACTTCGTGGACAACGCACAGTGATCGACTCGGCGTGAGTCCTGCGTCTAGGCATCCTATTTTTTATGCGACACGCTGTGCACTTAACGCAAGACATGCCCCGATCTGACCTTGTTTTGTTCCAGCAGTTAAACAGCACAGCACACTGAAGAGAAGTCTTACATCTAATGTGTTAAGGCGGCATTTTCTTCGCTGTTTCCATCCCCACGCCATCGCAACCTGTAATCAGAATGCCACGTGAAGTCCCCGCCAGCTGACCTTTCTTCGGTTGTTAACTGACCAATTGTGTTTTTCCACGCCGACCGACTGGCTCCACGAGATAGCATGATCGTGCCGGCCGTCACGGTTGCCCTTTCAGCTCGGCGCACGACGCGCGCAAGCAGGTACGCACGCGGGCAGTACCCCCCAGTTGCTCCATGTCCGTCCCCCGTCTTTCACACGTTGTCTCGGGCACGTGGCTAGCGAAGCCGGACTGGGAACAGCTCTGCCCCCTTCCAAGACGCCATCTCCCCCCCCCCCCGCCTAGCGTGGTGATGTCTTGGTCTCGGGGTGGAGGACTGGGGCGAATAGTGGGACGGCCGCGCGCGCGCAGGTGAAGGCCGACTTTCATACCATGCGTGCGAACTTGGACAGATTGGCCGAATGGGGCCGTCGCCCCAGATGTACGCCTACCGATAAACTCGCGGTTGTAGAAGGCGAAGGAGACAGCGCCCTAGCAACGGAGTACTGGGCGCCGCGGCCATACGGACACCCGAGACGGCCGTTAATTGCTGCCAGTGCACGTCGGGTGGGGGAAGGGCGGCGGGGGTGGCGCGGCCCACCCTCGCCGGTTGCTGGGCGGATGCGTACACACACATCGGACGCACGTAAATCGCCGCACCGCCCAGGGGTCCGATAGCAGGTGCCAAATTAACACGCACGCGTGGGCGCCTCGGTGGCTTCCCTTCGTGGGACTTACATCCATCCCGCCCCCCGCCCCCCGCCCCACATCTCCTTCCCTCTTCCTCCTTCGTTCGTGTGGACAGAAGGCGCCCGATAGCAACGCAAGTGCAGACGGTAGAGGCTTGACATTTAGGCCTCCAGGGCGTGAATGAGAGGTTTTTGCTGCCATGACATTTCCGACCATGGCACTCCTTTCGTTAAGAGGAAGAGGAGAAGATGTTGATGCAGGTACGCCCAGCGGGTGCGTGCGAATGGAAGGTTATTAACTTACGTGTATGTGAGGGCTTCGTCCAGGGATCGGCGACGACTTGGTCAAGACTATCAACAGCTATAAATGAGACCCTTATATAAAGCTCGGTGGTGGAGAGCTGCAGGTCATTCTGAACCCGCTTTATACAAATGCCTAGATGAGACGGCCCATTTGAGAGACAGAAGAATCTGCGTATCCATTTCGGGGTTAGGATATGAGAACAGGAACCGCCCGCAATACAGGAAAAATAGGATCAGGTTCAGGTGTAGCATTAGGATTGGGTTTACAGTTAGGGTTAAGGTTAGCGTTAGGGTAAATTAAAGTTACGTTTGGGATTACGCTTAGAGTTAGTTTTAACTATGAGGCCGGGGTTTGGAGGAGGGCTAGGATTAAGGTGTGGGTTTTAAGGCTGGCATTGGGGTCACCTAAACAGGACACGGAAACAGGAACCGCTTACGATATGTATGGCTTTGTGCCAACTTCCAGAGAAATAAGTTCATGGCTAAGGGAACGGTTGGGCCTGAGGTTGGGGTTAGCGTCTGGATTATGGTAAGGGTTAAGAGTTGAGTTCGCGTTAACTGTAAGGTAAAGGTGTAGGGTAAAGCTAGGGTTAGGATTACGGTCAAAGTGTAGTTTGATGTTAGGATTAATATTAGAGTTAGGACACGGCCACGTATTTTAAGGTGAGAGGGCGTTCCCACATTTTACTAATTTCGGAAACATTCTGGGTTCATTTATGAACTTTCACCCGACCGCTAACTGAACTCATCTACATCGCTATGCCCTGAGTCTCGACAGAGGCCCTACCAGCCACAAGAGCTGAAACTTAGCAGGAAGACTGACAGAGCGTCTGCCGAGATCCAAGGCAGAGCGGGGCAGATGAATTCCGTCAGTAGTCAGGTGAACGCTCATCAATGAGTGTCAATATCCCCTGAGGTAAACCGATGAGACAACGAGCTCCTGGCTCACTAGTTAGGGCGTTTGAATCTGACCAAAAAGGTCGCGAATTCGAGGCTTGGGTGGGACACCACTTGAGTCCGGATATGACTAGCTGACGATGGCTAGTAAGCCAGAAATGGCCATTCCAGTCTCCTTTATCACTGCCGGTAATACTATCTGCCTACAGTTGAGGTTATTTGGTCGCAAACTGGTATGTCAACCCACCTCACTGAACTTATTTCCATGGGGCCAGCTTTAGAATGGAGCTTGAGGCGAAGTAGTCAGGGCATTGTACTAGTAAACAACAGGTCGCGGGTTCGAGCACCAGGGATCGCAAAACTAGGAGTTACATGTGGCAGGCTGATGACAGTCAAAAAGCCCGAAATGACCATTCTAGTCTCCATTGCTTTTGTCCTCTGTCGCTAATGTTATTCTGTCGGAGAAAAATCGTGTCTGCTTCGCAGGTCTCTTTTAATGCATTAAAATGCTCTGTCCGTTCTTTACTGTTAAGTTAATTTGCGCGTAGCATGAGGATGTGGCTGCTACATCAGTCGACAGCAGACATGGGGTGATGGTGTCGTAAAACGATATGAATGTGGACATTAAAAAAGTTAAAAATGCGAAAACCCAACAATATGACACGTAAGAGGTTTAAACCATTAAAAGCCCTCAACGGCAGCCGAAAATCGAGGCCAAGCATCTGCAGCTATCCCAAGGGGAGGCAGCAACCAATGAACGAATTCAACAACTTGCAAGCATATATTAGAGGGTTGTGGAGAGAGTAATAAGCGTGCGAAAATGTGACAATTATAACGAGGTAAAAAGAAGGCTGTTCGATCACTGGAACTATTTCTTTATTCGTCTGAGCTTTCGAACTCACACAGAAATCAGTATCTTCCGTTTTCCAGTCTACCCTCGAGTGTCAAAGGTGTGGCATTTTGCAATATTTTGTCTTAATTATTTAGCATTAAATAGAGTTCAGCGTAATTATTTTGAATTTGAACCACTTTGATTGGTTGGTCCACATGCATGAAGAAACAGGCTGCGTTCAATAAATGCATTTTTTCCGTTTTATTGTTCATGAAACCACAGCTGACTTTGTGCACTCTGCTTTCATACTGCACAGTTTCAGGTAAGTAGGGTTGGCACCATTTAGCCGCCTTGAACATAATCAGAAGTCGATACATAGGCCACTAGATGCTAATTTCCAAAATACTTTACTTCCAGCTAAGAATCGGCCTTTAAACCCCAATAAAGCGAAGTATTATAAAATCCTCTCTTTATTCACTGTATTCACCCGATTCGTAGGCCAAGCTGGAATTTTATCCAAAATTATTCGGCCTAGTTCGGCTTAGAAAAAGACTACCAGGCAAATTCGGTCTCCGCCACCCGACTGGGCGCCTGGGTGCGGCAGAAGTGAGCAGTCAGGCGCGCGATCCAGATGCACTTGTCCCCGCTTCCATTCCATTGGTTGACACGTGGCCCAATCAGCAAACGACCACGTGGATTGGCCGCTTACCATTGCCGCATCAAGTATACTTATCCTCCACGTCCTCTTTTCATCCCTCTCACAGTAATTTGCCACAAATGCACCCCAAGGGACAAACGCGAACCATCATTCGTCAGATGAAGAACTGCGATCGCCGAAAAACACGCAAGCAAGGTCGCCGGCGTCAGCAAAAGTCTACTCACATGGATGTAACTGCAGAGGATCGAATTACGGAAGTTCGTAGACTGAAAGAAATCGTTCCCAGTCTGCAGGACAGCTCTTGTCTCGATGAAGTGAGCAGATTTGTAGCCCTACTTACCTAAAGCTCAGCAGCACTTTTATTTCTTTTTTGGAGGGGTAGGGTAGACGTCCGAGTAACTGTCTGACAGCCTGGATAATTTAATACAGTCTTGCATGTAAAGTCCATTGCCAGTCACTGTTCTGTGATCAGCCATGGCTCAGTCATAAATGGAGCTTTTTAGACGCATTACATTTTGCACCTTGTGTAGGTCCATGCCTACCATAATTTGAAATTAAAATAAAATAACTTCAGTACGGCTGGCTTGCGTTTCTTGGATACAATAAGCAGTTCAGAGTGCGTCATAGCCTTTGGAATACTTACGAATTGAGGCGAATGTTCGCATTCCAGGTGCATGTAAAGGCAAAGAAGGTGAAGGCTGTCTACCCGTGGGAATTAGGCTTTTTTCATCGGAAACTTCAGACTCTTACTTGAGTCCATAATTAGTAGGGTTTCTAGTAAATTTCCGAAAGCCCAGGTGAATAAAAACATGATTCTTGCGAATGAAAAGCCTTACTCTTATTCTTTACTTATGTGGTGCTTATCTGAATGATACCTATTTTTATAATCTAATAGCAACCTTGTGCAGGTATTTTCGTACAACGTTATCGATTTTAATTCATGGTGATAAGTTGGATATGACAAAACTCGAATCTACAACCATGGCAATGTTTAACAGCAAATCGGAAAAAGTATTAATTTCGGCTCCATCTTTTATTCCCTGATTTTTAGGTAACAATAATCGAAGAAACTATCAGCTTTATCACACGACTTGAGGATGCTGTTCTTCGCAAATACTTCCCGATAGACCCATGCAGAACTGGTAAGCTATTTCTAAGATATATCCTCAGTTTGCATTCTGTAGGCAGTAGCTTATTAAATTTTGAATCTACGTAGACCCATTTTTCACATATTTTTTTACCAGTAATTGTATGATAACCAAACAAATTAATTCGTGTGCCATTAATCGGATAATCCACAGGATGATGATTCTTCACGGTCAAATATTAGGATATTTATGGCTATATCGTTTCTGATCAGGTGCGAGGATCTACCCGAGCCATGTTCGGCTAGTCTTCTGACACAAAGAATCCCTTGGATTAGTCGCAAGTAGACGATTCGAGCTTGTTTTATGCTTGGTTTGACGGATGAACTTTACAATTAAGTTTATAACCACAGACTGAAGTGGCGAGCTCTAGATCTCTGTCAGTAATTAATGCAGTCGCATGCTTGGAATCACTTCAATAAGTATTGCGGAAGTATTGTGACTAAGGGCAGTGCAGACCCAAGTGCCTACTTATATTTTATATGCCATCGTCAGCCGGTCGTACGTCAGTCACAAGCCTGAGAAACGAGGGAGGAACAGATACTATTTAGCTATGAAGCGCTGCCAACCACTCTGCCAGTAAACCGCTGATTTTTGCCTTCTCAAACTTGATTAATCGTCACCTTTAGACCAATTAGTAAAGATGAGCAGGACTAGTTGTTGTAGAACAGCGTTCGCCGCTTCCGAGCCCTTTACTTAGAGGCAGATGAGATGAGATGTGACCTCTTAAGTGATTACTCTTCCTCAGAGGGCCCCTGAACAACCTACCGCTAAGATTTGCTTATCACTGGCTGACACGCCTATTTCACTACCGCAGCTCGCAGCCAGCTTTTGGCAGTGACTCTTCCGGACCGATGAGCAACATTTGTGCTCATCGGCGTTGTTTCCGATTAGGAAGGTGGACAACATGTAAGCACAACATGCCGGTTGCCAGCCCGTATACTGCTTCCTCCTCCGTCCCAGTAGCACTTAGGTAGAACGGAGTGCCATTGTCCGTGCCTTTTGTTGCCGACTTACACCGATCCTTCAACTCACCCTAATCCGCCCGTATGAGGGCGCCTAGTAGAATGTCCGTCGCCCTAACAAAACAGCCTGTCAATCTTATCTGGGTTCCATCTACTCTCACCCCCATCCGGCCTTTTGTCGCCGTTTCCTAATGGCTCATGTGAGTGGTTTCGGTGCATGATCAGAAAGGCTCTGTTACTGCCTGCATTCCGACAGTTAGAAGTACATTCGTCTGACGAAGTCTAAACTGCGACAATTCCTAGATTTAGATGCTTCAATACGGCTGGGATGCTTAAAATGGGTGAGATTGAAAATTCAGCAGGTAAGCAGGTGACCCCTGGCCAATGCTCAGAAAGTGGACGCCAGATATGGCCAGAATTATGAGTGCACGGCCTGGAGTTGACGTGCCACTGGCCGATTAGGGCAAATAAGCCAAAAATGGCCGTCCCATTGATCCAGCCTTTGTCCGTAGCATTTCTCGATACAAAACTTGAGGTAGGGTATGGCCAGCTGATGAGGCCCAATAAGTCCGAAGTGGCTCCTTTAGTTTCCCTTGTCCACCTGACGACAAACTGTAGAAAGGAAGATCCCTTATAGCAAATCGAACTTGGATAGCCAAGTCAGGGTCTTCCGGCCCACAAATCACATTCTGTCGAATGAGAACTTCGAAAGTGAACGAGTTGACAGTTTGGCTGCCCTGAACGGCAATGTCCCTTCTGTGTTTCACAGCATAGCAGACGCAACGTCGCCGCATTACTTCCTCCCTTACCCTCTTGGTTCTGGTAGCAAGGTTGAACAAAGATAACATATATAAAGGCGGTTATCCCTTTCTGTATGTAATATATGCATAACTCATTGATGTATTCAAAGACGGATTGCAATTTGCCCAGTGACGGACCGCATTTTCAATAAAAGGGAGCGCCATGGCAGTATCCCCATATTTTCAAAAATGCCTCAGCGGGTGCTTTCGGAACTGAGGTTCGAAAATAAGAGGATAGGGACCTTGGGCTGCGAGTTCTTTGAATTTGGCCCCTTTAGATATTTCTGTAAATGGCAAACATTTGCAGTAAAAATATCGTAAATCCAAATAAATTTAGAGCACATATTAAGGTGATTGTGTAGGAGATAACGCCCAAAACGACGAACGGTTTCGAATTTATAGGAACATTACTGAAGTCACGATGAAGGTGCTCCTTAATGTCTTACCTTCTGTAGTATGCCACTTAATTTTCCATTTTACCGTGACTTGGTCGGACTCCAAACTCCTCCTACTCCAGGTGACCCTGCGCTAAGTTCCAGGGGGTTACCCAATCCCGGGTCCCAACTTTAAGTCTAGCACTAGCTCCCAGTTTCCTGGAATCTAGCACATGGGCAATTGTAATACGGTCTGGGGTCCCTATACCCGTACTCTAGCATAACCTAGAATGACTCTTACCTTGCCTGTAAATTGGCAGTAAATAAGTAAAAAACTTAAAAAATGACTCTGCAAGCACAGTATTGAACAAGTTTCTAGAATTCACCCGATTTCATTGAAGGACGCAGCGATTTATACGTATATCTAGCCCATGTAAGGCCTTCCTTGGAGTCGTTTTGTTCTGATATTCCCATTTGATCCAAAGGTTGATGTGTGAGATGGGGCGAATATTTTTTGGCAATAATGCGTTTCTTCGTCAATGATTGACGGATCCTGGTCTGCGCGTGCTGGTCAGAGGTTCGAGATGCAATTTTACACAGACTCATTTATGGAAGGAAGAGATTGAGGATGGACAACGATTCTCCTCCCCTCCTTACGAGTATATTCGTGTAAACGGGAATGTACCCAGTCCTGATCGGGTCCGTTGGAATGGAGGTGGCAAACATTTTCGACGAAAAGTGGTCAGAATTACTGATCTACCTTCCCTCCTCCTCCCCCCATAAGAAACGAGAATAGGAATGCCCTCCACGTAATGCGGATGGCCTTGACCTAAAACTAAGGATTGGTAAATATGCTCGTATCCTAGTCGTAATCCATATTTTAACCTAATTAGAACCATAACGTAATCCCAGTCCTACTTTTCCAAGAATTTAGCGCAAAGCTGCGTGTATTACGGAGGGTTCCTGTTTTCTTGTCCTGTCGGACACTCATTTTTCACGTTTTCGCATCTGGCCCAATAAGTGTGAACTACGGTTAGATTTACTTGTTTTATTTCTTGTTTTATGAAACTTGTAGATCCAAGTCAGCCTCAACTTCATCCGCTACTGAAACATCTGCTCCCCAAAAGGCCTCCTCTTGATCATCCCTCCTCGCTTCCCCGCGAGGAGCAGGAGGAGGTTCCCGAGGCGCCGGGCGAAGAGCCTTCCTCCCAACTGAACCCCGTCTATCCGCATTTGAGCCGTGGTTGGTGCCGAACAAGTGCCACCTGGAGTACGGAAAGTACACCCTGTCACACCTCGGACGAAGACAACGACCTCACTAACATCTGAGGGTCCTTAGTTTTGCTCAAGCCACGCTCCGAAGTCTTTCCCGAGGCTCTCCTCAACTGTTTTGTACAAAGTTTTTACTAAAGGAAATTCTGCCTCAGCCGGTCTCTTTCAGTTCATTTTGGGAAAGGGCAAAAATGTAAGCTGGGTGGCTGTGCTCCGAACTTCATGAAAAAAAGGAGGATTTACAATCGGGAAAACAGCTTTCATGCTTGATCAGGGGGGCCAAGACTGGATACTAAATTGTAGTTGATTAGTCCCTTGCCAAGTCACAATTTGCTGCCAGCGCTGTTGTGGATGGCACCGCGCACGGTTTCTCCTCCAGGTGGCCCCTCTGCTGCATGCCCAAGACTATCTCGGAGCGGGTCCGCATTTATCACGGTGGTCTATGCTCCCTGAGTTGGAAGGTTATCAGCTGACAACTAGACCTAGACCTCACAGTCAGTCCAATGTGTGTTTGTGTGGGTTAACCAGCTAGTTGTCTGAGAGTCGGGCTGAAATGGCTCTTTCCTAAGGTGACCTCCGGTACTCTCATGCATGTAACATATAAGCCGCGCAGTCCCTTTTATGAAACATCCGTGTGCTTGTGTTTGGGGGGGGGAGCACCAGGTCACGCACGCACTGTACGCAGAGGAGGTCATTTGGGCATATTGGCAGCTGCGCCCATTCCCTGCGCTAGGCCGGCCCAGACGTTGGCTGGGGCCTGAGAATAGGAGTAGCGAGTGAGGTCTAGCGGTCAGCGCATTTTCCTCACTAATAAACAATCTGACCGGCTGAAAGCCATCACGCCGCGCTAAAAGCCATGGCTTGGATGGCTGTCAACTGATGGGATAACTCGGACCGCGCAGTCCGTACAGTGTGCATATCGCAGGGGGTTAAGTAAGTTAAACCCTAGCAACTGCGATCTTCAGACCATGGTTACTTAGTAGAGGAGAAGTCGATCGAGGTCAGAGTAGTAGGAACAGTATATTGTGTACACAGAGGAACGAAGAATAGATGGAAGAAGTTTGACTTGGGAGCACACGACCAGCCAGGAGAGCCAGCCGGATCCAAGTGCCATTTTGACTGCAGTCAGGCTGGTGGGTAGGGAGAGCAATTCACACGTGCAGGCTTGCTATTCGGCACCGTGCTAAGAACGCAGGTTTGCGGCAACTTTGGTTGGCTGTTCCCAGACGTCGAGAACCACAGTCGTGAAATTCTGGTGGAGTTCACTTTGACGCGAGCTAGTCACAACATGCGTTTTTGTGGAGTGGCCGATTGGCGGACTGAGAGTGAGGCTGCAATTACTCCTTCTCAGTTTGGCCTTTATGGCATCCGCAGGTGTGATGGCAGGCTTAGGGGGCGGCTCCAGCCGCGCCTTCCACATGCGTCCAATTGCGTTGCCGGTTTTTGACCTCTTTATGACACCAGGCCTAGGTGAAGAGAAGAAAAGAGAGTGTGGTATATACGGCATTACTATAATCTAGTGCACACGCAAGTCACCGCGCTTGCTTACAGCCTGCTGTGAAGCACGCTATGGAAATCGTCAAACTGTCATGGATGACACCATTATGGTAAGGAATTATGGACGCAGCGCGAAGCATTAGAATTAGCAAGACTAAAAGCAAAGTAGTCTAACCCCAGCAACTGCAAATAATGATCTTCAACTCCTAGTGCTGTGACCTTTAATAGGGACTTGTGACAGATCTGAATACTTCATTTGACCCAATTGTGAAAAAATCGGTGGGATTCGATCCCACGATGGCAAGGGAAAGGTGAGTAAACTTACAGCCCCTGGTCGGACCCCGTAACTCAAGTGGTTAGGGCATTGACCGTACTAAAGTCTTCGCCTTAATGTCGTAGTCTTTTTTCTTTAAAGTTAAAAAAACGCAAAATGCGTTCTTTAACAGAAACTATATCTGGAAGGTAGGGCAAGGGTAACCTTTCTTCGCTAAGCTTAGACAACGACCTTACGCGGCCAAAGACAGAGTATCACGCTCACGGCTCCTGGCGGGACTCCATAACTCAAGTGGGTAAAGCGTTGGCTGCACTGACACCTTCTCCTTGCTGTCGTAGGGTCGACTGTATCAAATGAACTACGATATTTATTTACGTGCAGGAAAAATATGAACTGCAGTCATACGACGCCGATAACCCCTTAAATTGACTTGCTTGCAGACGAGATATCAAAATACATCCTGACGCCTCTGTCTACTAAAGCTACTTAAAAGGTATTAAAAGTACTTGCATAAAGCATTAAGTTACGTAGGACCTTCATTCAGCCTTCCCGACTTCGAATTTGACGCACGTTCAAGAGCCGAAGAAAGACCAAAAACAGTTCAAACTGCCTTCCCCAGGCTCATATATATTCATATGAGTCAGCAGAACCACCGCATGAGCAGCCAGCATAATTTCCGTGCAAAATTAGGCAATGATTTTTGGCTCTGTGGGGTTGTAAGATTTGCCAAAACTTTTTGAAAGCAGAAACATCTGCAACATTTACTTAGAGATCAATCGAAACCATATTTTTTCAAATAGCGATTCAAAGGCGAGTATAAGAATTCTGTAATATTCTGTTGGTTAAAGACGTATTTAGGCGATACAAGATAAAATACGAGTTCCGTAAGTTATTTGAGTTGAAGGCGACTGCCTTTTGGAACATGACCGCTATTAATCGGACGTTTAGAGTTCGCTATCGAATCAGCATCAGAAACAACAGAAGCAGTGGGCGCGCAGAGGCCATGTTATTAATGGGAAAAAATTACAATGCAATCACGCATCGAATAAAAGTAGCAGTTTCCGCGTCAACTAAAAAATTCCTAATTGAAACGACGATGGCTTGGCAGTCCGCATCCAAACTGCTGATGGCAGCGAGTGCAGCATAATTGTTGACGATGAGTGAAATTAATTATTTGTTACGTGGACTCGCTAGTACTGTCAGTGGGAGCAGATTTCACTTGCGTTAGCTCCGCTCGCCTGTTTACTCGGTCCAATCAGAGCCCTAGCGCTGAATAAAGAGCAGAGATAGTACTGCGTTTATTTTAGAGGAACTGAAGGTTGGAGAATCCTGCTGAAGGCGGCTAGTGACTCGGGAGTTTTTCACTCCCCCATGAGGATTGCGGCCTAGTCGAGGTTCAAGTTATGATCGAATGAGTGGTAGTTTGGAATTTCACACCATGTTCCTCGCGACTAATGCGTGTTCAATCATCCACATCCAGGTGGATCTTCCCGTTTCTTCTAGGCAGTCGCTTGGCTTGCAACTATGCCAGGTCCGACAAAAGACTCCAGAAGACCTGTCAGTGCCCAAGTGGCGTGAGAATGCGGCTAAAGGGCTCAGAGCCGTTCCAGACCTACCCAGTATTTTGGTCTGGTACGATTTGACCCATGGTCTCGTTTTTGAGTGCACTGTTTGACAAACTTACGCGAGTATTCATTCAGTCATACCACCAGTCGATGGTATCGTAGTTGAACAACCTTGTTTTCTGACAAAGCAGTGTATTTACACACGCTATTAGAACGTTCTCACATGACTGCATTATTGACTGATTTGATGTTTACTTTTGATGCACGGTACTTCATCGTACATGTTGCCTGTTTGAGCACTTTGGTTTTGGAGCCATTGGAATCTTTGCAACAAATTCAGGTTCAGTTTTTTCAGTTTATTTGGTGAAGATAATAGGCAATTCCTTTGAAAACCCTATTTAGCACGTGTACAAGCACCTATAAAAATTTACCACTACTAACATAGTCTTGGCAAACAGTGAGTAGCATTGTTTTTTTACAATATACGTCTGGTTTTTAAAGGTCAGACTTGGAGGGAGGAGAGTAGCATTGTTTTTTACAATATATGTCTGGTTTTTACAGTTCAGACTGGGAGGGAAGGGACGGGACGCATGTAATTATCCAAGCGTTGTTTGTACATCTGAAGGGAAGTGGCCTCCACAACTGACTGTGGAAGTTCGTTCCACTGTTGTATGGCACGTTGCATTAAGAATTCAGAGCGGAGGTTTAGCTTGGACATCTTCGTGCGCAGCTTCATTGTGTGCCCACGGGGATGAGGTGAGAGGTGCCACTGAAACATGTCTTCAAAGCGTAATCCTTTCTCAAGACCGTTTATTATCTTGTAAATTAGGATAAGATCCCCTCTTTGTTGCCTGTAATGCAGAGGGAATAAATTTAGGTATGCCAGTCTATCTATGTATGTGTGGTTCTTTAAACCTATTACTAGCTTTTTTGCCCGACGCTGCACTTTCTTCAGATATGCTGTGTCCTTTGCTAGCCATGGCCGCCACGCCTGTATTCCATACTCTAGGTGTGGTCAAACAAATGTACCGTACACTTTGCCAAAGAGATCTTCATCGAAGGCTAAAAACGCTCTTTTGATAGCGTGCAGCACTCCCGTGGCTTTATTTGCAGCCTTGACAGATTGTAATGAGGGCTTCAGATTACTCTGTAGCCAAATGCCGAGGTCTCTGACGTAGATGCTACGGTATTTTGATGTGTTTCAGGTGATATGTCCTGCTGCTCTGGGAAATAGGGTAGTTTGTTGGACACAGGTGGAGGACGGCACACTTTTGCACATTGAAATCCATCAGCCATCTCTCGGACCACGTCTGCAGTTTGCAAAGATTATTTTGCAGAGCATCTCAGTCGCTTGGGCGCTTAATGACCTGCCAAAGCTTAACTTCGTCGGCGAACATGATTTTACCGCAGTCCAGTTCTTGAAGGCTGTCATTTACATAGAGAATTAAGAGTAGAGGACCGAGAACGGAGCCTTGAGGTACCCCACTAACTACGTCAACCCAGTCCGATTTATCCTCCCCGACGCAAACGCGTTGTTTTCGACCGACTAAAAATGACCTGATCCAGTCCAAATTTTTCCCCTTGATGCCAAGAACGCTCAGTTTATGTAAAAGGCGTTGCTGGGGCACGCTGTCAAAGGCTTTGCGGAAATCGATGTACACTACGTCCACTTCGAAGCCCTCTTCTAAAGCACTTGTCCAGGCCTCAATTGAAGTCAGTAAAGTTGAAAGGCAGGAGCGCCCTCGCCAAAAGCCATGTTTTAAATTTTGTATGATGTCACTTTCATCGCAAAATCTTAGTAAAGCCCGCTTGAAAAGGACCTCTATCATTTTGCAGGAAAGGAAAGTCAAGCTTATGGGCCGAAAGCTGTTTGCAGACATCATGCTACCTCCCTTATATAACGGTACAATGTTGGCCGTCTTCCACTGCAAAGGCAAGTCCCTTGTTCTCATGGAAAGCTTAAACAGAGATGAAAGAGGCACCGATAGCTCGGTCGACAGTTCTTTAAGTATCAGTCCAGGGATCCCATCCGGTCCAGGAGACTTGTCTGGTTTGATGTGACTGAGGACATGTCTTTTTTCTGCGACAGAAAAGGTAGCAGGTTCAATAACGGCTGTACCTTCGCCCACTTCTACTCCCGAATTGTCGTCAGGGGATTCCATCGTAAACGCCGATCTGAAAAACTCTGACAGTAACTCTACTTTCCGCGGTCCTTCCATTACTAAGTTTCCGAGGCTATCCCTTAGAGCTGCAATGTCGTCCCGGTGCTTCTTTTGACTGCGGCTGTATCCATAAAACTTCTTTTGGATATATTGTGGCATGTTTTGTAAGTTGACGCTCAAAGGCAGTTCTAGAATTTCGTATTTCCTTACGGCATATATTTCGTTGCGCTTTATATTCGGCAAGTGATGTTGAATCTTGAAGATGCTCGTGCTTTTTCCAAAACCATTGTTTCTTCTTCATCACCCTTTTTATCGGCTGGTTGACATATGGAGGTCTGGCACATGGTTTTATTACTTTCATTGGGCAATGGACTTCAATTAAGCGCTCTACAGTCCCTTGGATATGCTGCCATAATTCATTTGTATCGTTCGTACTGGGTAACCTGTTTTCTGCGGAAGCGGTACGTCTCATTTATTCAAAATCGTCTTTCCAAATATTTATGCGCCTCTTTATTTGCGATTTTGGAGACATTAGGTAACACACGCAGGTAAAAGCAACGTGGTCGCTTAACCCAAGTGGCGGTTGTGAGTTCACTTCCCTTTTGATCCCCTCTTCCTTTCTGAAAACGAGATCTAGACAGTTTGATCGCTGGCCTTCTCGCAGTCGGGTTGTGAAGTCGATGTATTGAATGAGATATTCGTCCAAAGAAAACTGAAGTAGTTGATAGTTGAAAGGTACTGCTGCGGCCTTTACTCCAGGCCTCATCCGATCGATGCCAGGAGCGTTGAAATCCCCCAGGAGTAATAGGTTTTCCTGTTTACAGATAACTGTCAGTGAACTTAGAAGTTCTACGTCGCCACTTTCGCTGGAGCCGGGAGGCCGATAAACAACGCATATATTGAGTGCCAGATGTTGCCTCATCTTAATTTTGCATGAAATTATTTTATATCGTCGTAGGGCTATGTCTGCGATTTCCCTCTGACAACAGGAAATTTCATTGGCTACATAAAGTGCCACTTTTCCGCCCCTACGTTGAGATCTGTCGCAGCGCAACTGTTGATAGCCTTCAATGCTGACTTCGCTGATCCCTATTGCTTCGGTCAGCCAAGTCTCTGCTAATGCAATTATATGTGGTTTCTGCTCAGATACTATTGTTTTGAGTTCGTCAAGTTTATTGAAGAGACTCTGACAATTGGTATAATAGATCTCGAGGCAGCGGCCACTATTGCTTTTGGAATCTTCTAGAACCGGCCGGTTGACCTTGGTTAAGTTTTCCGCCTGATTACTTCCGGCCAAAGAAAATTTCGTTCAATAAGGACTATTTCTCCTCCTCTTATTTGTAGGCCCGTTTCGCCTTTGTTCTTTCGGTCGTTTAGATCGTTTTTCAAAATTCGCATTTTCCTGCGTTCCTTTGGTTCATAATCCGGTTGAAAAAAAACTCCAGCATGCATGGTCCGCAGAGACGACTTTCTTTCCAGCATAAGCTGTGCCTGCGCTTCTGTGTCCCAAATGACCTTTTAATGTTTAAATATGGCCAATTCTATCCATGTCAAACTCACCATTTCATAGACTAGCACAATGGCTTGTGAAGGAAATAGAACCGATTCGCAAAAGGTTTTCTTCTTACACATTAAAAGATAGTTTCCATGTTGTGGACGAAATAAGACACCAAAATATTTCCGACAAACACATGATATCCTTGGACGTTGAGTCATTATTTACCAACGTTCCCTTGGAAGAAACTATTGATATCATTTGCACTTATTCTTCGGATACCCGTCTGGCCCCTGAAATATTACGAAACTTACTACAATTATGCACAAAGAATGTCCAATTTCTATTCAATGGACAATTATACCGACAAATTGATGGAGTCGCGATGGGAAGCCCACTAGGACCTACCTTTGCTGACATATTTATGGGCCATTTAGAAGACAAAGTATCTGCCAAATTGAACAATAACACACTATACAGACGATATGTAGATTATATATTTGCGATTGTGGACAATCCAAGGGAAGCCGAAGAATTATTGTCTACAATGAACAGTCTGCATCCTAAGATAAAATTTAGCATGGAACAGGAACAAGATAACCATATTTCCTTTCTCGACGTTAACTTATCCAGACAGAAAGATGGTTCCATTACACTGACGGTCTTCCATAAAAACACCTGGAAAGGACAGTATTTACATTATCTGAGTTTTGTTCCCATTCAATGGAAACGTAACTTGGTATATACTCTTTTCCAGAGGACCAGAATGATCTGTTCTACGGATACATTGGATAATGAATTAACCAACCTTAAACGCACACTTATGAAGCGAGGATATCCAAGTCAATTTATAGACAAATACAATAAACCTCTAAGACCTAAATTGACTCAACAATTAGCACCAAAAAAGCCCGTCTTCATTTCCTTACCATTTAAGGGCGACAACATACTAAACACCATCAAAAGACGCCTTCGTAATGCCATTAAAAGGACGTACTATGCTGCTGATCTGATAATTTGCAATCTGACAAAGCCTTTACCAGTTCCTCATGCGAAGGATGCCATGCCGATGCACGCCACTTCAAACTGCATTTATGAATTTACATGTACTTGCGGATGCAAGTACATAGGGCGAACGCAGAGGCAATTGGCCACCAGAGCTAAGGAACATTTACCTAGCTGGCTAATGAAACAAGAAAACAGAATTCCCCGATCCTCAATTACTGACTCGGGCCATTCTGTTGAACCCAAAACGTCCTTCCGAGTACTTGTTCGAGCACGAACAACTCGCACTTTACGCTACCTGGAGGCAGCCTACATACGGCGGGTCAAACCCGACCTATGTAAACAGTTGGAGCATGTAGTGAACCTAACTTTGCCTTGGTAACATCTGGCTCCCTGTTTATACATTTTTCCTCCTAAGTTGTTACTTCAGGTGTTTTTTTTCCCTGTTATTTTTGCTGACCATAGCTTTTGAACTTCTCATGTTATTGATTAGCCACTTGGCCACTCCTTATGACCTTGTGTTGATATCGATTTTTCTGTACGAATTCAGTGTGTATCTTCTCTTTTATGATTCACGTTCAGTAATGAGAGGCGGCAACTGACGAGCTCTCTCGAAATGATATGGATCCAATAAATCATTTTGCTGCTATTGCCATATTTAAATTTGCACCAGGGAAACGTTGCTTTAAATTTCTGAAACACCACCTCCCTTTGGACCTTTTAATGGTCGTGGCCGAGAGCTTGAACAATTCGGTGGCTGATCCTTTCCTATTCTAAATTTTTTGAGAATTTTTACAGACTCAGTGCCCCTTAGCAGTGATTTAGCGTACTGCCGAACGAGACCTCGATCGTGCTCCACCTTATCCCCAGCAACTGTAGCCGTTGATTCTGGTGCACCCTGTATCACTATATTTTGCTTACGGTTGGCTCGAGCTTGGGCCGTGGTAACATCGCACTGAAGCAGAGTAGCAGCAGGGGTTTCAAATTCCAGATCTGTGAAAGATTCTATGGACATTTTGCTGGTAGCATTTTCTTCTAAGTGACCGTTTACCCTTTGGTCCAATTCAACCTCCTTTTCTCCAGAAGTCTCCTCTTGAAGTGGTTGTCTCGCTTTTTTGTTCACATGGCGTGCTCCAAGTTCTGTCTCGCGATAAAACTGAGGGCCTTGGTTGGTCTTTAGCAGGTTGCTCTTCAGCCGCCTTCTGCTGGCGTATGCGTCTGCGTTTGGCCCTGCTGAAATCGTGGTTTCCTGGTTTATCAACCACTGACCTGTCCTCTGCATGCGCCGCATCCGGTGGTGTTATCTAATTGTGCTTGATGAGCACTGCTAGTATCTTCGCGTAAAATTCAAGGCTTCCCTCTAAACGCATAACGCGCGTGGCTAGGTTAAGACATCCATCGCAGTCTGCACGCGCAGGCTTATTTGGCTGGGTTGTGTTCGGTTCTAAGACGGTTGGTGAAAGAAGATGCGTTTTTGCATAGTGGGTGGTCTGGGATTTCGTGCGCGTTATTGAAAGCGCTGCGGCTATTTCTGGGAGTACCTTGTCAAAGGTTGAAATGCCAACTGGCTACTCTCGTTCTACTCCATCACAGACTGTTAATTCAGGAAGAGAATTTGCCGTTTTTTAATTTCAACACCTGCGATGGCTGCTACGCAAGTCGGTTATTACTATTAACTAGTCTAGGTGTAATTACCCGTCCTGCACCTACCTGCTGTGGGGTACACGGTTTGCGTCGTCACATGCGATGGTTGAATTGGAAAAAAAACATCGGACCCCCTTCGATGACGATGATGGTATCCTCTATAGACAGAGTAGCACCTGATGACTGAAGGAACCGCGAACTATCTGGATAGTTTTCGTACGGTCCACAAACCTGTAAAAAATGCAGTAATCAACTCCCCCCCCCTCATCGTTCACTAAGTTGGCCTCAAGTCCCCGACTGGACAACCCGCTCGGTCATAAGCCCGAGCGGCTGATTAACACGCCCACTGATAGTGCTGATATATTATATTGCAAACTCACTATCACGCCGGTCATCAGTGCTGATGGGGACGAGACTGTAGAAGAAAACGTATCTAATGCGGACGATCAACCAGTCATTGCGCCACGTACGATCATCCGGGATAAAAGTAAAAACTGCCACTTTTAGCATCGCATAATAACTGTAGTCTATGTATGGTAAGTGACCCAATTCACGTAATTTTGTGATATAAATATGAGCGAGGAGTTTACCAAACGTTTTGTCTTCATATTTTGCATAGGTTTGAGGCTCAAAATGCCTTTTTTCTAAAGGAAGCTGCATAGTCAGTCTTGTATATCGAAGGAAAGCAGGCAGGGTTTGGGTGAAATCGAAAGCTGCCGGATATCTAAGAAATTGTTTATACTATTTACTAGGGTAGAACAAAACCACTTTTTGTACGTTGCACTATAAAAAATCATAAATATAAGCAGAAAATGTTCCAAAACAGAAAATATTGTGGAAACTTTAAAAAGAAATAGTCAAAGTTCCCCATTTTTACTTTTATGTTACCTTGGTTAAGGGTAATTTACGTAGACATTCGTCGGTTTAATACTTAATTAAATTACTAGTAGACAAGGTGTGGCGATCACTCTCTCGCAACAAGCGAACCATGCACTACTTGTTTGGGAACCAGCAATGACCGAGTGGCCTACATGTGATTGAAGGGCCACTTCGCGAACATCTCTGTCGTCCCTGTGTGCGCACTAGCCTCTGCTGCTGAACAGCGCGATAAGGAGACGTTTTACTCGCGGCTGCAAGCATTAGTTGAAAGACTCTATTGCCGCGATCTGCTGAGTATTTCTGAGGCCTGGAAAGGTTGGACTGGACTAGGTTGTTCCACAAACAGTCACCTTAGTGGTCACTTTGGGCTTGACCCCAGATGTGGCATCGCTGAACCTTGCTGAGCAGAACAGACTGTTTGTCACCAACACGTGCCTCCAGTATCACCACAAACATATGCGGAACTGATATTAAAACGATGGCCATACAGCCAGCCAAGGTTGCGCAGCTGGATTCAGGATAGCAGATCTATGCATGGTGCCCAGATTGGTACCACACATAAGTCGTTGTCGTTCGCACACGCCTGCTAATTCATCCCTTATCCGCGCTCAAAATGTCCCACCCTAGACACCTGAATATCACCAAAAACCGGCAACACCGCACTGCTGTAGTTCTGAGAAGAGAAATTTCGTTCTGAAGGAGAAGAATCGATCACTGGAACAGTAAGTTTACTGACCCGACGTTTCCTATTCTCACCCGAAGCCATAATCAGAAACAGTCGCAGGTAACTCGGCTCTGTTGTACGGTCCGAGCCCATTGAGAAGGCAGTAGCCTTCAGTGGTCATCACTGCGACGCCACAGTGACTGGATCCGCGAAAGAAGTGTCGGTTGTCTGCTCACTCGACTCGAGTCAAGCCTCGTAATGACGATTCCTTCTGTTACCTCCAGAAGTTGATGGCAAAGTCGGCTAAGGATGACTGGAGAACATATTGGGCTAAAATAGCAACCTACATGGGGGGCAGCGTTAGTACACGAATCCGCCGTATAATCATATTTAATAATTTCCTCTTGAGCCGATACTAGGTCATCGCTCTTGTTGGGGTGTGATCTGCTATCCAGACTTGAAGCTACGCATTCATTCTATGGCTGAATGGCTGCACTCAGTATGTACCTCAGATGAAACCATCCGTTTCACAAAGAAGGCTGATTTTAACTTGCCCTTCGAACATATAGGTTTTTTGTGGAAAAATTCTCCTGCTCTTTCACACTTGCTACTCCGCATCTTTTTTTATCTGGCGCGTCTGTCCAAATGTTGGCCTCCGTATACTGCCTGTCACTTAAAAACTAAAAAAACCAGTCTATTCATTGAAAACGAAGGCAACCGTATTTTTGTCTATCCCGTTAGAATTCTCTCCCCCCCTCGGGAGAGGGGGGGAGAGAATTCCAGTGATCGATTCTTCCCCCCTCTCCCCCCCCTCCTTCAATTGGAGGCCCCGTTTGCGCGACCAACTGGTATCCTGCTGTCGTTGTCACCACTTTTCACCTTGTTCGACGGTTGGAGTACGAGTTGTTGGGGCAGGATGCAGAGTGAATCTGTAGGCGACCCCTTCACGGCCTCAGTTTGTCAAAATTAACTGTACAAGTAAGGCCTCCGAGCCTTTGGGTGTCGTGGATAGTCTAGGTAGCAGGCGTTCTAGCCTCGGTAATCACAAAAGGACCATTCCAAGGCGGAAAAAATTAAGGCTGTGCCAATGGGAGCTACTGATCCTTAGCGCAAAACTAAGTCATCAAAGTGGAAAGGCGATCTGCTAGTATGGCGGACAAAATAGTTCTTCTCACGGCCATAGGGAGCTGCGATGAAATTGAATGCTAAAATTATGCAGGGCGCGAAGTAATTTATTTAAGTCCAGGACATGCGTATCAGCGGTGAGCATTCCTGATGTAGAAAGAGGGTTGTAACTTTAAGGGTAATCTGAAATGACGACCATTAAGCATACGGAAGGGGGCATATCCAATGGAATCATGAATTATGGCCCTATGGATCACAATTGCGATCGGCAGACGGACGTTCCGATTTTGTGGGTTGTGGTTCTCTGCAAACGCTTTCAAGAATGTGATGTGTGTGTGCGGTTAGAAGGTTCTATCTGTTCGTTATCTGCAGGGTGTGCTGGCCGCGTCCTCGTCTTAGGTACTAGGAAAAGGTTATAAATTCCGTGTAGCAAACTGCTTTCAAAATTAGCGTCACGGTCCAAGTGCAGAGAAATGGAGGCTCCAATCCTGCCGCTGTTGTCATTGGGCAGAGTTTTTGTCACAAGAGCGGTTTCTTGTCTACGTAAAGGAACTACCTCAGTCTACTTCGTAAAATGGTCAACTCAACACTCAAACGTAACAGCGACCAGAAGTTATGCGCGCAGCGGTCCAACGATACCAATACTAAATCCTTCAAAGGGCATGCCAATGGAAATGCTCCCTATGTCATGGGATGGGTCCTTTGAATTCAGCTCAAGTTGAGCAAGCATCACAAAACGTGGCTATTTTCCCTGAAGTGGGGCCCCAGAAGCGCTGTCTAGCGACCGCTTTAGCTTTGGAGTATCCACTATGTCCTAAATCACGACGTAGGTTGGTTAGGGTAGTAATAAACATAGTACTGGAAAAAACAAGCAGTCGCTTCTTTGCTATTTTATATTTAAAGAATAGAAGTTAGTTTGCGGTGAGTGAAAGGACCCACTCATTTCGAAGGATACGAGCGGTCTTTGATGAGCCATGGAGTTCGTCGTCGTTTGGCCGATATTTGCCCTCAAGCTGATGCTCGCATATGATCGCTGTGTCAGGATCTGGGGTGGCCGCTAGCGCCGCTTTGAACCCATGATCAGCCGCACGTGAATGTCCGCCGCACGCTGGCTCATCGCGCCCCACTGCTGCTGTTGTCGTGCCCCTGGCACCAGGCGCAAAAGTGCGTGGCCTCAATCCACGATGGCTTGGCTTCAATCCGTCTGGACACAGACCTCAATGCGGTGTCTGTCCCTAGACATCAGTTGGGAATCCGCCCCGCCAGGGAGCGGTCGCAGGCAACGTTGCCGGCGCTTTTGACGAGCCCGCGTTCTCACAGTCAGACGCCTGCCAATCCGAGTCAACTTTCCTACTACCTATTCTTCAATCCCTCTGTACAGCGTACACTCTTCCTACCAATCTGGCCTTCCCAGGACTTCCCTCTTTCCCTAAGGAACCGGGCCTGGAGAATCGCAGCCGTTAGGGTTAACTCTATTAGCCTTAACACTCCTTGGCAGGTCTGTGCTTTGGCCGGTCGGTCAATGATGATAAAGCGGGGTATGGATGGAAGTCACGTAACTGAATCCAACGTCAGGAACATTCAAGCCGAAAATCGCTAAAAGTAAGCTGGCCTCCATTTTAACCATTATGACCAGTTAACGGCTCTTATCAGGGCCAGAAGCGGCTGTTGACGGCTAATGAGCCACGAATGGTCATGCCAATCTCCCTTGCCTTTCTCGGCAGTGTCCATCTGCCTGAACTGCTAACCACTGTGCGGCTGCTGCTGGCGAGGCTTGAGAATGAGCCCCACGGCAGGGCGGTACGAGTGAGTTCTGTCAGTGTTCACCGACGAGTGACAATAGTCCCGACCTAAACCGGCAAGACAACAGGCCCGCGGCTCAATGGTTAGAGCATTAGACTTCTGATCAAAAGATCGTGGGTTCGAGCCTCTGGTGGTGCGTCATCTAGGGCTGGGTATGGCTAGCTTATTACGGCTACTGAGTTAGAAGTGACCATTCCAGTCACCCATGTCTCTGTCGGCAGTGTTCCATCCTCAGTATGTATGCTCTTTTAGCACCTTCGTCGGCAACCCAAAAGCTTTCGGTATACTCATATATAATTTGCTTCGATAAAAGTGGATAATGCTCATTTTTGACATCTGAAAAGGACATTTTCAAATCCAATGACACTTTGCGCTTTTGAAAGGGGACAGTTAATCAGAACCAAAGAGTGAGTAGGACAATGTACATGGATCCCCTCCACTTGGCATTCCCTGTCCCAGCGGGGGGCTGCCACCTAGACGGGGGCTTGTTTGCTCTGGCAAGCCGGTGAATCGATGTGCGCCCCCTTCCCCTAAGGAATAAATACCCCGTACGCGGCGACCGATACTGCCAGGTGGCGAGACACTGCTGGACCTCGGTTCGAGGACGGACTTGGGATCCATCTGGTAGACCCCGGTGGTGGACCATCTGCGCCATCTGTGTGCATGCCTATGTTTGTGTTTCTGGTCCCAGTCGGTAGTCAATGGTATGCTTGGCTGAATGAATGAAGGCAGAGTAAACACATAACACTTCAGTATCAATCCACCCTCACCCTCTGTCAGTCCCTTCTCCACCCTCCCATGCTTATGTGGCTTGGCAGGTGGTTGCCTCGTCGTGACCCCTACCCACGCAGTCGGGAGGGTTGACAGGTGGCGCAGCACTGATGGACCTCGGTTCGATGGCGGGCTTCTGACCCATCTGGTGGAAACCGACGCTGGAACATCTGCGCACTGTGTGTGTGTGCACGCGCATGTCATTTTTTTGCTTTCTGGTCCCAGATGGCGGTCATGGTTATGATTGGCTGAATAAAGAAAGAATAAGCCCGAAACAGTTCTTTACCAATCCGCCTCCCCCCCTCCCCCGTCCCCTAATTGACTCTCAATTCCCACTCTGAGAAGTTGGCGGGAATCGGTTTGACAGACGGTGTTGTCCGTTCGTGATTCATGCTACCTATACGGAGCTTATTTGTTTCGGGAAGAAAGGTGTGCGCTCATTCCTGGTTGAATATATATAGGGGAGGAACAGGTCTCGTAGCCTAATCAGTATGCATCCAACTACCGCTGTTGATATACCCGATCAAACATGGGAGGACAAAGAGCCTTTGGTTCAGTAGTCATGGGGTTTAACTAATAATACAAAAAAGCGCGGGTTCAAAGTTTAGTGACCCCGACGTTAGGCGTTGCGTGAAACTGACTGGCGAACTTTAATAGGCCCGAAGTGGCCATATATGCCTCCACTACTTTTGTCTGCACACTCTACCCGATTGTAACTGACAGGCCAACTAGACTGTGACCTCGGGATTTAAAACACCTCGAGTTGGGTGTAGTTGGCTGACGACAGTTAATGAACTAGAAATTGACACTAAAGTCTCCTTGGTCTACGTTGGTTATTTCATTTTACCTGGAGAAAATAATACTTGTGCTAAATGCTTGTTGTAAGGTAGTAAAATACATCGTAAAGCAAGATTGTTTGTGAGGGTACATATACCAGCTCCCTACTGTTTAGTTTATTTCACTGCAGCACTAGACTGTGGTCGCATCATCGGTTAATAGCATATATTTGGTGCATAGAATTATAAAGGGGAATAACCGTTGACAGTCCAAAATTTAAAGATTAGACAACCTCATAATATGAAAGTTTAAAAAATGCAAGGAAAGTGAGGGAGCAGGGTTATAAGTAATTCCCCGTAGTACACGTGGCCCAGGGATAGGGAGTTAATCTGGTGTTTAATGTTCGGTTGATATATGAGGGTTGATGCTATTCTAAAATTAGAAACTGGGAATGGGTACTCCCTGGAATCTAACGCAAAGCCACTTATAATAAGGGTGGAGGCGTAGACAACGATCCGATGTGTAATCCTACGTAGCCTTTACTTCAAGGGAATACGTATTTATGTGATTCGTACAGACTTAAGTTAATCCGCTCTTCGTTTTCGCTCCTTCCCTGTCACTGCTGCCATTCTGTTTAGCGTCTGACTTAGGGTTAATACTTTGTGTTTGCGTCAGAACTAAGGGTTAAAGTTAGAAAATGAGGTTGGGGTTATGGCTAGCGTTGGGCTTAGGTGTTAGGATTAGGCTTTATACACAAGCTTAGGGCATGCAGTCAAAATATTGATTTTAACTGATATCACGGGAATCGGACTAAATAATGTATTCTTACTCTCCCTCCTTCAATTTGATTGTTCAGTATGTTCTGGGCTCAGCTCACTTGAGATATCAAACTAATGTCTTCGGTTTTTATTTCCTCCGCCCGTTTACTGCTCCTAATTTCCAATATCTAGAATTGCGCACTTGTGTTTTGACGCATTATTGGTGTATTTAAACTAATCGATGGTGTAAATTTAATTGTTATACAAGTTGCTTCCAGAAAAAAGCCATACGCCAATTTTTTACCTCATCTATAAGGGTTTCACTACTACTATTTCCGTAAACAGGAGTTCTTGTAACCTGTTTTCTGAGTATAACCGCATATCTGGTGGTTGTCTGAGAGTATTAATGGTGGTACTTAACCGTATCGACAAAGAGAAGGGAGGTTGTGAGGGTCATTTCTGGCTTATTAGCCATCGTCAGGTAGCCATACTGAACGTCAGGTTATTAGGAGAACTGCGGTTTGAACCCGTGTTATTTGGCCATTGCAAGTTAAATAGTCCAGCACTTTACCTTCAGACAGTGGACACGTTGTCCTGCCGGCAATTACCAGGTACATTAATTATAGAGGAAGGATGCGCAGCCATCAGATTACGAAACGTGTTCGGTAACTTTAAGCCCTCACCGGCAGTCACATATCGATGAGTAATACATGCAAACAAAGAGTACTGACATGAATGTCATATTTAAAAAGTTTTCGTAATGCCACCTATTTTAAGTGGGCGGGGCGTTCGTATTCCTGTGTCTTATTTAGATGGCTGTACAAGACATCCTTACCAAAACCTTAACCAAAAACGTGGAGAAAATCCTAGTTTTAGCCATAACCCTGATCTCCCTCTAATTTAGCACACAGCCGTCTGTATTACGGGCGCTTCCTGTTCTCATATCCTGTCTGAGAAGGAGGTGTGCGGGACAGGTGAGCAATGCCTACTATCGGTTTGATTGTCTTTGTTAATGTGAAAATGTACCGTTGGCCTGCTCATGGACAGAGCTGCCATTGCCCATTTGGACACGATGCCTCCCACCCTCAGTTGGAAAAAAAGCACGCCAATGTCTTATTCCGTTTCCGGTTTGGCGACCGTCTCTCACGTTATCAACTCTCATCTCCCCTCTCCCCCACATCACTTTTCATTCTATCCCCAGCCATTAGTCCAGACTTCTAAAACTAGTTTACACAAAATCCCGTCTACGCCATTTTCGTGTGATTCTTCCAAATGACCAGTCTCTTAGCCGAACCGTTAAGGAGAGAGAAGGAGGCGTAGGTATGACTTGTTCCACTTTCAGCTGCACGATCTTCATGTGCTAATGTTTAATTAATTGACATGCTCTCCTCCCCCTCCTACGCCAGGTCTCAGGGCCCCAGCTCCACCCTGCTGGCATCCTGGCATGGCCTTCGGTAGTACTTTAATGGTGTCCGGACTATGAGTGTGTGAGAGCGAGTGTCGTCCCACATCTCGATTGTCAACTTGTTGCGGTGGAAGGGGCCAGCAGGCCACTCTCGACAGCATTCCATTAACATTTGCATCATTGTTTTCCATTCTGTGACGCGAGGCCCCCTTCCGCCCCCACTCTCCCCCACCCCACCCCCTTCGCCCCATACCACTAACAACTTTTTGTTCTCGTTCCGTGAAAATGCATTTTGAGAGGGGGTCTGATCTGACAGTCGCACTCGTGGGCGGACAATCAAACTTGCCTATGTACGCAGCTGTCCTGAATTAGTATTCAACCTTCTACGCACAGGACACAGGTTCAGCAAAATTTAAAATTAAGTTCAGCCTCTGGCAGGCCTGAAAGGTTGAGCCGAGTGAAGTGATTGCGAGTGGCACCGAATTTGGACACGCTGTGCACTACTAGCTATCACACTAGGCACTGACAGACCACTGTTTTTGGCTAATAGTCGGAATATTAGTGAATAAGATGAAGGCTCTTCGCTCACCAGAATTATGGCTTTATCAGTCTGAGCTTTCGGACTCTTACTGGAGTCCAGCATCAGAGATAAAAGCCGCAACAAAAGCAACAGATACAGGGGGCAGGAGCTAATTGCACACCAGTGACGCTAGTCCGGAGGTGAATGCGCAACACCTTGTATGCCAGTCCCAGATCGATATATCGATCGATTGAGATCTCATCGAAGGCGCAGGTTCCAGTCAATTCCGTCTTGCTTTTGGCATGAACGATTATCTTCGGAGCTGTGAAGTCAAACTCGTGACCCGTTTTGTAGGGGTGGGCACTCCGTATCACAACCAAATTATGTCTGTGTATGCGTGATCTAAGCCTGCGTACAGTCTGTCCTGTGTAGTTTATAGGAGAGTTTGGGCACAGGATGCCATATACTATGCCCGACTGCTTACTAGGATTAAATCAGTGCTTGATTTTCATGGCCCTGTTGCGCATGGTAGCCTCGGGGTGGTGGGGTCCGACGCTCAGTCTTACGTCAATGCGCTTGGTCGCCTCTGACACGTCGTAATGTTATCGAAGGGTTGTCCCACTTCCTCGGCAGTTAGTCCTGAGGGCACCTGCAAATAACGCAAAGAAAATTGAGCCATTTTGGGGGATCCTCGGAAATTTATGCGATGATTGAAATGAAAGTTGCACCACCGCAGAAAATGAGACTTCTAGTCTCTCCACAGGTTAGCTTAACAATGAAAGGCATATAAATTTCGGAAGACGAGTTTGGCGAGTGTACGTATACTTTCGATTAATTCTCGTCAGGCCTGTAAATTTATATGGAAACGGGGTGCAAGTTCAAACGTGTTCGTCTTTTCGGACGAGTGAGTCGTGAGAATATAGTGGGGTGGGACCTGATGAGAATTTGTCGAAAGTATACGTACACTCTCCAAACTCGTCTTCTGAATTCTCTGATGGAAATTTTCGAATATAAATTTGCTTAAAGTGAGGAAGACTTTTGCTGCATCTATTTCACACACACACACCCTTCCGCAACTGTGAGACAAAGTCAAGATGACTAAGTGGCAGGCTAGCGCGCGAACAGTGGATGTTAGAACTAAATAGTCCGACCTCGTGTGCCACTTACCACCGGGTCCCTGCTCCCAACTTGTCGAGCTATATTAAGAGGGGTGGAGTGTCCTCACATCTAACATACCTCAGAGTGCTATAAAGATCACGCTAAGAAGGAGCAATTGCAATTGGAAAACTCAGTTATGACAAAGACTGCGTTTTACTGTCAGTTGGAATCCTCCGAAGCCACGACAGTAAAGACGTAATGTATGGCCACCTAAAAAGGATACGGGTCCAGGAATCGGCTACAGTGCATGTGGCTTTGCGCCGAATTCCAGGGGAAATTAGGTTTAGAATTAAGGCGAGGTTTAGGGTTAAATTTAAGATTAAAGCCTGGAGTTAAGGTCACAGATGCGGTCAAGGTCAGGATAACGTTGATGGATAAGGTTTGTGTTCGTTGTAACTGTAGGCTCTAGGTTTCAAAGTAGAGCTAGGACTAAGATTGGGGTTACATATTAGTTTAATGTTAGGGTTAAGACACTGGAATATTTACCCCACCTGAAATTGATCGCAAGGCCACCTATTTAAAGCGAGCGGGCGTTCCTAATTGACATAGGAAGTCTTGCAACACATTTCAGAAAAGGTAAATTTTCCTGCCACGGACTCGTTGCCTTGTCGGTTTCGATCGGGAGTCTAGACAAGGGAACATCTACGTTCAGCGATCGGTTACAAGTGGCTGCTGGCGTGGTTCGAGTGTGAGCGCCAAGGCAAGCGGGTACGAGTAAGTTCCGTAAGCGATCTGTGAGCGTCAATTCAACAATGCGAAGTTTCACTCTTTTTGGTACAACAGCTTTAGTTGGAGAAGCCGCATTTAGCGAGATTTGATACTGTGTTTATCACTAAAGAAGAGCTAAAAACACGGCTAACTAGTGCTGGCATGGTGGAAAAAATCTGCCAGGAGCAAAGGAGAATGATGTGCTGTCTCATTAAATATTAACCGAAAGTCTAAAACGTGTTTTCGATTCAAAAGGCTGTAAAATTAATAAGCGTGCAGTATAATACCGGGATATTTTAGTCATGTCAGGATGCTGGCTTTTAAGCAAGGTTCGTTTTAGCCGATTTGAAAAAAAAGATATCGTGCAAGAATGACTTCTCAAGTAGTGTGATTTTTGCCATTGATTTTTGATGCGTTCATAAATTCGAATGTATGCGGTAGACAGCATGCATAAAATATTCTTTCTTGTACTCAGAAAATTACGTCTTGGTAAAATTTTCTGCATAAAGAAGGGCATCTTTTGGTTTAAATTTTTTTTTCCAATTTCCGAATAATTTTTAACCCTACTTGCTGTTGCATTCTGCGTTTCCAATCAACTAGCTCTGTACATTATGTCTAAGGAAAATCACACATTCCTCTAGACGGCTGGGAAGAAACCATATAGTTGTCATTTTGCACTGAATTTCGATCATGTTGCAGACTTTGTCAGCAGGAGTAGTAAATGGACAGATACGATGCTTTGCGAATTGACATTTCACAGTTTTATAAATCTCATAATTACCAACTTTTAAAAACCCATGGATACTCTTTGGTTTATCATGAAAATTTAAAGAAGATTTGCTTTTCCGCAAAAAGAGTATAGAGAAGAATACTTTTGTGCACACACACACTAATGGCCAAGTAAATTAAAAGAGACGCAATTACCTCTGGAGTACACACCAGAAGGCCAACCTAAAGCAGCTGCGGTATACAGTAGTGTGATGAAAGTTCGACGGCTGATTCTGACAGCAGCACGGTAGTGCAGGGATGGCGACTTGTGCGTGGACTGGCCTTAAGTGATAATGGACTTGCAAAGCATCTACCACACCCTTACCTGCCTCATTTACCCGCGTTCAGTGTCAAGACGGAGTCAAGAAAACCGGAGGTGGGATGAAGTGCAGGCTTGGCGTGAGCCTGCACCTACACGTACCACCCCCACCCCTCGCCATCTGCGACACTGTTATGGGAGCGTAACCTGAATAACGACTGCCGTGTCCTGATCTAGCGCCTGTTTTGGTCCAGCACCTATATCATGCGGCCCGTTTACGAGACAAAACAGTGGCATTTAGCTAGTACCCATGCTAAGCATGATTCAAATACGCGCATATCCATAAATTTCTGATTTTCTGTGGACAGTTTAAGATTATTAGCCTTTTTTACATCGAAACTGATGGAATTCAGGTCAAATATAAAACGCTTTTTCGAATAAAACTGGACCAGACTTGGCCCGAAGAATTTTCCTCTAAAATCACACATTAATTATCGAGAATATTCATAAACGTACCATTTCAATCTTGTGAATATAACAAAAAGCTCGTGGGGAAATCTGGGGTCACAGTTAATTAAAGTCACCTTCCTGCTATACCATACATCAGCACAAAACCAGCAAACCGATGTCTGGGCATTAGATTACTAGCAGTGGTGGACCAATGCTAAATCCATACATGGTAACACATCCCTCAGGTTGCGTAGCAGAATTAGAGATATTACGGATTTTTTTGGTGAATCCAATGGAATTTAGCTCACTTAACGTTCGGGTCCCTTTTGAGATGATGCTTTTACAGGCACGTCACCGAACGCCCATTTTGGGTCGTTGCACATTCTTGTCAACTCAAGGCGTCAGCTAAAATGCATGATAGTTTGCTTCGTGGTGTCTGATCTCAAAACGTCTTTGGCCATGCACCGAAAAAAATTCGATTGACTGGCCCGTCTTGCCGTCTGTTATGGAAATTCTCTGCGGTCTCAGCAGTTTTGACCATATTCTACATAAGGAACGACCAATTTGACCCTATTTTATTCGATAATTTTGTCGCTTTTGGTTTTCTGTTACTATCGCGTGCGTGTGTGTGTGCTGTTGTTTTTCGTCTCCACCTCGGTACCCCAAGCAGATGTTACTGTTATAAAAAGGTTCTGACAGCTGTCTGAATGTACAGGCATGCTGGTAAAAGGTGAAGCGTTGCGGTGGTCCATCTGACCCGAGTTAATGGCCCAGTTAATGATGGACGACCATTTGCCGACGTGACTAACGCGCATGCGTTTGCACGCGTACGCGTGCGCCCACGGGGCTTCGGTGCGCGTAGAGGCGTAACAGAAATGCTAACATGACTGGAAATACTAAACAGTTTTATTAATTCATATGTATATATGAACTACGAGACTTCACTGGGGTCGGTGAGTTTAATCACATTTGAGTCAAGTTACTCGCCCGGCCTACTGCATCGTACACCATTGACCAATTTCGATGCTGTAAGCTGACTGTTCCAATGATCCTGGTAGGCATCTGGTGGATTCTAGATCTCTTTTTAGGAAATCCGGCTAGGACAGGCGGCTTACTCTATCGTAAATTGGGGTGAACTAGACTACTAAAATCTACCACAACCCCTTTTACCTATATCCGCAAAAAATATGAATGCATGATCATTGGAACAATCGATATACTTAGCCCTAGAATTCGAACTCGCACAAGAGTGTAGAAAACCAAATGAATTTTTTTGTCGTCAATGGATGCTCGCGGAGGGGAGCAAAGGAGAGAACCCTGTCCGAAATGAATAAATTATCATAACATTCTATGTGGTCGAATTATTTATATTTAGTCCATCGGGCTTGGCTTGCAATACTCTACGCAAAGGTCTCGCCGAGAACTACGACGAAACGACAGTGCGTTTAAATATGAAGCATCTTATGCACCTTTTTGCATTCTGTCAATGAGTTTTTCTACCCGCAAATGAAGGAACGCCAATGGGTTCCCAAATATCCAACCTGCTTGCAGAATTGGTCCCATAAAAGCTAGTAAAGTTCGCCTACAAACACCATGAAGCCGCGTTATTTCGCAGATGCATGAACGACACATTCATTAAAGTTGAGAGAAACAGGCTTTCTTAAGGGCATTTCTCGACATTTATTTCACAAAATAGAAGTGAAGTCCGAAAAATGGTTTTCCCTTACGTTTTATTCACATGCAGACTCACTGACGAACTTAGCACCACGATGCATAGAAGGATGACTGGCACAACCCAGGTAAGCAGCTATAACGAAAACTATTTGGTGGCACGCAAACCTGGCTGCGTTAGGGCGCTCTTTCGAGGGATGCAAAACACACTGCAGCGAACTGGATGGACGAGTACCAAGCATCCTTGGGAGCAGTTGTCACAGAACGCCTTCCCAAACAACCTCATCAGACACTGCCTTTATGCGTGCCCTTGTAGAATGAACGGAAGAGCACCAGCAACACTCTGGCACCTTCTACCGTACAAGAAGAATGCATCAGAGATAATTAAATGCATTAATGCAGAGCTTGGCGTGAGTATCCCCCATGGAACAACAGCTACCAAGCGTACCAGAAAAATGTAGATGAAAGACTAATTGGACACAGGTGAGCAATCGGATGTAGCTTCTTAGATTCCATGCCAAGACTATCCCTGCCATTATACAGCCCACACAAACTGACTATCCGAACAGCGAATATTCCGGCACGAACGGGACGTTCGGAGTCGTTGTTTCAAGTCCCTACCCGCCAACTGAAGGAAAGCCACGATAGTGCAATTCCGCGAGAACGCGGATACTGGCGCGAGTGGGTAATAAGACGCGACGCGTCTATATGTCCTCCTGCTATCACGCACTACGTTCCCACGACAGAGGGGCACAGCCCAGTTCCCAGCCAAGGATGCACGCTGCCACCACACCATAAGCCCACTCTGATTTAGACATTGCCCCCTGAATGGCCGCGTGGTAGATGCGTTGGACCAACGCGGGGGGCTATATCAGGGCAGGGCAGACGTTATTCGAGTTGCGTTCCCATAGCAAATCCCAAACATAGGGGGCGTTGGTGGCACAGGTAGGCACAGGTTTATGCGGCACTATTAACATGTGGTGTTTATGGCACTCCCAGTCCGTGGGTGCGTCTGAAATGGCTGTCCCTTCAGGTGCAGCTAAACGTCTTCACTGGCCAACATGTGGACGAAAAGCTTTCAAAAGATGAATAAATCATGCATAGTTGATCCAGGCCATCGTATAGACCCCGACGAAGCCTTCAATGTGATTTATAAGGCCCCACCAAACTATCCAAAGTCCCTGGGTCAGCGCCTGCTAACAACCGCAGAAGCGACCACTATCAAGCTGACGAAACCGGTGTTGAGTGTGCAAAAGAACCCTCTACAAGCTCCACGTCTGGCCTGGCCCAAAGCCACTTAGCTGCATGTACGCATCCACTCTCTTGTAGTCACCTCCCCTTCCTTCTCCCCCCCCCCCCCCCACTTAGACTGGCTCCAACACACCCTACCCACGTAACCATCGTCCCCTCCCACCCCCGATTCCCACGACTCGCTTGTAAGAAAAAACAAGCATTACTGGCCATTTGTTTGACTTGTACCCCGTTCCCATATAAATGTAATGGCCCAATGAGAATTTATCGAAAGCCTCCGTACGCTCGCCAGATACTCTTCTGAATTCTCTGCTGGGAATTTTTGCAACTTTAAATCAAACACGTCACGATTTGCCGTATTATTAACCACACTGAGTTGATTGTTGCGATGTCCCCGCGACCACCCATATGGACACAAAGTCCGTAGCTGGGCGCGCATCCTGCAAAGGTCACCTACTTGACGTGGCAATTCGGGGATGCAAGGTGAGTGCAACTTGGAGTGTGATCGACCGGTTAAATTCCCATCTCATCTCTCCGGGTGGCGTGGTTCGTCGTATTTCGCGCCCAATACGATCGAATTACCGAAACTCCGCACTACGGTTGTCTGGCTGTTGTCAGCCCGAGCGTAGGGTGGAGTAGAGGGGGCGGGGACGGATCGTGTGCCGTGGCGGCTGGCACATGGCTCAGCGTGAAAGACCGGGGGTGGCCAGGCGGCCTAGTAACCTAGGCCGACGTCTTCGCTTAGCGCCGCCCCCCCCCCTCCTTTCTGCTCTCGCCCCTGTCTGCACGCAGCCTGTCGAAGATTTGGATCAAGTCTCACATGAAGCACTGATGCGCGCTAGTGAGGGAAGGGGAGGGGGAGAAGTTTTTGATTTCGGACCAGGCGAACAGGACCTCCTGGCTGTGAGCTTGCTGTTACCCCCCCCCCCCCCCCCCCCTCAACACGGTCATGACTGACCCCAGCGACAAGACGGTGGACGAGCTATGTGCTGTTTTAAATAGCCCCCAGGCTGGTTGTTAACGCGAACATTTTGGATTCCAGATAGAGCATAGGCGTGAGTGCAGCTGGTCTAAATGCAAACATTCGATACCGAGTAAGGTCACGTCTCCACCTGTCCCGAACCACTCCCTCCGCATCCCAAACGCGGCTGCTGTAAATTCACTGGGCTCTAAATCGATTTTGAATGGGAAATCACATTTCCTCACGGCATTTTCTGCTTGTGCCTGAGGGCCTGGGCAAGTAGATCAGAGACGGACATGGCATCGTCATCTCAGCTCGCGTCGAGTAAAGGATTAAGAAAGCCAGCGGCCGCGGGAAACAAATTCGACTGCATTTTGTCTACAAATTTCCTTCCCTGGCTGTCCTAATTCCCCACCCATAAAACCCTATAACCACCGTTTTCTTTGGACAAACTGCTGGGACTAGGGATTAATTCAATTCACACGCGGAACAACTTACTCCCAGCGGCCGCGGGAAACATATTCGACTACATTTTCACCTTACACATCTAAAAATTTCTTTCCATTTCTACCCTCTTTCCCCGCATCCCAAAACCCTATAACAACCGTTTCCATCGGACAAAATTCTGGAACAAGGAGTATAAGAAGTGAACTAAAGAAACTACTTTTGCTGCCAGCTACCTTATTTGACCTGAGGTGTGCACAGCAAGAGATGGCTTGCAGCAAAGTTCCCCGTGATTTCACTTGTGATCTCCTTTTCCTTCTGTAGTGGGCTGCCACAGCTTGTCCGCCAAAGTGAAACTCGCTTCTCTGTGGCCTTGATCTCATGTTCACAAAAAGGGTTATCTTACGAAAATTGATAACTTTTGCGGGAAAAAATCATCGACAAATTAGCAAAGCAACTTCATGCTGAAACCCCTTAACCGAAAAGGGGAACGCTTGTGATTTGGAGACTGGCTGTTTGAAATTTATGGGAATTGCGACGTGGAGTCTATGAGCGGCCCAACGATATGGTCTTTGTGGCAAAAACTGGCCAGTACCTAGCAGATATTTCGTGTAAACATGAGAAAAACGCCATGGCTTTCCAGTCGATATGTTCCAGCGGCTTGAGGTACTTCAGCTGGTTTCTAGGCCCTATTTTTAAGATATATACACCATAGAGATTGAGAGGGGGACTTCCAAGACGCCTAAAAAGCTACGTCGATGAAGAGGTAAGGATGAGTTGTATGGCCGCCAACAAAAGACACGGGAAAATGAACCGCCCACAGCACATGCGGCTTTGCGCCAGATTCCAGGAAAAATGTGTTTAGGAGTAAGGTGAAGGCTACGCTAAAGTTTAGACTTCGGTTTATGGTTATGGTTAAGGCCAGATTTATATCAATGTTTAGAGTAGCACTACATTAATATTAAGCGTACAGTTGAGCTTAATATTAGGGTTAGTGTTGGAATTAAGACACAGAACTATTTACCCTTCGTTAAATTTATCGCAAGGCGTTGGGTGGGCGGGTTGTAACTAGTCCCGTGTACTGTTTAGGCGGCCATACAAGTCAATCTTACCAAGCCGAATGCTCTCCGGTCAAGATTTTGGAAAGGGACTTTGTTAAGCATATTGGTAGACATGTGTATGACGAAGTTTATATTGAAAATATGAACAAAATTATACGTTTACCTTAACTTTTTGGAGATAAGTGTTGTATTCCGATTACATGACAGGCTTTCAAACTTGCATTTGATTAATATTTACCGAAAAATGAACATGTGACCTCGAAGACCGCCTCTTCACCTCATATTAGGCGCCGTTTTAGGAACAACTAAGGTATTAACTTAATAGCTTCATAGGTTTTGCAGTGCGGACGACTAAATACGATCGTTCCGAGAGTACTATTTACGTTGACTGGAGACTTGTGGCGCAATGATTGCTACCAAGTGGTTATGCACAGCTCGTCTTGTGAGAACCACAGACCTTCAACAACCATTTTGTTAATCCCCGCTGCCTAAGTTGCATAGTAGATTTTACACTTGACTAGGGGAAATTGGAAATGTCGGCGCCTGCAAAACGTCTGCTAAAAGGCCGATTTGGAAACCCCGTCCTCTTAGGCTTTCTTCCAAAAACTTGACAATGAAAAGCGAACTGGTTGCCTTCGTGAAGAATGAAACGTAAGTGGGATAGCATGCCATTTGGGAAAAATACAACACTTTTCTCCAAAAAATTAAGGTAAATGTATCTTTTTGTTCGTATTTTAAACACTGATGTCGATGTGCGTATGCCTCCCAATGAGGGTAAAAAAGCCCATTTGGCAGAATCTTGGTCGGATAGCAGCGGACTACTCTCCGTGTGGCAGCTAAGGCTGAGAAGACAGGACTTAGTGAAGTTTGATGCCACATTTATCGTCCTATAACAGCAGAAAACATTGCTATCTGTGGTGTGATTCAAAGAGGTGAGACCCGGAAATACGAACACTTCCCTACCTCAGGAGCATGAGGATTAGGGTTCAAGTTAGGATCAGGATAAAGGTTAGGGTTAGGGTTCCTATGCCCATGTCTTAGTTTACAAAATTCTGTCGGCTGCGAAGAATTAAGAGATATTCAGCCCTCTAACAAATGACTTTTTCAGAATGAATTAGTAAAAATCCACATATTCTAAACTAACTCTGACAATTCCTAATCGGGGATGCCTAAGTGAACCAAAGGAATGTTACAAGTCACTACGAACTTATACCCAAGATCTTCATTTCGTGTTCAGTTAAGCCCTATTATTAGACGAGGTAGTACCAGGGGAGCAGGCTACTTACAAAGTTCAATCAAGTAAAAAGGCAGTCATTCCACCGAAGACTGCGAGCCTTTAATGAAATGGCAGTAAAGTTATACTTTCGCCACTTCAGCGCATTCAAAGCCATTATAAGTGCTAAAATAACCTGCTGAGAGGCTCCTGACATCAGGGTGGTGTTGCCTTTTGACAAACTGTCAGTGAAATAAAAACCCATGTAAAAATGCCTATGTACAGAGCGACACCCAGAAAGAGGCATCATACCTCAGATAGCTGAATAAACATCCTACCTTCAGCTGCTGGCTGCATTTTTACTTCCGCTTACACGAGAGACAAAGGTTGATAGGTCATCTACTCCAGAGGAAGTGATGGCTGCACGACTAAACACCTCGCGAATAGGGTTCGTGACTGTCAAAGTCGGTCGAGCTTGTGCTGTTCAACACGCACCTGAACAGGTCTAGCACACGTTGGAACGGATTGCTGTAGCGGCTCAGGCCAAAAACCTAGTCTAAGCATCACAACCCCGGTGTCCAGGCTCCTCCTGGAGGCGAGGAGAAAAGTCATAAGAGGAGTCTATTCTGTACCAAAGTCTGATGGCAGATTCTGACGTCCCCGTTTCATGCAATCAAGCGAAAATCTGGTGGCTTTAGTATAACGTCTCCCAGAAAATGCATACAGCGAAGAAACAATTGACAATTCTCGTTAAAAATGTTCGAATACATACTCGAACTTTGGGCTGTTTCGTAACAGACACACTTTACGTTATGCTTAATGTGGAAGCAGGTGTACCCTACACTTTTAAAACCAGATTTTTTAAAACTAAATTCTACTCATGCTGCTTTTTTCAGTCGGCTTTTGCATGAACAGGCATCCTCTCCATTTAAAAAATAAGTTTACTAAATAAACCCCTTTTTAACTTCTTCTAGATTTTCCAATTTTCTGAAGAACGTAGTATTTCTAAAGAGTATAATATTACTTGATAAACTACAATATGCCTTCTTTTTACTAAGAATGAGTCCTTTACTGCTGTGAGACTTTGGGGGACGCAGCCTGGGCTGCTTTTTATACGAGGTATTTTCTTGTAAAAAGCATTCCAGTTAATGAGATAGACCATGCAAGGTGGCAGGTCAAAAAATACTCGTTTTCAGCCAAATAATGCCGGGCAAACTGCTGATCGAGGTAAGGCTGCCGACGGTAGGCGAGACGAAGGCCAGACCAAAGATGCTATCAGTAGACGAACGCGCTTGATAGTATGACGGTAGACCGTTACACCAGATACGGCTTAATCCTAGAAGATTTTATGCGATGCCATAAAAACTGCGTAAGAGAGGAGAATAGGAACCTAACGAGCAGACTCAGAACCCTAACCCAAAACCCAAAGCTCTCCAGAAATCCGTTTAAGACCCCGGAATAGTGGAGGGGTTCCCGTTCCGACGCTTTGCGGCCGAACTGTCCTAAAAGGATTAGGACTGTTCTACCACTCACAAGTAACATTCGACCTTTCCAAGTAACAACAGTGTATCCTACCGATGCATCTACCATCTAATTGCTCGTTCAGTTAAAATTTAATCGAAAAGCGCAACAAAAAATAATGTGCTTTTGAAAGAAGTCCAATTTTGCCTATATTTTGCGGCTCATTCAAGGACGATTCCACATGATGTTGGCAATTGTAGTGCTCAGTCATTATGCATTGTTTGTGATCTCCCGATATTATGTGGTTTTCATGCTCATTTTTTCAGGGTGAGTGGAGGATGTTTCTGCTGAAAGATTTGGAACGGTATCTTAAACATAAAGCGTATCGTCCTCTATGTCTCAAGCCAAGCGTAAGGGATGCGAAAGAGAGAGAGAAGAATGCTTTTTAGAAGGGAATACCCTAAATTTTCAGCAAAATGGCTCCATCCACTGACAGCAAGGGTAAGGTAAGAAAGGGTTATGGTAAAAGGTAAAAGGTCACAGAATACTCATGATTAAAGTTTTACAAGATGTCCACATCTACTATGGAGATAAGTCAGCTTTCAACTTCTCAATTTCCGCTTCTTCAAATTTGAGGTAGCATGCTAGGAATGGGAGTACAGAGTGCTGATATGCCGATGTACGGCAAGTCATATGGTGGAAGCTTCGGCGCATTGAACGGGAAGACTTCACAGCCATTAGTTCAGAATGAAGAGGGTGAGCAACTTTACTAAGGATGCGATCAGCAAATTGTTTGACCGTTTTAAAGTGGTGCTGTACTATAATGTCAGCTAAAAACATAGGAAACACCGGCAGCTGAAGAAGGCATTCGGAGTATACATTTAAGAACGCAGAGGTATTTTTTAAGTAAAGCTGGAAAATAACTGGAAAGCAGTAAAGGGTGAGGGGGAGAATACAGGCATCTATAAATCACCAGATAAGGGCCTGTGGTATGCGATATGAACGCAAGCGGCGGATATAATATAAAAGCTTACGGATTTTAATAAAAAAAGCCTTCTATATAAAAAGCAAATCTAAGGTTGGCTACATGTGGTTGGTACGGCCGGAGCTGTCAAACCTGGCTTGAATCCCAGTGAGTGGGAGTACCGTAGAGGCCATGCGCCCTTTCAGGATGACTCTCAGTCCACCAGTCGGCCCCCTGCAAAAACGCACACTGGGCCAACTGCGAGGCTTGAGTTCAATCACCATTTAGCAACCTCCCACGCCATAGCTTTTAGCACTCCATGATATCTTCAAGCAAGTCAGAGCATTAACTTTGAGGACAGTGCACTGAGCCGTCGATCTCACTGCCTATTCTCATTTCTAGGGCCCATCCGCTGCTCCAACCGGTCAGTTGTCAGGTTCGAGGGATGGGCACGGTGACTGGCATAGCGGATGACTTCGTCTACTTTACTTACAGCTCTGTGGGTAGAGGGGGAGGAGGATTCGGACTAGAACTAGGCGAGAAATGAAAGACGTCGGGAGAAACCGCTGTGAAGGGGACGGCGAGGTGGGCAAGGCAGAATCCAGCACCGAGCTATGATGAACTCCGCTACAAATACTCAGTAGGCATCAACCTATGAGAGAGAGAGATAAAAGTATGCCTTATTTTGAAGGCAACTATCCAAAATGTTCAGCGGAAAAGGTTTCATTCACTGAGAGCAAGGGATAAGGTAAGGTAAAAGGCCACAGAATATTCAAAGTCTAAAGGTTTACATGATATCCAAATCTGTCATGGAGACAAGTCTGATTTCAACTTTTGAATTTGCCTTTCTTCCCATGTGAGGTAGCTGCTAGGAATGGGAGTATATAGGGCGGAGAGGCCCATGTACGGCAAGACAAATGACTGAAGCTTCGGCGTAGCCATTATTTCAAGGTAGAGAGGATGAGCGACTTCACCAAGAATGCTATCAGCAAATTGCTATGGACCGAATGTCATCGCTCACAGAGTGACTCGCTCTCAATGGTAATCGAGCGAATGCATGTGCGTACTGAGCGTCCAGGCTTCACCCTAGAAGGCGAGGCAGGGTCAAAACGCTCCTTCGCTCTCACCTTCAGCCAAAAAATGCGACGGTTTGCCATGCAGGGCACTCATCCGCACTCCTGCGACCGTCTGCCCCTCCGGACGGATGCCGGATCAAGTGCAGTCAGTAGATTTAGTCGACTAGCCGCCCATTATAGGGACGCCAACTGCCGCCGGTGGATCAACCTTTACTGCAGTGTCCGGTCCGCCCATGCGAAATATTTAATTTACACCTCCCCCGAGGGCTCCCAGGGGGGGGGGGTGGGGCGATGGAGCCATTTTCAGACAAGCAAATGTAAACAGTGAGGCCGAAAAGGGGCGTCGTCTTACAGCTGTCGCCCCGCCTCAACACATTTTGGAACCTCCATGTCCACCTCACCCCGCCTCCCCCCACCCTTGATTGTCGCCACTTCGCTGTGGGCTGAAGGTAGGGGGGATGGGGTGCGTGTATGCGCCTGCCTGCCTGCTCTTAAGGCCGGAACCTAAAACTGTTTATGCCGCATATCGCGACTGTCCCAAGCCCTCGTCCTGACGCGGGTCCACTTCCGCAACGGGGTGGCCGATGGTGACAGAACAGATAAACACTGTCAACCCCCGGCGGTGCATTTGAAAAGAAGAAGAAAAATAAATGGGGCATCGGTCCGGAAGAACGCAACTGCAGTTGTCGGTACGGCCGAGGGTTGAACACAAAGTTTTCTAACGTGGTGCACAGAGTCGCCTCAGAAGATACGGACTCGGGACCTTTCAGCCATAGCAACCTCGCCACAGATACTTCAGGCTGCGATAGCCTTCCTACTAGACACTGCATAAATTAAAAATGCCTTCTACGCTACCTAAAACTATCGGTGGTCATACTTCATGTTCAGGGGTAGGAAAGAAGGATGGGGGGGGGATGAGGGGAGAGAGTTAATCTTTGAGGAAATGCCGACAGCTTCTATTTATTTAATAAGTATTCACCGAACAGACGAAGGCCCACCGAAATTGGTGAAAAGGAACAACACCCATAAACTCCTACATATTTTGCAAATAGTGTATTCCTGCGCTGTATGCACGGTCAGAGGAGTCAAGCATGCTTTTACAAGGGCTAGATGCAGGCAACCAATGGCTTTGCATCCCTACTTGACGATTACCTTACGATAAGCTTACTGAAAGATTGCAGTAGGCATCATTAGTTGGGAAGTTTGGAATAAGGTACTTTTGGAATTGGAGGCATAAGGTTAGGTTTACGAGTGTTGGGGCTGGGTTTAGAGCTGGGACAAGCAACTAACCCCAACTACCAAGCCGTCATCGGCCCGCCATCAACGAGCTTCTAACAAATAGTCCTAATTAGTAATCCCAACTACCAATCATAACTATAAATCCGATCTTCTAGCCACATCAACTAGCCCTAACCACTAGTACTAGCTACTAACTCTAACTAGCAATTCAACTACCAACTCTGACTAGTAAATCAAACGCCCGACTCTAAAAACTAACTAACTAATTTGTAAGTCCAACGCAAAACTCCTGGCTCGTGCCGGAAACCAAAGCCTACATTTCCGAACTTCAGCCCTAAATCCAAAACCCCAATCCTACCCCGCCCCCTCATATCCTGGAACAAGACCTCTACATTGAACGTCATACCGCTATTTCCAAATCTATCTACTTATAAACTCCCTAACCAAACCCAAAAGCTCCTGCTCCTAACAGCCCAAGAGAATGCAAACTAGCGAAATCATGACTACTCACACCGTTTCAGCAAGTGCACCACAAGTAACTGGCGGGTAGGGCTGCAGGAACATTCGTTACCGAACTCCCGTCTTCTCCGAGTAGTTTCCTTAGGCAGCCTAGACACGGGACTCTCACTGATGAACTCTTGCACTGCTCGGAAAACAGTGCCTTGAGGTGAAGTCAACACATTGATGTTATATATTTTATGCTTACGAATGAATGCCAACAGAAACATCCAAGTAGCTACGCGCGATTGACTTCAATTTCCACCGGCAAGGAAAACTCTGTCTGCCGAAGCCAAATATATTCGTTTGAAGTCCTGGTTTTTAAACAACTGTTTCCTATAAGCATTACTCATAAGGCCCCCAAAACAGGATATGAGAAGAAGAACTGCCCATAATAAAAGTGGCTTTGCGACAAATTCCGGGGAAATTAGGTAAAGGATTAAGGTTAAGGTTAGAGCCGAGGTTATAAATAAGATAAGGAACACAGCTTAAGTTTATGTTAACGCTTGTATCAGATTTAGGACACGGTAATATATATCCCTCCTGAAATGATGTGCGGGGTCGTTTTTCTTACCTGGGAGGGGGGGGGGCAGGTTCCTATTGTCGTGTCCTTTTGACGGGGCCATATAAGTGGTCTCTACCCTGGATCCGCTCAGGCAGTAGCATCTCGAGGCCTAGCTTGGGTAGAATTGGCTCCCTTCAAGGCGTTATGAACTTCCAATTCGGTTTGTATAACCACTGGACCATGGCTGATGGGTTATTCAAAAACTGCTCCGTTGACCGCTGTACGGTAGTTTAGTTTTGTGTTTCCACCTCCAGTAACTGCTTCCGATGGTCATACAGTGTGTGGCACCACGAGAAGAGTGAACTGCCTAGCTTCCACTCTTCATCCTTCGCTTATACACCTGCCGTCGGGGTACGCTTCCATTGCCCTATCACGCCCTATATAAAAGGCTAGTGGGCTTTCACCCTGGCAGCCCAGAGTAACGCTCACCCTTCGATCCCCCTTGCGGAATTTCCCCCCTAGTCTGCAAACGTTACGCTGTTGTCCTCATAAAATTCAGTTTGGTCATCATAGTTGCCGATATGCACATTCCAGAAATAAATGCAAAAAAAACACAGTTCCTATTTTATACGACATTTTCAGGGTTTTTCTTTGGTAAGGACGACTTATATGGCCTCCTAAACAGGACACGAGAACGGGAAAGCCTTCCCCAAGTACTACATGTGGCCCGGTGCATAATTCCAGAAGGGATAAATATTTCCGTAGCCTAAACCTAAGATAAGCCCAAACGTAAACCTAAACGTTATTCCTAATCTCAGCCCTAGCCCCACCTTAAGCCCTACCACTACAGTTTATCATTAGGAGTTTGGCAGATTTCAATTATTCGATTGACCCAATCGTGAAAAACTCGCTGCCTCAGTGGGAGTCGAACACGCACAAGAGGGAGGGCTTTTGCGCAGCCAACGCTCTACCACTGCGCTACGAGCCTCACCGCGCACCGTGAATTGGATCACAATTGGGTCAATCGAATTATTGAAATCTGCCAAACCCCTAACAACAAAGGTTAGCGTAGCAGTCCAGCCTGTGGATCCTAGCTTACTGCGTCCGTATTGGAGGATTGCATAGGTACAGTGAAGCTGGGCAAGCAAATCGACCCACGTGTGATTAAATTCATGGGGCACGTTGAGCCTTGTAGCCCAATGGTAGAGCGTTGGTTAGGCAAAAGCCTTCCCTACTGTGTGAGTTCGACGTCCACTAAGGCCTTGCCTTTTTCACAACTGGGTCAATCGAACTACGGTTAATGGTAAACCAAACCTTAACTCTAGGTTAAACCACAGCCCTGACCGTAAGAATAACCCTAATTTATTTGTAATTTGGCCCAAAGCCGCCTGTGTTCATGCCTGGTTTTGGGGGGGGGGGGGCACATAAGAAGCCTTACCTTTTCATTATCCTGATAATCGCAAATGATTTAGTGGTAACGATTTCTAGCAGCCCGTTACAAGAAGCAAGCGCTGTTCTGAGGGAACACTTGTGCACATCCACTTACTTACTTTTTTACCTTCGCAGTAGCAGAACGAAAAGGCCGGGCGACCTGTGTTCCTGTCTCCACGACAGTTAGCTCCACGCCTCGCCGAACATCTTAGTTGGCCGGAAGAGATTACAATAAGAGTGTTGACAAAAGAAAGCTGGAAGTTTCAGGAGGAATTGCTAATATGCTCCACCACCCCATCTTCACCCTGACAGGAGGTGGCAACAGGAACCGCCCGTAGTAGATATTAGAGATACTGTTTGTAGCTTCTTAGCTACTCTCGGTGCTGCAGTCATCAAGCAAAACCCCAAATTACAGAGGAACACGGAGAGAATCCGTAGGAGGAATTTATTGTGCACAAGCCTTCCTGTTGATGTGTCGGGCAGCAGTAGCCACTGCTGAAGCCATGGCCAGTGCTGATTGTGTCAAGTTATGCTTTAGATAGAAGGCGATAGGGTATGGCAGTTGTTTTAATAGATTCGTTGGGCAAGGTCAAATGTTCTCGACTCGAAATAGGATGCATTATCCGCGGGACAGTGTGCGTATTGTCTCATTTGGCATCGACCGAAAGGTGGTATTTTTATCGCCGGGAGTTAAGTGAGTTAAGCCCTAGCAACTGAGAACAGGGGACTTACCTTTGCAATGGAAGACGGCCAACATCGTACCGTTATATAAGGGAGGTAGCAATATGTCTGCAAACAGCTTTCGGCCCATAAGCTTGACTTGCCTTTCCCGCAAAATGATGGAGATCCTTGTCAAGCAGGCCATACTAAGATTTTGCGATGAAAGTGACATCATACAAAATTTCCAACATGGCTTTCGGCGAGGGCGCTCCTGCCTTTCAACTTTACTGACTTCAATTGAGGCCTGGACAAGTGCTTTAGAAGAGAGCTTCGAAGTGGACGTAGTGTACATCGATTTCCGCAAAGCCTTTGACAGCGTGCCCCATCAACGCCTTTTACATAAACTGAGCGTTCTTGGCATCAAGGGGAAAATTTGGACTGGATCAGGTCATTTTTAGTCGGTCAAAAACAACGCGTTTGCGTCGGGGAGGATAAATTGGACTGGGTTGACGTAGTTAGTGGGGTTCCTCAAGGCTCCGTTCTCGGTCCTCTACTCTTTATTCTCTATGTAAATGACAGCCTTCAAGAACTGGACTGCGGTAAAATCATGTTCGCCGATGACTTTAAGCTCTGGCAAGTCATTAAGCGCCCAAGCGACCGAGATGCTCTGCAAAATAATCTTTGCAAACTGCAGACGTGGTCCGAGAGAGGGCTGATGGATTTCAATGAGCAAAAGTGTGCCGTCTTCCACCTGTGTCCAACAAACTACCCTATCTCCCAGAGCAACAGGACATATCACCTGAAACACATCAAAATCCCCGTAGCATCTACGCAAAAAGACCTCGGCATTTGGATACAGAGTAATCTGAAGCCCTCATTACAATCTGTCAAGGCTGCAAATAAGGCCACGGGAGTGCTGCACGCTATCAAAAGGGTGTTTTTAGCCTTCGATGAAGATCTCTTTGGCAAAGTGTACGGTACATTTGTTTTACCACACCTAGAGTATGGAATACAGGCGTGGCGGCCATGGCTAGCAAAGGACACAGCATATCTGAAGAAAGTGCAGCGTCGGGCAAAAAAGCTAGTAATAGGTCTAAAGAACCACACTTACATAGATAGACTGGCGTGCCTAAATTAATTCCCTCTGCATTACAGACAACAAAGAGGGGATCTTATCCTAATTTACAAGATTATAAACGGTCTTGAAAAAGGATTACGCTTTGAAGACATGTTTCAGTGGCACCTCTCGCCTCATCTCCGTGAGCACACAATGAAGCTGCGCACGAAGATGTCCAAGCTAAACCTCCGCTCTGAATTCTTCATGCAACGTGCCATACAACAGTGGAACGAACTTCCACAGTCAGTTGTGGAGGCCACTTCCCTTCAGATGTACAAACAACGCTTGGATAATTACATGCGTCCCGTCCCTTCCCTCCCAGTCTGAACTGTAAAAACCAGACATATATTGTAAAAAACAATGCTACTCTCCTCCCTCCAAGTCTGACCTTTAAAAACCAGACGTATATTGTAAAAAAACAATGCTACTCACTGTTTGCCAAGACTATGTTAGTAGTGGTAAATTTTTATAGATGCTGTACACGTTATCAATAGGGTTTCCAAAGGCATTGCCTATTATCCTCACCAAATAAACTGAAATTGAAAAAAACTGCGATCTCCAGACCATTGTGCCTTAGGAGAGAAGAGGGCAGACGGTGGTGAAGCCAGCGTATTAGGAATAGTGTATTCGGCACAGAGGGATAGGAGAATAGATGGAACGAATTTTGAATCTCGGATGACAGCAGTCCGGCTTTGAGGGCGTCAATTCCAGCATGAAGCGAACGTCGGGAATCGCCTGAAAGCCGGCGCATATTTTTTATGGTAGCCAATCACGCGGCTAATTTCTAGACTAGTGGTCGTTGCGCGACCTCGAGGTGGGTGAAAGCTGAGGTGGACGCGCGGCCACGGTGAGGCGTACGCGCGCTTGAGTTAACGCCTGAACCCAGGTGGCAGTGGACGCGCAGCCCTTGCAGACCAAAAGCGCCATGCGTTAGCGGATGATCTTGGGTTCCAAGTGGCTGCTATGGGCCACTACGTGCTCAAGTGGCGCGTGGGTGGTTGAGGCTACCTGGACGCGCGTGTTTCCGAGTCGAAGGCAGTCGATTGGCGGCAAACCAGCGACACTGAAACATTTTGATGTGAAGTCGAATCGCCTTGAGACAGCGGCGTACTAAACAAAGGCAATAGGCATCGGATGTGTATTTCGGAGACTATGGCAGTGCGTTCATCGCGAACGATGATACGGTGGGGGCGTGGGTGCTGATGTGCGCTCGAATTGATTTATAGTAATAGTCGAATTGCGCAGCCTCTTCCACACTCCTTTCCTTCTCATTGGACTGGACCTGGTGTAAGAATAGAGGCAAAAGGACCAGAAACGGGACATCTACAATTTCAGCCATTGATGATTATGGATTGCTTTCGATTTCCCGGTATTGTGAGTTTATGTGCTTTGTTTGAATCCTTGTGAATGAAGGACATTATTGCTGAAAGTTTGAACTGATCTTTTCAAAATAAAGCGGATCTCTACCCCTCTTTCTCAAACCTGACGGTGAAGAAGGCCTAGACAGCGAAATAGTCCGACAAAGCAAATGAAACTTTAATAATATAACTACTCAAATTATGATAGTAGACAGAACACACGACATCGAACAAGGACGGCTCGAGGACTGTGTTTTGGCACGTTGACACGTTTTTTTTGTATTTTAGGCACTTTAAGGAACAAAACTTCAAAAGTGGCAACACTAAAGCATCGATACACGCGGGAACCCAGTATTCACCCTTTACTTTATTACCGTTTTTAAAGTATATCTTGTGCGTCTTTGGTGAAACCTTCGTTACAGGCCCCTACTGAATCCTTAACCATATTAAAAAGATACGCTTTGTGAACGATAGAAATAGCCTGAGAATTGACGACTGAAGGCGTGGACCATTTTAAAATTAAAATAAGACATTTTAATGAATACTGCGAATTACGCCTCGCTTCCGGTTGGACAAACAAATTTAGAATAAATGTATGTAGTTAATGCGTAAGTGAGTAGAACCTAGAGGTAGCTATTCAGTTTGAAATTATCTAGGGCAATACGTACACCTAGAAGTGATATTCATCTGAACATTCAGGTTGCAGGATGTTATGGCGGCGATCCAGTTTTAAACTAAAGCTCTGCTCTGGAGTTCACATAAACGGTCACATAAAGAGGAACAGTCAGCAATCGAAGTATCCTATCAACGGAAAAAATGTAGACTAGAATGGTACTTTATCGACACCGAAAAAAAAAACTGAAATTCAGTTCGTCTGTTAAATTATTTTGCCCACTTATGCAGTATAATGTTTTGCCAACGTATCTCGTGTGGGCTCTTGGCCCTACTTACGTGTTGTTTAAATTTATCAATAACCAAGTTTGTTAAAACTAAATACAACACTTTTTCACACTTTCGGTTTTGACGCGTGCTAGCAACTATCTTGCTAATCACCCTCCACAGCTCAATTCTCTCCTCACCTGCCGCTGTTTATTTTGCCCTTCAACGACACCTCTCTGGTGATCACTCTCGGGCTCAGGAGAATCCAGCGACAATTTGCAAACGAGCTTTCTCCCAATTTTTGCAACTCACAGCCCAACTAACTTGGATCCAGTCCTCGCAGAGTTATCCTTTGGCAAGTCGACTACTTGACTACTGCCGACTAGGATCGTGAAGGATCTAAGTGAGTTGTATCATTTCTAATCTTCATCGTCAATCTCTTTACTGGACTTTACAACTTTTCCACTAGAATAGTCTGGTAAATCCCTTATTAGCAGTTAGTCTACCCTCGAAAGTTTTCATCGCGTATTTGCTAAGACGTTTTGTATATTTGTAGTGATAAAGCCTCTACACTCGTCATCACGACCACACTTTCCATTCATGCTGTCCTTTGAACTGTACCTTACTCTCTTATGGATGTTTATTCTGTGTTTTTTTCCTCGACACGACAGGCTTTTAGATTGTTCTGGTTCAATAAAAACAAAAATTATAAGTTAGTATAACACAAGTAACCTGAATATTTAAGGAGAACTGGTAAGTAAAAATGAAAATCTTGCCACAGAAAAATATTAAAATAGATAACTTACGGATGATTTATCTAGTACGATATGTGATGATGCATGAAAAATAGCATACAAATGTTTTATCTGAGCGTTATGTGGACAGCCCTTAGGCAAACACCCACACAGGCTACCTGATCAACCACCAGTCAAGCATAAATGTGGCCGCCAACTAGGTCTTTATGGGCTCATCCCAATGAAAATAAGGAAATAAGTCCTTGTTTGAACAGCAGCCAGACAGATCCGGAGGACAAAGAGGTAAAATGTACGTTTGACACCTGCATATTTGGCAAGCTACCGCGCGAAAGTATTCGGGGATCAAGAATATGGCAAAAAAAACAGCGTATCAAAGACTTATAACGCATCCGGTAGGGAAGTAAGCAGCAGGCAGGTTAAACACGTCATAAGAAGATACGGTCATTTACCCGACTCCGCTAATGGAGAAGATGCAGGACCTGTGCGAACTTTCAAACATCTAGACCCTGTGAAGGGAAGTGCAAGCTACAATTTTGAAACATCCGGGTTTCTATATTGATAGCACTGGGACTATTTCGGTAAAAACAATGAAACAATCAGACGTCGACTCACAGAGACTTGCAGTCTACACAGAATCTGTGCAAATGGCAGGAGTAATGCCGAGACCGTCACATTACTGGGGTAGAAGGCTGATGGATATTTGCATTATGGATTAATTTTGACGACTGATAAACTTAAAGAACGCGCAAGAACCATTTCTTTGCGGCCGTCAGGGCACAAATCCAGACGGAAATCCAAAAAGAAGGAAACTGGTTGGAAGAAGTGACATTCAAACTGCGCACCGCGATTAATCGTGGTAGTAGACGAGACATTGCATATGAAAACTTAACTGCTGAAAAGGGCCTTGTAAACATATGGAGCCTCAACCTCAGAAAGAACAACAGCTTCCTGCAACCGGGAGCATCGTCCCACAGAGATGGGAGGTCGTAACCAGTCAATGGACAGAGGCGATAAGCACGCAATACGCGGCATCGGAGCGAGGAATTATGTGAAGGGGAGCCTTTTGTCGCTGAATGTTGCTGCGCTAACAGCCAAGACACGCTCGTATCCGAACTTTGAGAGCCTTACTCATCTAAATTCAGATAAAGCGGTCGGAGGCCAGTTTGCCGGTGGTTTGACTCTTTGGGTGAAATCAGCTGTGCAGCGAGAAAAAGACCTGATGGGAAGCGTTGGAAGCACAAAGAGACGTGTGACAGAGTGCTAAGCGATCGCCAGCGCGGCTGATAGCCCATTACGCCCTCAGTCCATTAAACACCTCTGCCAATCAATTGCCTGATCCACGCGTGATCTGGCCTTGCGAGTCGACAGTCCGAGGCCAATGAATAATGCGTTCTTTGCTGATTCCGGGCGCACGCATGCGTTCCGCGTCATGGCTATGGAGATCAGCGGCCATCATTAACCTGGCAAGTTGGTTTGTCGCAACTGCCTGCTGAGCTGCATGCACAATCCCTTGCCACGGCTGTTTGTTAAACCAATTCTCTCCACTTACTGTTTTTGTGGGAACTTTTCAGGTTCTATATCATCGTACATTCAACAGCCGGTCATAAGTGTTAGGGACATCGCAGAGGATGGTGTTGGCGTCAGTAGTCAGGGCCAGGCCCCGAGTTTGGAATTTGGAAACTTACATGTCACAGGGGAACCAATATGCACTGTTAGGCAGCAACATCAGGAAGGTCAAACCTAGTAGAGTGTTAGAGTTAAGCGACGTAGGCTCTGTATGGTGTGTCATTCATTTCATTCCATTATTTGTCGAGGGGAAGTACAAGGGATTCTTACTACTGGGTTCGGATAATCTGGTAATCGACGGCGTGCCTGGTTCCTTTCACTACCTGTACCTGGAACGAGTGCAGGTGAGGGCTACGAAGATGGTCAAGAATCTTGGTCATCTGCCTTATGAAGACAGACTGACCGAACTTGATCTTTTCCTCTCAATTATAGGCAACTTCGCAGGGACATCATACAAACCTACCAAATTGCTAGAGGCCGTGAGTGCGCCCTAAAATTTGACGATTTCTTCGAATTGGCTCGGACTGATCATCTGCGGAGTCATCCCTTTAAACTACAGAGGAAACCGGCCCATATTGACGTTCTACGGAATGCCTTCCCTCAGAGGGCCATCGGAGCGTGGAACGGACTCCCTGACGAGGTGGTCCTCTCAGATACTGTTGACATTTTTAAGCATAAACTTGATTCTCAGTTGCTGAGAAACTGTGACAGATGTAATGAACATAGTGTCAGTAGCAGCACTTTGCAACTGGCTCACACTTATCGCTGATGTTAAGCCTACATTTGTATATTTGTATTATGTACTATTGTTACGGTGGACCTATTTTGCGATTTTTGGTCATGAATAGGAAGCTCAAAGGCGAAAGCCTTCATCCCTTAATAAAGGGACTTAAAGTGACTTAAGCTAATGGACCTTAAACTTTTTCCCCCAGAAACGTAATTTACAAAGACCAGAGAAGCAATTACTTGGACGCTCAATAAGGATTTTTGTAGCATTTACATATTGTAGTCCAGTAACTCCTCGAGAAGAGTTACCATGTGCGGGATTAATTGCTCTATTCTCAGGACCATCAGGGGACAGAATACCAGCGAAATATATAAAAACTAGATTGACACATGACCCTTTATCTGCGAATGTATCGATGTCCATGAATAAGATTTTTGCTGACGATGGATCAAGAGGAGCTCTGAAGATAATTTAAAAGGATTCCACTAGATATGCTTCAGCGCTATTGATCATCAAATGTTAAAAGACTACTAAAAGTCCTGCCGAGTTAAAAAAATCACAGTGAGTTAAGACAAAAAGAAATTGGGGTAACTCATGAACCTGATTCATAATAATACCTGATGGAATTTTTTTCGTCAACGATATTGTGTCCAAACACAGATGCCTGTGAATCAGAATCATTTAGTAGGCAGAAGGGAGATCAATTATCTTATTTCATTATATCAGCACTTTTAAGATCTGACCCACCAGGTATTTTTCTTCAGAGAGTCCTCACTGGCCGATTCCCGTTGAAGCGCATTTGACCACTACATACCTTCGGTTTCACAAGCCTCCCTGTCATCTGCACGTTGGTGCCTTAAAATAATAAGTCTGTCTACCCGACCTTTCCTCCGGATCTGCATTAAGCTTGGAAAAGGTCACCAGCTCAGCAATGTTCCGAACTTTCCCAGAACTGTTATCTATCTCAAGGATCTGAGGACCAGGTCAGCGGAGAGCATTTTATTTTTTGGATTAAGTTCGCAGGTAGCCTAATAAATCGTTGTTCGCTGAGGTATGGTAAACGGTTGTGAATCTGTAAATTTTGAACACAGTTCTAAGCAATTTGCAGTCAGCGAGGTTCTTTGACAGCATCTTGTAGATCCGACCGAACTCCCAGCTCTTTCCTCGAGAAAGTCTTCACCTGTTAATTGCCGCTAGAGCACATTTGACAGGAGATTATGGCTGTCTACCTAACCTTGCAAGACTTTCGATACGTCCTTGGGAAAAATGCTTCCACATATTCACCGATTTTGGGCCCCTATCTGTTGCTCTCAAATCCTACTGGGTCAAACTCATCCCCGGCTGACGTGTGCAGTGGATTCTAAGTCCCTTTAGTTAATTAGTTAGTTCAGCAACCATGATTAAATACAGCAGAAAAATCCATATTTAAAGCATTAATTCTTGAACTTGCGGTAATCTGTATGCGTGAGTCTGGCGCAAACACCGGCCACCGACATAATCTGGACAATATGTACAATCGTTTCTTAGTAACATAACATTTTTCGATGCTTAAATGTTTGAAACGCCCAAAAACACCGTCTCAGCAGAAGTCCATTCTAGGCCCCTGGGAAAAAAGTGTTCTCTTAGACGTCCATATAGGCTAATGTCCTCTAATGAGATGAATATACTGGAAGTCCGTTCCAGCTCTTTTGAAGATAAAGCCGAACTCTAGGGCCTACTATCAGTCTCCAATAATCCGGCGGCTCTGAATAAGGTCACCGCGCAGTTGCCTACAATTTAAAGGCAACAAACAGCTAAACCGACTTTTTAAGATAGATGACCAAGATTCTTTACTATCATCAAAACTCTCGACGCAATCCATCCAGAGGTTGCTAATTCTCCTCGATCTGTGGACAGAAACGAATGCCTCACTGCTTATGTGAACAGCTCCTTATAAATTTGCACAAATGCCGCTTCAGCTGGAATAGCATATGGTTTGCGCATCTAGATGCCTTTAAACTCCGAGGTAATAGCTTAAGAATGGACTTTAGTATAACTCCGAAGCCCTTATGCTACTCAACAGCTAGAAGAGTTTATCCAAAAAGAAGATTTCGGAAAGAATAATCACCCTCACTAGTTCTTTCATTACGGTGACTTTTGATCACGAACTTACTACATTTAAATGTCAAAGCCAGCAAACGTACCAGCTACTCATTTTATTAAGAAGTTCTTGAAGGTTGTGTCTATCTAGGTCGGACCGGATGGATCTCCACACTTTGATAATATCAGCAAACATGACGTAACCGCAGTCAATGTTGCGGACCCAGTTGCTGATAGATGTCCTAGGACTGAGCCGTGCGGAACACCATTTTAAATAGAAGAAGGGAGTAAATTCGAACAACGAATGCTCACAGATTTTCTAACAGTGTTGTCGCAAACTGTGTACATTAGTACTTCGAGTTCACTCCCTACTCCTCATTCTAAGGCATCAACGTGCACATGGCAGACAGGCATTTGAGATCAAAAGTAGACAGTGGAACAAAGCACGCGTTGAGTTCCATCTTAGTCATTTAAGCATTTTTGAGAACATATCCAGAAAATTGCCAGTCTACGAGCAGGCACATGTGTTTAGGATACGAGACTTTAGCCGCGAGTACCCCATCGCTGAAATGTCATCTGCAGAAATCGTGCTGGCTCCACCTACCGACCGTTTAGGAAGTATCCAATTTTTACCAGAATAGATTGGGCCTTACGAAGAACATGTCCACTTTGAATTCTCGCGTACCCATCCAAATAATTCACAGCTTAAGTATGTTCGATGACGTTATCACACGGTATATATATACTACTTATTTACAATAACTGTTATGAAATTGTCTGCACAGAATATGAACTAAAACTTCGACTTTGATTTTGTTTTGGTTGCACCTACACAGGATTGAAGACATGTGAGATTCTTTGAGGTATTTGTTTGTGAATGTTAGTCTACTATTGACCTTTTCTGACTTGTTTCATAGCAAATTGGGACTCGCTTGCTTATCGACCTGCCAGCTGACCACGCGTGGTCTTTATTCCTTTTTCTTATAACTTCTTTGAAATATGGAACCAATTTAGTCTTTTTAGCTGTGGTTCTCATCTAAGAAAAATTGCAAGGTGTAAAGATGACAAACACGCCAGTTAACTCCACAAAGCTAATTATAGAAAATACTCATCCTAAGTGGCCAGAATACTCACCCAAATTTCATAATGCCGGCCAAATTAAAACATCGGAATTTATTTGTTTTCCTTTATCCTTTTTAAACGATGAATAATCACATCTGCACCTATTGAGAAGCCGGATATTGGAAGGTTATTTATACTGATTTTGAGGTCATTGCACACCCGTCGGCATGACTACATAAATCACGTGGTTGCCGCATTTTCGAAGGACAAGCGACGAGCGGGCGAACGTACACCATTTATTTAAGAGCCAAGGCGAAGTTTGAAGCTTACCATAATTAAAAGGTCATAAAACTTGAAACGCCTTAAAAGTTAATTTAATTCTCGATCCTTTTTTATTTTTACGGTGGCCAGTCGAAAATTATGATTGATAAATATTTCGAAGAACAGTTTTGATCTCAACAAATTCAGCAAATGTAAACATCTGTTGATAGTGCGCCCAAATTGAAGGTTTAATAGTGATATGTTTATTTAAAACACCTTTTAGTAGCAAACTTTCGGAAAATGTAGGAGGAACCTGAATGATCGTTTTTAAACGGTATACCGTAGCTATAGCTACGATCTAATTAGATCCACTTTGCTACTCTGTCCCGCAATGCGTGCACAAAACCTTGCGCACCGAAATCGTGCGCATGCGAGAAATTTCTTCGGAATATTCATTATATCGGTATCTCATATGAAAATGCTTCTCGAAAGGCGCCCTGCCATCACAATCCCCGTTTAGCCCCGCCTAGGGCGGGGATTAAACGGGCGTAAACGGGAATATACCCCCACCTAGGATGGGGCTGCAGACGGGGATTTCAACCCGTTTATCCCCGTCTAGAAAAAACGTCCGGCAGCATGACGCCTTATCCTTATCCTTTTTAGCCCCATTTCCCTCAACCCCCCAAATCCCAAATCGTGAAAGCAAAAGACACGCAGTTTATGATATGGAAAATGTATTGAAAGGAAAAATGAATTCGTACAAAATGATATGTACATGAATGTTTCTCAACGTTCAAACAAGCTTCATTGTTCATTGATAGAATGATCGTCATTCTTTGGATAACTTTCTTCAAGTATGGAGGGCTGTTGATATCCTGAAGTACTTGCTCCGAAGTCATCAAAACTTGCCGGTTCCTACCATAACAGAAAACCCAATTTTAGATGCTAACAGTCATAATTGATAACAATTAATTCAAAATCAAATCAACTGAACAAAGGAGGTATGCAAGAAAGATGCTACTTTCCGTGTCCTCGGAGTTTAGTAATTCCAGGAACCCTCCGTGGACAACACCGCTCCGCTTCCCTCGCACCCCACCATAGCGGTCACGAGACCCGTGGAACCATTCTATGATGGTGTTGCGGATAACTTTTTTCATCAACTGTGCGCAAGTCCGGATGTTGTCGGACGGCCTCTGAACATCGTGACATAAATGTAAACCTACCACAAAATACAGCGTATAAGGGACTCCCAATGAAAGACATTTTGTTTTTAGCAGCCCTTGAATAAGTAAACTGCAAGATAAGGGGTGGCCCTAAAATCCGCAATATAATGCTTCTGATAATGTCCTTCTCAATTTCGTCTGCAAATCTTAATCAAGCCATCGACCTGTTAGTAAGCAGTAAGAAATGAATTTGAACACAAGCGTACCGTTTCTTGCAGAAAATCTTTTTCTGACTTGAAGCGTTGCAGAAAATGAGCCAGGCTGTCTTCTGAGCACAGTGGCAAACTCCCCTCAGCGGCTACCGGGCATGCGGGGATTGAACGGTGGCTGTCAAGGACAGCAGCCCCAAGTTTCTCAACTTTGGTGAGCAGCACACTGTGCTCCGCAGCAATATGGTCGACGCGTTTAACAATCAATTCGTTGCTTTGTCGAACAGTAGCCTCTAGGGCTTCAAAATGGGCATCAATGTGTGCTAAAAGGCGCGTCTCCATTGCTTTCAGAGCAACCTTCAACGCTGCTGGACTCATTTTAGGTGACGGTAAAGTTGAGACCGCGGCAGTTGGTAGAGAAGTAATAAGGGAGTGCACCCTGAAGTATGTTAAAGTAATAGTCCTTACTGAGACGTGGTTGGCAAACCGAGAGCGCGTTCAGCCCGTGGTGGCTCATTTTCTTTATGACTTACTTCGTCCTCAGATTCCGAGGACAGCTAACAACGAATCCTAGAAAAGGAATTATTATTTGTACTAAACGCTTACTTCCTTCGACAACCTCTGCCTTTCAGCGTTGGTTCGGAACTGTATAAATCGGAGGTCTCCTCCGCGTCTTCATACGAGATTATTCTGACTCAGTTGACCTTGCACGAACATGAAAGGATAATGTTGCCTGTTTTGTTGCTAAACTAGCTTTGTTAAAGTGTAACTTAACGCGCATACTGTATTTTAGCGTGATTTACGGTGGTAAACGACAAGCAATGTAAAATGTGGGTTCCATCAGCGGTAGATCCTGAAACAACTGACGAACAGTTTCCACCTAGTTTATTTCTACGTTGTTTCCTCATCCACTAGATAGTCTTTATTCTGCAGAAAAGTATGTTATAAAAATACATCCACAATTTTTTAGCTCGAAAGCGGAATGTTAACTTCAATGAATCTTAATCGAAAGATGAATGGTGTCCTTAGTTCCCTTGCCCATGTCATATATTTTTTGACAAATTTCATGATTTTTATGTAAAATCAGTGCGAGAAAAAATTGTTGTTGTTGGTATTTTTAGATGTCTCAAGACTAATTGATTAACTAAGTTAAAAAAAGGTAAACGAAACATTTTAACGTACTCGAAGTTGGAAAAAATTATATTTCTTGAGTGGAGAAGGTAATTTATAGAAATTAAACCACTTCGCATACACGAGCATAAATTGTTTGTTGAGGCGAAGTATTGTACGCGCAAAGATTAATTAAAATATTCATGCATGCTATCCGCATCAAAATGGGCTAAACAGTAACTGTTAAGTCTTTCAACTCCCCAAATGGCCTAGACCTGACCCTTAAAAATTAACACAGGTCTTACTCCGTTTTATTTGAAGTAAAGTTGTCAATGGAAAATGTGCCTTAGCTTCTAATAAAAGTGGAATCGATGTTCCATGTAGTTGAGTTGCTTTTGAACGTGCCTTAAACAGTGATGAATAATAGTACTCAGTTGCGACTAAGAAAATATTTTCATCTTAAAATGACATAAAAATCAAGTCTCAACTCGACAGAAACACGAAAGTTTCGGTCCTTTAGGAAATAATTTTTTTCTGAAAACAGCAAACAAATAGACAACTATCTTCACAATTCTTTATTTTTGAGAAGGGCACTTAGCAAAAACCATCCCAAAGTCCACTTTCAAATATCCTTAAATCTAACATACTAAAGTAATTTATCTTTCATAAATGATTTTCAACTTACGTGTCTACTTTAGGGCACAGTTGAGGTTCTTCCACTCAGGTTTATTCATATTCCTGAGGATAGTAGAAATTGCTATTCATTTTTATTTGCAATCTAAACATTTGCGTATGCATGTTATGTACACGCCGCTTCTAAGTCGGATCTGCTCAGACTGAATTATTCTTATGCCTAAAGTGCATTTTATAAGTAGCCTGCCATTTGCACGGCTTTCGAAGATGCAAGAGGCCGAGATACAATCGGCTTGGGTTTCTAACATGTTCTAAAGCAATTTGCTTTTGTGAACAGCGTTCATCTATTAACTTTTTATAAAACAGCGTAACTTGGAAAACTTCTACATTCAATCAAATCTACTTAATGATACTATCATAGTACTCATCCATGTGATCGACATTCGAAGTGGCTGACATCTAAAAATCATTTAAGACGTACGTTGCAGTCTAATAAACGCGGTATAATGTACTATTTACATAAAGATCTACCTTATATCAATTTTTTCTGTCGTTTCTCCTCCTCCTCAATCAATTCCACAAATACAAAAAATAATTACAATTGAAGTTCGATGGCTATAGAACCAACCATTTGCATATCAGCGATCGTGGTTAGATAGGCAGATAAATTGAATTGCATATTACTTGCCATATATGTACTGAGTAGACAGGATATGCGTCTAGATCGGTGATTTTTCGCTTGAAAATATTAAACAAGAACTCTGCTATCTCATTCTGTATTAAAAATAAGACTAGTAGGTCATGATTTAAGAGTAATATGCCTTTTCCACATCTAACCGTTTAGATTCGCTAATGGCCGAAGGCGGGAAAAAGGCAAAGGCAAAGGGCAAAGCCCCGAAACCTGGAGCCAAGGTAGAGCAAATAATTATTTCACATTACTCATTTTATTCCAGCAAGATTCACCTCTAGTTAAGCTACTGAAGGCCTGCCTAAAGGAATATGACGCCAAGTGCATTCAATTTGAGTGTTCTCCATGCGCAACCATACGTGATGCACTTCGGTTAGGAATTGACGAAGAGAAGCCAATATACAGCGTATGTTTACAGATTCAGGCTTCTTAAGCCAATAACCTGAAATCTTCTTTACAGTTTGTGATGGATCCCAAGGACCGCCGAAAAGTGGAGTACTGGAATGACAAAAAATTTACAAAGTACTTTGAGGAGGGTGGAGAAGAGGGTTTGGCCTCACGGAAGAAAAAAAAGAAGAAGAAAGTTTCAAAACCCGAAAAGCCGCTGGTCAGACTCCTCCCCTTCATTGACACCCTTCGCAATCATCGTTATTGTCAGATCAAAGAACTGCTTGTTTGGGATGTTTATGTAGATCATAGTGACATGATGTGTCTGGTAATTACGCATTTTAATGAGACACATTTGTAGGCAAGCATGCTTACCAAGGGTTGCTATGACATGGAGATGATTGAACTGGTAGACTGCTTCATTAATCAAAAGGCACTGGATGTATTTGCCCCAAGTGTCAACCATACTCGGACGCTTTCCGACTTGATTCTGGACTTCAATGAGTAGACAATTTATAAAAAAAGCGATTTCACACCTTTTCAGGTTCGGCGACAGTGGCTGTCAGGTTCTATGTGAAGGTCTAGCCAACTGTCACTGGCTTATTCGCCTTAGTCTTTGTTTCTGTGACTTACACAAGCAAAGCGGAATATGGCTGGGAAATTTGATTGCGGAAACATCAATCAGGCGAGTCAATGCTGCTCCTTGTTGAAGATTATTAAAACTTTGCGCAGTATCACAGGCGAGCACTCATCTAACAGAAATTAATTAATGAACTGAAAAGACGCCCATTTCTAGTCTTTACTTCTAAATCACCTCCAACCATAACCCAAGTGGTGAGTGTGAGGAGTCACAGGACAGCTTTGTATTGAAAGTAACTTATTTTGCAATTCATGACTAGCTAAAAGCACGCATTACATACAGGTTCACTTCATCTTAATTTCTCAAAGTCGCGGCGGTAGCTCTATTCCCTCTTCATTCATTTCAGTTTTCTTTTAGTTCAGTGGCCACTTTTGGGTCAATTGGATCTATTTACGTGAAATGGAAACTTAAACGGCTATCTTAACTTATTAGAAGTTAAAATCGTTCTTATTTTTGAGTTTTCAGTAATCGCAAATTTTGCAGGCAAGTATAAGAGAAGTTCTGATAGTTCTCGTCAGCCAGCTGTACGCTATCTGGAAACATACACAATTAACTTCAGACTGCTGCTCAACTGGAAGGGCTCTCTTCACTATAACCAGCTCGTTCTAGCCACTGCTGTTCAGTTAGGGCTAGTCGATCACCCAGTACTCTACCCTGCCTGTATAATATGGAATGCTCATACTCCCTTCAGAATTTGGATCAGATTGACTAACCACGACAGCGCTTCTTCTCTTTATGAGTACACACGACAGTTCGATCGTCGATTTCGACGATGTCCACAGCAAGCTTCAGCAACCTGAAGGCAGATGTAATGACTCGTGCTGTATTAAAGTGAAAGAAGACTCGCGCAGAATCTACCTCACTCTTTATCCACTCCAAAACCTGTACCCAGTGTCAAATCAAAAGTGAAGATGACCGGAGATGGGAGAGGGCGTAGGTAGCTGACACGGCCGCCCTCTATTGCACGCCACAACACTACCTTGATAGGCTCTCGCTTACATGGGAATGCCATAAAGGCCACATCAAGGAGGAGCAATCGCAGTCTGACTCTCAGTCCGCCAGTCAGTAACTCTACACAACAAGACACGCACTGGACTGACTGTGCGGTCCGAGTTATCCCGTCTGTTGGAAACCCCTCATGATGAGTACACACACCTAAGCACACCTACGCACGAAAATGCATCACTTGTCCTCAATGCGCTATGCTTACAATGATGTTCATACATGCAATCCCAGATTTCCCAAAATGGCAAGGACGATAGACTTACAGACCGTGCATGCATTTTGCCCGACTTCATCATATCTGTTTATGCTAATCAGTCTACTCATCGTTTCATATACACTTCTTACACCATTCAAATACGACGGCTCTACCGTCGATACCGACGACGCTCACCGTGTGCCCCAGAGCAAGATGGACGTATGGACGATGACTTGCATATTATCTAGTTTATAGTTGTGGTGGACTTGCGCCACATTAACCTCATTTCCCCCTCCACTACTGACTTGTTTCGATGACAGGGCAGAGTCAGTATGATCGGAGGTGCAGTGGCCGAGAAAGCTAAACAACATTTTCTTACTTACTTACTTGTTGCGGCTGCGATCATGACTGATCTAGCCAACCTCAATGATGTCCCATATTATGCTCCTCCACGCGCGACGATCCGTGGCCACAGACCTGGACAGTTCGAGCCATTGTCTTTGCCAGCGCCGGAGACTGAATACCGAAGGTTCAAGAACCACTTCCATGTCCTGATGGACTGAGTCGAGCCAGGTTTTGAGTTGACCTCCACTTCGACCTTTCCGATTAGGTAACGGTCTTGGGTTGAGGGTAGTAACACTGAGCTCGTGAGGTTGACGGCGACGAGCGTGTCAAAACCACCTCAGTCACCTTCCTGGGCTTGCCTGGAATATCCTTGCGATATTGTCGCAGCGAGTGCGGACTAGCGGACTAGCTCAGAGCTGATATGCATGAGAGTACCATAGAGGCCGCAGTAAGAAGGAGCCATTGAGCCTGTCTCTCAGCGTACTAGTCAGCCACCTTACAGAAACACACAAAGCGCCGGCTGTGAGGCCCCAATTGTACTGTCTAAGCTGCGAATTTCCCATTTATTCTCCCTATGAAGAGTGACCCAAGACCTGACGATCGATTAGACTTAGATGCCGGCCTGAGGCGGTGGGTTCGTGTCACCGATGGAAAGACTCTAACCCTAAGGAAGTTTTACAACAGTTCCTTTTTTACTCGGTGCGATTTATAACGTCCTGTGGGGAAGAACATACCGGTTGGCTTGGTAGGGTTAAGATTAGACATTCGAATTTTAAAGGGGTCAGATAAAGGACGAGTATATACCTAACCCTAACCTTAACCAATAACATTAATTGCCTAATCCTAGCTTCAATGCTAATTAGAGTGGTTACCGGTTATTAAGCCCACGGTTAATAGGCCCAGCCACTTATTAAGCCCAAATCAGCTTGAGACGGAATCTTACATAGTGAAATCCGCCGGCTAATAAGCCCATTCACCGGCTACAAAGCCCAGTTTGCCAACAGGATTGAGTGAAATTCTCATCTCTATACTTTGTAACGCGGTCTACAGGCATCAGATTTCACAAATTCGACGATTTCTGGTGCCTGGAGAAGGACATCAGAGAGCACTTGCGAGTGAAGTTTCCTCCAAAACAACTGACACTATATCGCTTTTTTTAAACGTTACGCAAATCATGGTTTTTGTTATTGCGTAAAATACAGACAAACAGCATTCTTTTCTTGTACATAACCAAGCTCTACAGATAATACAGTACGTATGGAATGTATAATGCCTATACTGCGTTTGCTAATCAAGAACTAAGACTCTCCGGTTAGTGCGCCCGCCGCGTATTAAGCCCAATTTGGCCTAGACCCAAGGTGGCCTTAATAGCCAGCGACTACTGTACTCACTCTTAGCAGTAACGTTAAGCATGAACCTCAAGCTTCCCCCAATTAATATTTGTTAAAACAATGCTACTCCGTGTTTGTCAATGCTATTTTAATAGTGACAATTTTATGCATGCACCTACAGATGAATATGACGCACCGGCGTGCAATCAATACGATTTTCAAAGGCATCGTCTAGTTGCCTCACCAAATAAACTGCAATAACATTCATTCATTCCAAAAAGCCACAGTTTGTTTCCCAAGTGGGTGGGCTGCACACAAAACCTTCATAGTCCTTTCTCCAGCCAGTTTGCGGTGGTCAGTCTGGCCGCAGACTGAACCACCTTCTCTGCACACCAGTGAACGAGTTTGCTCTGCTACGCCTGTTCTTGGTCGTGTTAGTCGTTAGGCCATTATCCTGCCGTTAACCCTCCTTCCTTTTACCTCTGATGACAGGGAGTTGTTTCTCGATGGCAACCATCTCGAAGCAGAGGGTGCGATCGCCCTTTTAACGCAGATCTCCGAGGCTGCAGTCAACGAGGGCTTCGAGAGAGAACGCGCTGCACAACTTAAACTTGAACAGGCAGAGGCAGCAAAGAACGGTGAGACTGAGTTACCTATGGAAGTGAACACCTCGAAGGATTTTGTGAATTTTACGATTTTATACTCATTTAATGCATTGGCCTTTAGCAGATAATCACTGTCTAGAATGAGGTAGTTGAAAGTTCTCTCCGACTGGCTTAGTCATGCGCGTCGGGGCTTGCACGATCTTACTGGTAAGTCATGCTAACCACACGAAGTAGCACATTTTCGTTAGACTACTGTGTCTCTAGCCATACAGACCAGAGAGGCTGAGTTTTCGCCCATCAGCAGTTCCTGTGTACTGATTATTAAATGTGCCTGCCATCAGTCATTACTGTACTCTGTTTCAGATTCAGAAGGAAGCGGTAAGAGTAGATTGTGTAGTGTACGTACGTTAGATATACAAAACTAACTACTTCATGCGTTTTAGTAGGCGTAAATATGCTTGTTAATTTAATTGCGATTGCATTTCACCATGTATCGACTCACCTTATTGCACTCGACTGCTGATGGTTGCTGCACTTTTTCTTAACGTTTTACCAGTCCACATAGCCTAACCCCATTGCACCGTCCCCCACACGAAAAACTTTGCGAATTGCCAAATACTTTTCCTGAGGTCCTGTACCATGCGATTTCTCCCTTTGACCCGTTCGCTGACCATGCGATCAGTTGCTTATTTCTACAGCAGTCGCATATCGTTAGCTTTTTCTAAGCAAATTGCCCTTCACTCTACGCGAAAACTTTTAGTACTCAGCAAGAACTTTTCCTTAGTTCCTACATCACGTGATAGTGTAGTCACAGTCCTTAACCTTAACCCACGCGGTCATCAGGCGATCGGTTGATTATTCTTACAACAGTCAACCACCAATCAATCGATCAATCAGCAATCCCGAGCATTATCGACTGCGTATTTTAACTTATTCCTCGTTCGCATATGAATGTACTGGCTCGATGAGAATTTATCGGCAGCTTGCGTATGCTCTGAAACTACTTCTCTGAATCACATATCCTTTAACTTTGCCTAAGCACATCGCACCCCCACCCAACACGGACACAGTTAACAGTAGGCAACGGCTATCGAAATACCACAAAATACGACAGTTAACTACAACTGAACTTTAAATACCAAAAGAACGTACAAAGTGATGTTTGTTCAATGTGGGGCAGGAATAATTCCCACGCTTGCCTCAGATCCATAGCATTTAGGCCGAACCATAGGCGATAGTGCACTTCGACAATTTCCGCCCATATTGCTTGGCCTGGCACAGGTCCCCCTTCGTAGAGTTTATTATTATGCCTACTCCAATACGCCTTTATCACGTTTTTATGCTTTCCAGTCGTAAAATCTTTAAATTTGCTTGAGTGATTGGCTGTGCTGTGCGTATACGCCTCCGATGGAAGCCATTTGTAGGCCTTCTACTTTTCCGTTACAACTATGCCCCTAACTTCCTAATCACTGACCTCTGTGCCGACCAACTTCTATAATTTACTTGTGCAAAGATTGTTTTCTTTCTTTGGCAGTCATATGGTTTCCGAAGCCAGCATTGAGGTCTTCTCCTTCCAGCACTGTATTTGCATTAAATGGTTAATCTATTCAAAGAGTATATCTCAGTCAGCATGGCCGCTGAACACACAATGCGGCAGAGTCCACACGATTGGACGGCCGTGGTGTGGCATACATCCATATGCTGTTCACAGTTCTTGACCCTCATGCCCGTCACAAACGCCAACCAGATCTTCATAATTGTGAGCCTAATTCTTTCAAGCCCTGATCCACTTCTCACTGCCTTCTTCTTCTTCTTCTTCTTCTTCTTGCATCGTCCGCCGTTAAAAACCATAGGCGTCAGTCTACCATTGTAGAATTTGCTGTCACATAAGCTATCTGCATCGACATTTTACAACATGAGGCAGTAGTCCTCCTTCTTTTCATTATGGTACCACATTTTCGGAGTTTATAGTTTCAATTATCTCTTTCGTTCTTGTCATACTTTCGACTACTTGCGGTTGTCTCCCACTGCTGTGTAGAGTAATTAGCCTAAAATTTAAAAGTAGTATTACAAAAGACTACCTCGAGCTTTATTTACAAACGTACATTTTTAACATCACCTGAAATTATGACTTCTCTTCACGTACATAAATCAAACAAAGGGCAGTCGACAGTCATTCTAAACAAGGAGGACTACCTCAAAAAGTCGAGACCCTTCTGGGCGATAGGACTGCGTACATACCTCGGGAAGGTGACGCGATGAAGACGCGATGAAGACAGCATCAACAAGGATCTGACAAGCCTTCCGAAGTCAAAAACCATAACACAGTTTGACTGGCAAAAGATAAAACCAAAGGATGCAGCGCTCTTAAGATTCTATGGCCTCCCCAAGGTCCACAAACTAGGAATCCCCCTACGACCGATCGTTTCCCTCAGAGGCACCCCAACATTTGGTCTAGCCAAGTGGTTGTTTCAACGTCTCAAATTTCTAACCCAGGCCTCTGCAACGACCGTCAGCTCAGCTAAACAATTCCTACAAAATCTACAGGGTATTCAACTAACACCTGACTAAGTGATGGTATCTTTCGATGTGACCTCACTTTTCACCTCGATACCGCAACACCTTGCGGTTGGAACCATCCAAACCCTGTCAGAAGAGAAGTACAATGAGACGGACACGAAGCTCAAAATCAGGCATCTCATTGGTCTACCGAAACATTGTTTGAGCACCTTTTTCACCTTCAATGAAACTATGTATGAACAAGTAAAATAAGTTAAGTCGTTCTCTGGGACCAGGAGTGCATTTGTCCAACGTTTCGAACTCTCCCGCGAGCTCATTGTCAAGGCATGAAAAAACGTACAGGTCACAGTGTAATTAAGTCAGTTCTGCTGAGATTGACTTCTGCCCTCGATCTGCTCGCGCAATGCGAGTTAGGCCTCAGGAAGCTCGACATGCCTGTTAATTGAGCCCGCGCGTGAATGCCAGGCTTCCTGCAGCAGGCGTGAAGTTCGGTCGTCTGACCGACCCAGTATTCGCACGTTTTCGAAGTCCAAGCTGTGCCGTGGCTTGGATGCGTGGGCGGCCACCAGGGAATTCTTGTCGTTCCGTTGCACGGCGAGGTCATACTGGTGCATCCTCGTGAGGACCCGTTTGCCGGTTTCACCAACATAATTGGCTTGACCACAAAGGCAGTCAATACGGTAAATGACACCACCTGTATAACCTCTATTACCGCCGGCCCCGTAATAGAGAATTCTGAGGGTTTGGGCTCCGTAGTGAGCTGTCGATTTTTATGAGTATACCAGGTAGCGCTTTAGCTAGTCTACTTTTTTGCGGACTAGCGCACCAATGTGCTACTTATTATGTTTTTCACCCTGGGATGGTTCATTGCCTTATATTACTATAGGCATTGCACTAATTCCCGCAATAGAGAATTCTGGGGGTTTGGTTTCCGTGGTGAACTGTCAGTTGCCGTTCCTCGACGTGCTGGAAAAACGGTGGGGATCTCAAAACAACAGTTTACAGGACGGCGACAAATACTTCTCGCATCCTGAGTTACCTCAGCAACCATCCTGTCTTGCACAAACGTAGCTGCGTGCAAACGCTATATCGCCGTGCATAAATTCACTGCAGCGAACCAGCCGACAAGAAGGCCGAGGTCCACTATCTCAAGAAACTCTTTACAATGAATGGCTATCCTGGCGCCTTTGTCGAAAAATACAGGCGAGGAGCCAAACAAAGAAAACCAAAGAGACAGCCAGAACCGACACGCTGGTGAGCAATAACCTACATTGCTGGTGTTTCTGAAGAATTCGCTCGAATTGCTAGCGAATTTGGGATTTGCTTTGCTCACAGACCGGAAGCAAAAACCCGCAGGCAATTTATTTGGCCCAAGGACCCAGTACCCGTCAACCAAAAGTCCGGTGTCATTTACCGTATTGACTGTCTTTGTGGTCAAGCCAATTATGTTGGTGAAACCAGAAAACGGATTCTCACGAGAATGCACCAGCATAAACTCGCCGTGCAACGGAATGAAAAGTTTTCCCTGGTGGCCACCCACGCATCCACGCCGGGGCACAGCTTCAACTTCGAACGCGTGCGAATACTGGGTCACTGGGTCACTGGATCACTGGAACAAGGACTTGATTTTCCTGACGTTTCGGATTCCGTCGGGAATCCTTAGTCATAGGTAATCGTAAACAGGTCTGAGACATGCGCAGATAAGGGGTGATACATGCACAAATTGCACGGTATTTATAGTTCACAGCGCTCACCCACATGCATACTATAATTGTCCGTTCCTGTAGCCACCACTGGAGGTCTTAATTGGTCCGGTGATTGCTCATTAATTGCAACAGCGTTCTTGTCCGCGTCGGATGCAGGTTTGATAATCGCTCGACAATTAGGCCCGCTATCGTCAGAGTTGCGCCCAGTCCTTCCCACGTGACTGATTTTCTTGCTCAGGAAATTTTTCAGTACACCGTATGGGAACGCCAAATCGTTGCACTTGTTGATGGACTGGGGGCCTGAGAACCATGACTCGAGCAGCTCGCGGCTCACGCGGTTGTCCCCTCTTGTGAGGATCTAGGCCTCGTCAAACTTGAAAATATGGCCGGGTCCCGTTGAGTGAGCTGCAACCTGGGAGTTGACGTCTTTCTTCCTCACCACCGCTGCATGCTCGGCCATTCGCGTCTGCAGTAATCTCCCGGTTTCTCCGACGTAGTTGCTTTGGACACAACTACACCAGATCCGGTAAACGACTCCAGCCGTTTCCTGCCGTGGCAGTGGGTCTTTCGGCCTCAAGACCCGGCGTCTGATGGTTGCTTCCGGCCTGTGTGCAACTCCAACTCCAAGTGGGGTGAGTAGACGGCTGACCGCTTCCAATACATTTTTCACGTAAGGAAGAGCTCGCCAAACGTTTGGACCAGCTGGACGTGGCTTCGTCTCTTGTTTGCGAATGTACTGGTTGAAAAAATTGTGCGGGTATCCATTCGCCCTCAGTACCTGTCGAACGTATTGTAATTCAGCAATTTTGTCTTCCACTTCGCTGCAATGCGTCTCGACGCGCCGGAATAGCGCTCTTACGCAGCTGCGTTTGTGACCGATTGGATGGTTGCTGTTGTAGTTCAGGACTTGCATAGTGTTGGTTGCTTTCCTGAACACTTTACTTTAAGGCCACCATCGTCTTTGCGGCAAACGAGGACATCCAGGAAGGCCAGTTGGTTGTTTTCTTCTTCCTCCATCGTAAATTGAATGTCCGGGAAGACGGTTTTTAGACGTTCTTTGAATGTCAGCACCTTATCCCGCTCAATAACGACGAATGTGTCGTCCACATACCGAGCCCAGAGTTTCGGTCTGTGGTGTCGGAAAGCCAGCGACTCCAGCCGTTGCAGGACCGCCTCTGCTATGAGTCCGGAAATAGGCGAACCCATAGGCGTGCCCTTCACCTGCTCGTAGGTAGTTCCGCTGAAGGTAAAGTACGTCTTCAGGCAGAACTTCAGGAGCTGGAGGATTTGAGCGTGCCCGGGGCGATTCTCCGTTTCATCGTTTTTCTCTCGAAGGAGTAGCTGGATAGTCTCGACGGCCAGGTCCTGTAGAATAGAAGTAAAAAGGGACGTGATATCAAAGGAAACCATGATATCCTTTGGCTGGAGACTTACCCCTTTAAGTTTCTCCAAGAATTGTGTTGACGACCTGACTCTTGTGTCTGAATCAGCGGTCAAGAATTTGAGGCGTCGGAACAGCCACTTTGCCAGTCCGTAGGTTGGAGTTCCTTTGAGAGATATGATTGGCCGGAGGGGTGCGCCCTTTTTGTGCCCCTCTGGGAGACCATGGGAGCGGGCCAGGGCCGTTTCTTGCGTTCTCGCCATGCGTCGATCAATTGGTGATATTGCACCTGAGTTCCCCATTGCCAACAGCGTTGTGTTGATCTCGCGTGTCAGCGTCAGGAAAATAAAGTCCTTGTTCCAGTGATCGCATCTTCTTCTTCTTCTTCTTCTTCTTCTTCTTCTTCTTCGGAACTGCTGCCTGGAACTCGTATATTCTACCCTATTGGCAATGCTGGGTCTGTCAGACGGCCGAACTTCACGCCTGCTACAGGAAGCATGGAATTCACGCGCGGGCTCAATTAACAGGCATGTTGAGCTTCCTGAGGCCTACCTCACGTTGCGCGAGCAGATCGAGGGCAGAGGTCAAGTGCAGAGGTCAATCCCGGCAAAACCGCCTTAATTACACTGTGAGCTGTACGTTTATTCATTCCTTGACCATGAGCTCGCAGGAGAGTTCGAAACGTTGGAAAAATACACTCCTGGTCCTAGAGAACGTCCTACCTTCTTCTATTAATCAAACAAAAATATGGGCATTGCTGTTATATCTTATTTAGATGATATTTTTAGTGTGAGTTATAGTATTCACACTGTTTGGATGTTTGCTGATTTGCTTGAGTCTCCACGTCTTTTCTTGCCTGTATATTGCCCACGTAATCCTGCACTCAACTTTCACAGGTAGTGTACTTCACACATACTGTTATTTCTCAGAATTTGTTGTGCATCCCACTGGTTCCTGATCTGTCACAATTTTATGCGCGGTAGTTTATTGACCTACATCTTATTGAGTGAGTGTTGTTTTCTCGATTTCCGTGCTCTGTTTTTTTGCAATAGAGCAACCTAGGTAATGAAATTTGATTAGATTTGTATACTTACTATGATTACTCATGCTCACTGGCCGCCATGATGCACCACCCATAAAACCCTTCTTACCACCTGTCCCGTAAGACACAATTTTGGAGTTCTAGGAGGCTTAGTTATAGCACACAACCTACTGCTGCCTCAAAAACTTATTCACGTGAATTCGTGCTCTCAAAAGTTGACTTTGAATAACTCTGATGTCCCAGGTCGTATATGACATCTATCTAGCTGCCAAAGTTCTGTTTTTTCTGTCCAATAAGGTCCTTTAAATGCGTGTTCGCGAGATGCGAGTTTCGCACTGAGCATAGGAGGCTGCAAATTTTTGATAAACGCATCAGCGTGACCGATTCGAAAGGCGGATGCCCATCTTGGATTTTATAAAGCCACGGTCATCTGAAACTAATTTAAACAAGGTCACAGCAAACAGGAATTCTATAGTATTTACTTCATGTGTTTTTTTTCAGCCGGAAGGAAAAGATACGACCTGGATGGCGGTGGAGAAGCAACGACTGCTCTCGATCAGCCGGCTGCAGCCACGCCAGCCGAGAACCAGTCAGCCTTTGTCGGGAACAGTGGAAGCGAATTTGGCACCAACACTAATGCCAAAAAGGGTAAGAACGACGGCTATGATTCCTTAACTTCATCGGGTCTTGATACTGATGGTGGAAGTTCAAAGAGAAGAAAGGGATCGAGAAAGAAGTCAAAACGTAAGCTGCTGATTGTCTGGTTTTAGCTTTTTTGTAAACCTATTGATCTCTAATTGCAATGTGGAAGTGGTTTGATTTGGCACGCGGTTATCTTGTCCCTTCATGTACATCTGTCATCTATCAGCCCTAAAGTGAAGTAAACACTAGGTTGCGTATGTAAAGTGAAGTTAACCCGTGAGTACGTGTTAACCTCGATCTGAGTACTGATTCTGCCTCCCTTACATCGTCGGGCCAAATGAGCTCGCATAACTTCCGTCAAGACTACGCAGATCCATCAAAATCAGTCAGGTGAGACATCCCAACACTGAGTGGAACTGAACAGAAGGAGATGCAATCGCTGGAACAATAATTCTGTTCACCTGAAGTTTCGGAGCCCAAAATATAAGGGCGAGGGAGAATGGCACTACTGCTTCAGCGATTACGTCATCTCAAGTGCTTTCCATAACTTGTCTTGTATGCAGAATGCATTGTTCCTTCAGTAGCTAAACTTCAGCCTCCTGGTCTATCTCCTAAAAGGTTAATCAAAATTGGAAATGTGTTTTCCATTTTAAAGGATTTTTTACATGGGGTTGTAATATTAGTTATTCTATAAGGTAATGCAAACAGCTTTTAGTCACGCAAGAATGCCAGCTTTCGAAGGAACTTATTTTCGGCAAAAATAATCACACTCAGTAAGGATGGCTATTTAAGTAGTAGTTTCGTAAATACTGTTAAAAACATATTTGATAAGGGTGCGTGAAAGTTTCTGAGAGGTTTTCAAGAGTTTGAGATAACCAAGAAACTCCAAAAAAGCAAATCAATGCAGGCAATAGACTATCGTTCGCAAAAATAATGTCTAAGACTGCTGATAGGAATAGCGAATCTGTCGTCTTTACAACCCGTATTATCGTCCATATTTTTAATACGAGAAGATCAGTTGTGGATCGGACGTTGCTCAAGAAAGAAAATGGGAGTCCCTCTGTTTTTAAACCATAAAACTTCGAGGAGATTGTTCAGACAAGTAAAACCGTAAAGAGATTTTAAGCAGGACGTGAGGTTGGCCAAAATGGATCTAACCTACTGATGGTATTGAATAACTTGTGCGAAGTCATCTCTGAATATGAGGGTAGGATGGTTTATGATATCAATCAAACTAACCCATTTCCGGATGCAGACATTTGGACTAACGAAAGTAAAGGAAATCATTCGATGGAGAGGTTTGTGCTAATGACGCGGACTTTCCCAGAAGTCCTCACACGATGTTTGGAAAATCAAATATTTTGGCTTTGACCCGCAGCCAATGCTCAGCAAAAAAATGCGTAGGTGGACATGCAATTGTGTTCAAAGAGGTTTGTAGCAATGCTTTACCTCGAAGTACTGTACTACTGCGAGTAATAGCATCCTCGGATATTCTGATGAGGGATTCGACGGAGATGAAGATGTATGGATTGAATTTGTATCGCCTTTTGACTTTTTCAACTGTTCGGTAATACCGTTTGGCATTGCAGGTGTACGTGGACTACAATTACGCCTGCTATATTTTAGAATTTTTCCACAAACTTAACTGGCGACTGACATTCTAGATGTGTTTGAAGAATTGCAATAAGCGGTGGCTATTTCACCATTGTTGAAAAATTTAGAGGAATAGCTGATAAGAAGGTTTGGGAATTTAGTTGAATTGACAATAATTATTCGGCGGAATCGGTTTAATGGCCCTAGAGGCTGTGTGTCTTTTAAAGCTGTTATCGATTCTGTCGAGGTTAGCGGTACTGGTGATACGGAAAAACCTGCAGCTCCTCCGCACGTCCTTTGCGTGAAACGTTATGATCTGCGACTTACTGTGCACTCGGTTTGCGGTCTTGGTGTCTGCCACGTTCATTTAAGGCTGAGTATGAGCCACGCACATGGCAGTCATACTGCCCTGCCAAAATTACTCTGTTTCTCCCCCGAACCATTTGATTCACTAATGAAAAAAACAAAGGTTAAAAGGGAAACCAGGATAAATAGGGGGACCAGACTGTGCAAACACTCGAAGCACCCATTTTTAACGATCCTTAAGTACCGATTGCACTCTATTTGCCGTTATTTACTTGACTGAGCGGTGAATAGATGTTGTGGCTTATGAGATGAATTTGAGGGGATAGGGCATGAAGTAGCTAGTGTAAAAGTACCCAAGTCACTCAGGGAAAAATTCTAATTCATTATTTCTTAAGTACTGTCTCCCGTGTCCTCACTTTTGGGGCAACGGGTGTCATAGAGTTTGAAAACCCTATAAACTTGTCAGATTCTCTCACTTTTGGTGAGCTCAGCTTTCCCCAGATTCCACGGCAACACAATTACACACTCCTTTTATTTCCTATTGCAGGTCTTTGGAATTCTGCTTCTACAGAACTTATGTTTTGTTTTTTTGCCCTTATGTGGTCTCGATAAATTTCGTTCTAGTTGTTTTGTTTAAATCTTATCTGTTTCACCTTTCACCCCAAAAGTTTCAAGTTAGTTTGCAAGTTCGATTTCTACCACGAGGCTTGATAAAAAACTATAGCTTTTCGTCGGTATCTTGAGTTTATCCGTCCTTTTATGGGACAAACACATTTTGCCTGGCACAACGATTTATTATTAGCTGCCAGTAACCCCGAAGGCTAATAAAAAATTTGACTGTCCATTAAAATGGATCCCGTCATACAGACGTCAACTTTCATCCATTTTCTGCCGAAACTTTCGGGTGCACGGGTTACGTCGCACTTTTGAAACGGGAATTTATATCACTTGGACTTGCCATTTAGACATTTACATGCAATAGCTGTTCCAGAGTTTGGAATTAGAGCACAGGTTGGACCAGTTTCCGGAAATGGAACCAAGCATGCCGAAATGTGTGTTGGGTGGGTGACATCTGTCTATCCTACATAATATGAAAGGATTAGCACGCAAGTATCGTTCTTTGGCCGGCAATGGAGTGGATGGTAAGCGTCCACTGCTGCCATCTTCCCCCAGTTTCCGTTTTATAGGTTTGTCTTAGCAGTAAGGTGCTCGACCTCAGTCTGCACTGAGGCTGTTAAATCCGGCTCAAATGCCGCAGTGTATGGTTGGTTAAAAACTAAATAAATGTCCCTAACTAGGAAAGGGCCATTTCGGCCTCCCCGTATTTTCTAATAGGAGTTGCTTGGCTCACAGTATGGTAATTTACTGAAAAAGAGGCGACGAGCCCGTGATGCAGTGATAGAGTGCTGCATTCTATGACCAAAGATCTCGGGCCCGAATATCGGGGGTCGTTACCCCTAGGATTAGGATTGACTGGGAGATAACGGCTTCCAAGCCAGAAATAGTAATTCTGGTCTCCTTGTATTTGTAAGTTCCACTTTATTGAAACATTTTTCGCTATGCGACTGACTGCGGGGGCTGTAGATTGAGTTCCAAGGCAAAACGAGACGAGCATATTCTGTGACCAGATTGATGAGCAGCTTACCATTCATTTAGTAATTTATTTATACTATAACATTAACAGTAGCTTCACATTTTGATTCATTATTACTTTATGAATGCGGCGTTAGGCAAAGGCGAGAAAAAAGGTAGCAAAAAGAAACGAAAAATGCCTCCATCTGGACCGCAGATTAGCCACCTACATCTTGCCGAGAACGGTATCAACCACATGGGTCGTGGAGGGAATTTCGCTCCTGTCCGTTGCATGCAGCTTATCAAGGAGTAAGCACGTCCAAGTTTTACATACACTAACAATTTAAACGAATAAAGACAACTAATTTCCAACATTCATATTTTATAATTGTGCTAGTCGTATGTACAATTTCACCTTCTTTTAAGCATCTCTGAAAGAGCTGTTACTTTCGTTTACAGTTTATAATTTAAAGCAAGATGGCCAATGTCCTGGACGACGTTTTTTGTATTCACTTTAACTGTGTGACATATGTACTGTACCTTCATACTTTTCTTCAAAGAGTAGTTATCAGACAACTCTTGCAAAAAAGTAGCTGATAATTTGCTAGTATTGGTCTTGCAAATGGCTCACGTTTTGACCATATTTTCCATCAATTAAACAACCCTTTTATCAATCAAATGATAGCAACCTGAACGTCTGCCTTTCAATCAAGCAGTTTTAGTTTTAAGTGCTTAAATACATCACCAAAAAACATTTCGACCAGTTTACTGTGTCAACGATTGAGATCTGGCAGTCCCAATTAGCATCCAGAGCAACATCATCAGTAAAAAAATCGGGTAGGACTGATTTTAGAGGCCCCAAAAATTCCGTCGACTTATTATAAAAACTAATTCAAATGTTCAGTAGCCCGACTTTGAATTTTTTCGTTAAATTCCACCAATAAAAGAACGAATTTCCATTTTCTTAAACTTCCGCCTACATAATGTCGAAATTCTATCGATACGCATTCGCATCCTGTGCGACAGAAGTTTATGTAAATCGAATTTTATTCTATTTTAGCATATTAAAACAAATTTAATTTTAATTTAATATTTTTTGAGCACTTCCGCGACGATTTCTTATTAATTTAAGCTCACTAGCCAAGAATTAAATGTTTGACCACAAAAAACGTTAAGCCGTTGGGCGAGGGTAATAATTATCTAGAGGGGCCCTACAAGTCAGTTTTGCCACAAATTGTTTACGCGAAACAACCGAGAGCAAGCCTCTACATCAATAAAAAACACAATGCTCCGGAAGGCTGGCATATGTTTTTAAACACTTAAATCCAGCAGTAAACCACAATTTATTACTTAAGCAGAATGATTTAAAGTCGATTGTGAAAAAGAAAAAGACTGGATATTATTTATGTAAACCGAAAGATGCTTCTATGAGATATTCAATTTTAGTTTACGTGCATTCCGTCTGTTATAACCGACCGGGTCCGCAAAGGTTAATCGAGATAGCGCCTAGTCAGAGGCTGAGGTGAAAATCACTTAAAGCGAAAATGCATATGAACATTAAAAAATTCGATGAATGTTATCTTTTTCTGTATTTATGCATTTTCGTTTTTCGGTTTTGCAAATATGAAAAAAAAATTATAAACGAATAGTTATCTGACTTTCTTCTAAATCTTTTATACTAGGATCATAAAAAACTCGAAAGACCTCCAGGAGATCGACCTTTTTGGCAACGAGATTGGCCAAGTTGGTGGCCGAATACTGCTTGAAGGTGTGCTGGCGCGCATTGACAACAAGCTGCCCAAGATCGGTGTTCGAGTTAGTCACCTACTTAACCAGGATACCTACGATGCTATCTGCAAGTTGGCACCTGGTCCAAAACCAAAGAAAAAGAAAAATATTCGTCGATAAAAAGTTACTTTTCGTCTGTTTACACGTTCTCTGTGCTACCTTTCTAATTATTTATAAGTCTATTATTTCCTTTGTAAAACATTGAAAGTTTATGAAATTTCAGGTGCAATTTGAATTATCTACTTCACAGTCTTTACCGTCTCTGTAAGAGCTTCCATTTAAATGATTAATAAAGCTGTTAACTCTCAAAGTTCTAGACCCCACCAAATTTTTGCCCCACGTCTACTGAACTGTGACACAAAGTGACCAAAGAGAAAGTGAAATACTCATTATTTTGAAAAATATTCAACCAAATGTTGAGCAAAAACCTCTATTTCCTTTGGACAAATGACGGCTAAGAAGCCGACAATGACCCTTTTAATCTCCATTATCCTGACCGGTAATGTTATTCTGCTCAAATAACAACTTCAGCTCTTTGATTTCCGAAAAAAATAGTTTCCGACTCGGAGTAGATCGGCATAGTCAAGGATGGACAGGCGCAGACCGAAATTTGCTATGAATATTTGGACCGAAGTGCATCAGCCACTGCTGGATAACCACACAATATTCACGAGCTGCCATCAGACGGAGGGTAGTATAACTTGCGTAATTATTGACCATATTAGCAGCTGATACAGCTGCGAAGGGTCCGATTCACCAGTGTGTACCCTGGTATTCGCTTTGTGCTTTCGAGTAGATATTCTGGTTTTTAAATTTAAGCCTTTGTCTTTCGAAAATTAAATTGATTAAGAAATTACTATTTAAGGAGAGTGATAAAGCTACAGTTTCACTATTTGAGTGTCTATCAGTAAGCACACTGGCAGTGCTGGGGGACACTGACGAGCCAGACCCCTCACGGCAGTGTCAAGCAGCGACAGAATACCGTCGAAATACGCCTCTGGGTTTTTAGAGTGTTGAAAACCCTGAGAAATAGTCTCAGCCATTAAAAGTAATAGTACAAGAGTAAAAAAGATTTCCAGACAGCAATTCGCTTGCTGCATCCCCTTGAAAAGGGACTTTGAGGAATATCGTCTTCTTTTCCACCTTGGGTGTGGTGAGCTTTGTTTCTTTCTCCATCATCTTCTTTATGATGAATCTGTCCAGATGTCCGTTCTCTCGAAGCACGTCCTGAAGTTTCTGGAGCTTCGAGAGAGTGGACATCCGGACAGATTCATCATAAAGAAGATGATGGAAAAAGAAACAAAGCCCACCACACCCAAGGTGAAAAAGAAGACGATATTCCTCAAAGTCCCTTTTCAAGGGGATGCAGCAAGCGAACTCTTAAGCAGACGCCTCAAGCAAGCCGTAGCACAAGCCTTCCCAGCAGCGAAAATTCAGATGTTATTTTCCACCAACCCGATACTGCACGGTGAGTGTAAGGATAAGCTGCCAACTCAGACCACTTTTATGTGTATCTATTCATTTACTTGCTCCTGTGGAGCTGGTTATATCGGTCGCACGAGTAGGCGCTTATCTAAAAGAATACTGGAATACCTCCCGGCATGGCTAGCCAAAGGTGAGACCAAAAGCATAAACAGTTCTATCCTTGCACACATGGTTGACACCGGACATCGTGTGGACCCAAGCGAAGCCTTTAAGGTAATTTACAAGATCCCACCAAACTACCCAAAGTCCCTAAGTCATCGTCTGCTGGCAACAGCAGAAGCAACCGCAATCCGATTGAGGAAACTGGTCTTGTGTGCACAAAAGAATCTCGTGCAAGCCCCCAACTTGGCATGGCCAACGATTACCTAACTGGCTGCACATTTCCGCGCTCTGATTGGACCCTGCATGCAAAGAAAGACAAACTATCGAATTTAAATTTAAACCTCTTTTGTAACTGTCTGGCCTGATGAGAAGTTACTGAAAGCGTTCGCTCGCCAAAATTGTGTTCTGAAATATAAAAAGGGTGAAATATCAAAGTATGTTTCTCGTGGCAGTGTAGGAAGGTTTCAGAGAAGTAGACATTTTCAGCCAAAATGAATCCACCAAGCATATCTTGAAGGTCTTACTACAGAGTTTCGTCTCTTTTCAGGGAGAATCGGGTAGCGGTCCTGGAGACGGCAAATGAAGGGCATATACTTTTCGGCAAATGAGCAGACCCATGTCTGACCCATTTGGCAGATACGATTATTTTCGGAATCCTGTGTCTGCTTTCGACCAGGAGTCAAGAAAATTGTCAATCCAGGGGTCATTGACCACACTTGAATTCCCCTATTACATTTCACTTTGATTTCCCTAAAATGGAGTCGAGCTGGGCGTGCGAAATCCATGTGAGCAATGGGATCGCCATACTTACCATCGAAATAAAACTTATCGCCTTTTAAACACCTTTGCAAGAGACCATCCACTACCGATAAAATGTGGCATGTTATATTGATTGCTTTACACACCCCAAAAGCCGAAGATGAAGGCACGACACTACTTCATTGAGTACTGACCAAGTATAATCTCGGAAATGGCAATTAGGTTTGAAAATGACCGTGCTCTTCCACAATTCAATTAGCACGTCATTACCTACAAACTCAGCGGTAGAAGGAACCTTTGTGCATACACCAATAAAACATATGGAAATATCCGTAACAAATGAAAAGTGCATGTTTTATAGGTTGTTATTTTTGGCGGGCATAATTTTCCCAGGGGTTAAGTAGACATGCCTTTAAGAACAAGCATTCTGACGTAGATAGAATAACTCGCGAATATGTCGTACATTAACCGGCATTGCACAATCAGTCAACGACACGGTGACACAAATTACGATGCGGTACGGGTCAGACGCAGCGCCACGGCCGGTATTGGCAGGCTGAGAGCTCTGAACCGGAATGCCCCGTCTCTGAAGACAGGTAGTAGAAACCGCTACCCAAAACGTCAATAGCACAATTAACCTTCTCGCATTGGACGCTCCTCTTGCTTTTGACTAGCGTACACACTACGCACTAGCTAGAGATTACGATGGGAGACTTCAGTTGGGTCGAGGACGAAGTTTACCTTAAGAGTTTTACCCTTCAATGAGAAGACTGGGCATGTACCCGCCGAACCTCCAGTAGCAGTACATGAAAACAGAGGTCAAAAGAGCCAAAACAAGCCATTTTCCATTGCTGATAAGACGTACAGATGCTCTTGGGCATTGAAAGCATTTTGCGGCCACCGACAGCCAGGGCAACAAAACTAACAAGTAAGACTAATCAAACCATGTTACTCGGTCAGCCATTACCGTTTTTATTCCGTTTTCCCACAGTTACCATTTTGCAAGCGGACAACCCTTTCAGTCATTTCGAAGATCAGTTTATAGACAAATTCGCCCCACAGAGTTCTCCTCTTCGAGGCTCTGATTACTTTGCTGACTAATTTTCCTTGAGGAAGTTCTTTTTCTAAAATGCTGAATCTCGACGAACATTCAATGGGTCTACTATCGCTCATCTCGTCTCTTCCTAACTCTCCCTAAATAGGACCATTGTCTATAGCTTGATTGTTTATATGAACAGTAAACGATAGCTCGATCCCTGAGCGGTTTAAATGTCGCGACAAACGATTCAGCAAACATACTTTTAAAACACTACATTAGGATGATAAAATTGGCGACAAGGGACGGGATCTCATAGAGCTGACTTTGCACTTGGCGAGGTTGCAACTGCCCCATTAGAATGATAAAAATTACTTCACGCTTGTCCACGTAGAGGATCTGCAGAGCTCGACCTCCACCACAGCCTCTTTCAACAACACGAAGACAGAGAAAGGTGCATCCAAAATCTACCTGCGTATCTTGGCAGATGGTGCCGAGCCAGACTGAGTTGACTCCTTTAACACTTCTAATTCGGTAGCTATGTCGGATTTTGGGTAAACGGCTCGGCTTCCTGGGACGCATAGAAAACGACGCCTCAAAACCTCCTGGATTTGATGGTATATCGTGTATCCGTGTTGGTGTCACAGTAAGAACAGGCTGTCCCCTTTGAGATGGAGTTCATGTGCACCAACTCTAGACTGGGCACCAGCCTTCAGTTTTTGCTCCTGTTCTACGCACACCGTCCAGCATCTGCAATCCTAGGCGATGGGAATTTTTCGCGAATCAAAAACAATCCAGGGATCCCGCGGTGTTAAAGGCATTCAATGGGTACCTACGTTTCAACACAAAAAATGTTGGAGCGGAAGTAATGCCCAAATTTATTGGGGACCGTATCGAAAAGAACCGATATCGGAGAGCGCTGTGGCGTTCTCATACAGTTATCACCACCGAAACCCTTAGGATGTACGCCGAAAATCAACCGGGAAGCGCTCGTGTAAATTTGGAACAAGTAGGGCGTCACGTGTGTCAACGCGCTGCCCTACTGGACACTGACAGACGAAGAAAGGCATGGATTTATCAGCTACACGCATACCATGGAAAAAACATGGGTACACAAAGAAATCATCACTCCTACACAGAGTGCACGAAAGGAAACCACAAGCAAGGCTACCCAAAAAATACAGCCTGATACGTACACAAATACGTCTCGATGACACTTGATAAAACATCGCAAGGTTATTTGTGACAACTGGGACATCGCAAGTAGCCTACTTCTCAGGTCTAAGACTTACATAGTCCCCAAGAAGAGCACAGATACCAGCATTTATTATGCCACTACCCAGTTCAGTTAACAACTGTTTGAAAGCGTCTGACTGCAAGAGACACGGCCGCTCAGATCTCAAACTTGCGCTTGATATCCATGAACTTTCCCTTAAAAACCTACAAAAACAGTATAGCAATCAGACGCGCTTTCGCGGACGTAGCTTAGCACTGTTAGCAGACACCCTCCTTTCGTCAACGGTCACTGTTGCTTGAGACAACACAGCCTGGCATTTCGTAAGGAATAAATCCCACACTTCGCTTTCTCCTGCTGGAAAAACTTGGTCTCGGTTGGCTGAGGCACATAGGGTCTACTATTATCGCCACGATAAACGAAGACGGGAACAGCACAGAAGGCGACAGAAAAGTGTTCCGTCCTTCGCCCGCAGCCAAAATCGGTAGTCTACGCCTCAGGCATGATGTAAATTCAACCCGAAAGCTGTGTACAGAACGTCCTAGGCTCAAAAGATAGGTGACAGAATTCACTACGTGAAACGGTACAACACTAACCCCGCCCCCTTCCCATGCGGTGGTTGAAGGTTTTCCTTTTTACAAGAAAAGTGTGGAAAATTTTATTGAAAAAAGAAAAGAAACATCGCATCCTACACTTGATTGCTTCGCAGCGTTATCACAAACAGATTGGACAGGATGGTCGGTGTCTTGGACTGGATATGGAGGGGGAGAGCAAGTCACAACCGACTAGTGTCAGTAGACAAAGGGAAACCCAAAACCACACAGAGGCGGGGGTTGATTGGAATGAAAGCAGAAGGGAGAGGGTCAAACACACAATGATTAGCAGACATGCGACAGCGATTTGTATTTCTGTTTCCTAGGCTGTCATCATTCGAGAGTATGCAAACATGATTTGATCACAACAGAAAAGACCGGTACGATAGGTTGCGTACAGTAACCAGTAAGCACCGTATGCGAGGGAAGACAGGATAAAAAACTTGGAGGTCCATTTAAACAAGGTCCATGACCGCGTAGGAGGCTTAACCCTGCAAAATAGTAGGGAAAATGAAAGTTTACTTCAGGTTAAAATAAAGTGCAGTCGATAGACGGTTTCAGATAACAGAAAACCGCAAGTTCTGCTGTCCAAAAATCACTACTAAAATAGAGAGACTATAAATGCATTCACACAGGAGAAGCTGTGGATACTAGGCAGTGCAGACTAAAAGCCAGGAAGAACTAGGATATGAAGTAAGTAGCGGTGCCCTAACTGCCGACTCCGGAAGCTCTGTGGTGCATTGGCCGGTAGACGTAAGTACTCGTTAGTGGATTCCAATCTAACGAAAAATAATGACAGGGTCTGCCAAACACGTTTGTAAGCTGTGTTTATTTCAGCATGGCTATGCAGGAGTGTCCGAGGATAAAAAAAGCAAGTTGATTCATCGGGGCGAAATAATAATATACTATAAATCTGACGAACACGTTCTGTCGGTATAGTACATTCTTTACTTAATGAAATGACAGCCGAAATTCGTTAGGCTGCACGATTATCAGTATAAAAACCTTGAGAGCTATTTGGCCGGTCTACTATGGTTAAAATGTGAAGCTACACAGATATCAGGGGCATAAGTATCCACAAAGACAAATTCAGAGTGGACCAACTCGATCCACTGGTGAGAGTAAGCAGTCAGAGAACTCACCTCCGACATGGCGCCGATAATAACGGAAGTCTTAGAAGTAGGCTAAGACCCCGAGAATCTATGCAGCAGGCTTTAACTCTCGCATACCCTTTTAAGCACGCGTGAGTGCACGAAATTACAACAAAATTGCCATAGAACGTCCGTCAGCAGTTTGCGGCATTTGACCAACACGTAGGGGATTGTATCGGACACAGAAAACTGCCCTTCATCGCCTGTCCACATAACATCGGTAAAAAACCCATAGGTATAATATCGCGTTACGCAAAATCAGCTCCCAATACATGTTTGATAATACTTGGTAGATTACACCAAACTACAACAAAAAAACAGTCGATATGCTTTGATGCCCTCCGCATGATGTAGGAATGGCATTGGTCCGGTGCATGTGCAAGTCAGGTTCACTTAGAAGCATTTTGCAAAGAAAACTAGATTTGGTTTGACTTGGCTTGATAAGTCGGGAAAAGACTATTAACATGGGTGTGTCAGCAAACTCAAGCAGAGGTAGACATAACATCTGCCGGCTCCACCGAAACCCTTAAAGTACATAAACGAAGCTCTATGAAGAGGAAAAAGGCGTGCAAAAGTAAGTCTTTGGAGCGACCAAGATGTGAACCTACTCCATGAGTTCAGCCTTGTTGATTGTGGCGGCACGGGGCCAGGCGGCGCGGATGCCAGCGACATGGCCTATGCCAACCACTGCGACAACCACCCGAGGCAGCTGTGCCTGCGTTGGCCACTCGGGGCAGCAGCGGATTTCGCCGGATGCGTCTTCAACGTCTCCGTTTGCCTCCTCCTTCTTCTCCGTCGTCGCCTTAGTCTCCTCTTGAACCTCCTGGGAAGCGTCGGTGGCGGGGCTGGAGGTGGGGAACGGCTGCTGTTGGTCTTGGTGACGGTGAACAACTGACTGGTCGCTGTCGCCTTCGCCATCTTTGGAATCGGAGGGTGGCGCGACAGGAGTCTGTGGAAAACCACACACTTCCCAGATGGAACGGGCCAAATAGAGATCTCTCTCCTCAAGAATGACGCGCGACAGTTCCGGGAAGGAGCCGGCCATATTTTTTAACAACTCTTCCAAGAGATCGTGCTTTTTCATGGCTTCGATCTCCTCCTTGCTGATTGGTGGGGTAGAAACACAGGTAAGCAGGGTAAGGCAAATTGCTTGATTTTTATTGTTGCAAAACTCCCTTGCTTTCGAAAACAAGAACGCAAAGGTGGGCATGACTCAAAGCAAGCAGCTGCAGTTGTGTAAGTCGTTGTTTTGTGCACAGTGACTTGACCACTCACAAATGGCCTAGGTTATTTCGTAAAAACGTTTTACACAGCAGCCGAATAGGGTTCAAGAGGGATTAGGAAACGAAGAAGTATATCCAACGTCTTCACCAAGAACTCTAAAATAGTCGTATATAAATGGCATCAACTACTTAGGAATTTGGCATATATCACACACACACACACCAGATTAAATCTCAATATGGGGCATGTAATACGGAACGAAATCTGCGGCCAAAAAGCGCTACCTGGGCCTAGGGGAGCAAATACACCATCGCTTACAAAAGGAGTGCCGTCAACAGTCTGCTACGCCGAGCGAAGACACACTGCTCTGACGAAGAACCCTATCGAGTCGAGCTAAATTATCTGTTTGATTTGTTTTCCCGGAATGGTTACCCCAGAGATTTTAAACACCGATGCATGAAACAACAACAACCTACAGAAAGGGGACTAGAGAGCTCCACACAGGCGCCACAAAGAAATAAATAGCTAATCTTTCCTTATATAAGGAATGTGTCTGAACTCGCTGAAAGGCACTTGAGGAAATAAAAAATAAAAGTGGCGCACAAACCAACGACTACTTTACGTGCCCAGCTTGTACACCCTAAGGATAAGGTTGGCTATTTCGATAAGAAAGAAGTCGTTTACAAGATCCCATGCGAAGCTTGTGATACAGTATACTGTGGCCAAACAGTCCGTCTCCACACGCACTCACGAGCACCAACTAGCAATTAAAAGACGTGACCATTTAACCGAAATGGCTATGCATAGCCTTGATACAGGAAACAGTTTGGCGTGGGACAAAACACGCATCGAAGGAGTTTTCCCTTCCAAAAAGGGCCGATAATTCCTAGAGGCCAAGCACTCCGCAGACTCATGCATCAACCGACACATAGAGTTAGATGGAATTTATAAACATCTCAAAGAACGATAAAAAAGACTAGGGCCGCACAATACAGACTGACAGAAACCCCAGCTACTAATCAGTTCCCACTCTATATGACTATTGATTTTCCTGCCCGTTTGAATAGTTAATTGTTCTTTGCACATTCTCGCTAGTTCGAAGAAGAGCTGGGAAACCAGTTTCGAAAATTCACCGATTAAATTTACATTTTTGTCCCAAAGAACACCTTTTTCAAATAGCATTTCTTGGGATGCCAGATTTACAATTTCGTCAAATTCTTATATTCATTTACATTCTCTTCCGGGCTGGTGTTAAAATAGACGTTGTACACTGTGATTAAAAGACAGCCGGTAAAACTCCTGGTGACTGAGAGGGTCGGTTAAGACTCTGGTGGCCAAACCGACCACTTGATCCGTACTCGAAAGGATGGTGCGAGTGCGTTACAAGGGGTGAAATAGGGCCAAAGATTCAGTCATCGGCAGGTGGATTATTTTTACAGATTTCTATGAATATTCCTGTGTTAAATTTGAAAAATCAATTTATTAAACATAGGTTCTCAGTATACCATCGTAAGACCTGAAAATGTAATAGTTCAACAGGACTTCCAAAGGCCTTATGATTCATATTCATCGCTCTCATGCCGATTGCATAGCTTTTTTCATAGCCATTGTGAGACACGACACAACAGGCGGCCAACGGGGTGGCGGCGGCGACGTTGAAAATGACGGTGAGATGCGGATCAGACGCAGCGCCACAGCCGGTATTGGCAAGCTGAAAGTTCTGGACCTGAATGCCCCGTCTCTGAAGACAGATAAACAAAGCCGCTACCCGAAACGTCAGACCCGCAATAAACCTCACCCGGTTAACACTACCGCTGCTTTTGACTTGCGATCAGTCGACGCACTAACTAGAGATTACAATGTGCGATTTAATTTGGGTCGAAGACAAAGTTAATTTTCAAAGTTTTACCCTTCAGTAAGGAGAGGAAACTGGGCATGTAACTTTCCAACTTCTTGCAGCAGTACATGAGAACACAGGTCAATCTGGCCGAAACAAACAACTTGTCTAAAACTGCAATTGCTGACAAGGCGTACAGATATTCCCGGGCATTGCAAACACTTGGCGGCCGCCGATATTCGGGATAAAAAAACTAACATTTAAATTAATTAAAATATCTGGCTTGGCAAGCCATCACCGTTTTCGGCCGTTTTTTCATCTGTCTCCATTTTGAAAACGGATTAACTTTTCAGCCATTTGAAAGGTAACTTTTTAAAGTCTGATTACTCAGGTTAGGAATTTTCTTTGGGGCAGGCGTTGCCTAAAATGCGGAGTTATAACGACCATTCAGTGGGATCTACAATCATTCATTTCACCACTTTCTGTAGGTTATTTGTTTAGATGAACAGTAAACGATATTTTATGAGAAAGGTAACGTTCAGAATCAGAGCAGCAAATAGACGAAGATAGCTGGAAGCTTTAGCTTTTTGCATGTCACGGCAAGCAATTCAGCAAAGCTACTTTTAAAACAATACACTAATATGAAAAAAGCAGCGATCATTTATCAGCTAGATATGGGTCAGACGCAACGCCACAGTCAGCATTGGCCAGCTACGCGCAAGGCAAAGAGGGACATATAATGAGAGCCGCGAGCCTGAATTTTCAGTCACTGAAGATGGGTATACGAAACAACTGACCGAAACGTCAGACATACAGTAAACCTGTCCTGGTGAACACTACTCCTGCTTTTGAGTCTGTGTTGTTTACCGCAACACGAGTGCAGAGTAACCCTGAAGCGGTAGGGGTCAAGCGGGGCAGAAACTAGAAATAAGGCGAGCCGGTTGGCCGGTCTGGAAAAAATCATGTCGTCGACCGCCATTATAATAATTGGACGTTCGGCACATCTGCTCAACGATTCATGCCTGGATCTCTACAGCCCGACTAACTATCCAACTGTCTTGCCCCAGGCCTATCAAGCTAACGGAAGCAGTCTAGCTCTGCGATGGTTTTTAGCTGCAAAATTCTTAGATTCCATGCTTTAACTGTTTCACTGTTTTTTTTTACGTTTCTGACTAAGGACTGGAGAAATAAATTAGGTGGCAAAAAAAACAAGCTACTGGTCAGGATGTTCTACTTTGGTTCTACAAAAGTCAGCGTATAAATACAAAACCGGGTTCTCGTTTTAAGGCGGTGGGGAGACAGAGACGTCAAACACACAACGACAGATTAATGTACAAACTCTTCTTAGGTAGGAGCTACGACGCAGTACAAAACGAAGACACGACTCGAGAAGGAACTCACGTTATTGTCTCAAAGTTGAACACAAGGGCGCAAAAGAGCCGTATTTTCTGCCAAAGACTGAAAGCATCAAGCGTTCTGGACAGGGTCACGTTGATTGGCCGATCTCCAAGAACGAGATGGCAGTGCGGCTGTTGTGAGGCCTACAGTCCGAGGAAGGAATATGTGGGGTTGGTTTGAGAAACTCAAGCTCCTTTTGTTTAAGTATCCATAAATTCCAAGATCGGTAAAATGCAACAAAAAGATCATTAAACGGGAGTGAAGGGGGTTACTTATTCTCAAAAAGGTTCAGACAGGATGCGCGCGTGCGAAAAATGCTCATATGACCAAGACATAAAAGGTTAAATTGGAATTAACTGACTAAGACCTTCTACTGGAGACCGAGAACTGCAAACCAAGAATCATAATAAAACAAGGTTGTCAACAGGAAGTAATCCCGAGTTCTATATCGACAGAACATCCAGACATGGTCTTAAAAATTATTCGACCAACAGTTAGGGTCGAGAGCGTGCACGAAACTCAAGCACTTTTAAGGCTAATGCCGATATTTTACTGCCGTTGCAGTCAAGAGCGGGTTGAAAGAACAGCTGGTTCAGCTCGTATTATTTATATCTGACCTTTGTTCGAGACTCTATTCCCGTCGCCTGCGCCTTCACTTTTAAAACCAATAGGAGTGTAGTTTTTTAGGGGAAACCTCAGGAAAGTCCGAAGGGACGGCCAGCGAGAGTGAAGAACCATTTTTTGTCAGAACACAGAAGGGCCGTCAGTGCACACAGATGTGGCTGCCGTTAAGCTCCACTAAAGCAGACGCACACGGAGTGTATGCCCTAGTGACTGAAAATCTATACCTGCGCGCTCGGTATTCGCAGACAACCCGGAAAAATACGATAAGAAACTTTAACTCGGCGGCGCAGTAAATCCCAGTAGGAATTTCGCCCTTAAGGTCAGAAGGTCAATGATCAAATGCAGCTTACAATTTCCCAGTCTATGTCCCTCGTAGGCCAATTACCCATCATTCTTTCGGAGATTTCGTGTGAATACAACTTAACGCACGCAACATAATTCGTGAACAGAGAAAGGCAACGAGTATGGTATTAATGCCATCACTCACAAGTCGGGACTAACAGTAGTTTCAAGTTGAAACGCGCTGATCCAATTATGAACGATGGCACGCTCACCAGAGCTGAGATGCATATTTTTTATTTTTATTACAAACGTTTCGATGGTTCCGTCATCACTATTCGCCGAAGACCTCAACGGTGCAGTACACACAGATGAAGCGCGCGGAACTCATTTGCCAGTAGGATGTGGATACATTAAGTAAAACGTAGCACTCAGACACAAGCTTTCGCCGCTTTTTTGGAGTAGACAGGTGCAGTGCCTGTTCAGTCACCCAACGAATTTCCCTGTGAATGCTGGAATAAAATATACTGGCTAAATTTGTGAACTTACAGCTTACTGTCGCGCCAAAGCCGCAGCTATGTTCAAACGCACTATGAGACGATAGTATTGACGGTTGAGCAAAGAGAAGCGAGTCCAAGTGTGACTGAGCCTAAGTAGATGACGCTGCAACAGTTCTGCATGAAACTGTCTCGCGTTCAGTGGCGACATGTAAGAGTACTCCGATTAACTTAATTTGTATGCTTGAGAAAGATCGCCTTCAGCAACGATAACCTAGTAGTGTGATCGTATATAGTACGCTGGAGGCACGTTCTTTAGAATGGAGTACAACGTTCTACCGCATTTTCACAAACTGCTCCACAGCACCCCCGCTGATATTCGGCTTACATAAAAAATTTAACTCGCCCCTGAAATGCTGGTCATATGATATACGGTTACCAACACAACACGCACCACAAACTCAAAAGTAATCATACACTAGCGCACAAGCAAGATCACATCAATTAAATGGTCAAACACACTGCAGCGAACCGGCCTAGAGAAATGAGCGTAAATAACTTCAGTATTTACGAGCTTAATTGAAGGAGAGAGAGAGAGAACAATGACCCGCAAATATTTATAAGCAGTGCCTCTGTACTTCGCCGTCTAGAAAAACATGTGAAATGGCAGAACGTATGGGCGGAGAGCCTTGAGTGGGGATTTCTAATCGATCAGAAGCTACAATAGACAGACGAATCAAACGTATTAAAGACAAGTGAATAATCTGCTGAAGTCTATCAGATTTGATTTATAAACCTGTGATTTTCGAGTCAATGGGCAGTCTGAATGAAGCGAAGGGCTGTTCCCAGCTGATACCTACACCCTGGAGGAAAATCACAGCGTCAAAGCCGCAGATACACAAACAATAGTTCAGACTGATAGTAGGACTGTATGGTAGCTGATTGTCGCATCGAGATATTGACTCAATGAAGTGGCACATTTACTTACCCCTCTGTATACTAGGTGCCCCATGCCAACTGGTAGAGTTGATCTGCTCCCAATGACAGGTTCCCGGACACGTCCGAAATCTCAATTGCGATAATTAGTATTTTTACGCAAAAGCTACATATCAACCTCTGTTCGGATAATTTTGAATCTGCTGGTAATTCCGCGTGAAAGTTCTACCGCTGATGTCCACCGTTTGCCGCACAGTAAGGTGGCTTAAGGATGGTTAAGTGTGCATGGATTTGATTATAGTTTGAGTATATTTGCGCTGAAATTGCCGCACTCGCTCTTCTTCTCTCACCTGGGCCCGCTGTCGTGACCAAGGTAAGAAGACTGGAGGCAGGAGAGTGTGCATGGCCGGAGCGGCCCTTACGCATACTGCCACGTCTGGCTCATATCCCGCGAAATAGGAATGCCAAAGTGGCCATTGCAGTCTGACTAAGATTTTTTTCAGTCTTTTACTTCACACAAACACATACTAGACTAACTGTGCGGTCCGGGTTAGCACGTCAGTGGGCAACCTTCCAAGCCACGGCTTTTAGCGCATCATGATAGCTTCAATCGTGTCAGTGCTTATTAGTGCGGAAAATGCGCTGAGCTATCGAGTTTGGCTTAAATTTTGGGGAAAATGTGTCAAACAGACCAGATAGGCGGTTAAAATAGACGCGCGTGGATAGGCACTAAGTAAAATACGACTAGAACGAACTTTATTGATTATGACAACAGTCTATCAGGTAAAAACTCAAAATTCGTGCGTAGGGCATCAGTAAAATCCACTGAAAAGGATCTGGTGAGGGAAAGGTAGCCCTCACTCACAGGCGGGCGAATGGAATCTAGGTTATCGCAATACTAGTTTCAAGCAGAAGATAGATTATTACAGCAACCAAAATAAAACGCTGTATAAAGTTTGATTTAGGCCGTAAACGAATAATTAGCGTTCTGATGGACAAAGGGAGATTGTGTACAATAATAAAAGTAGCCAATAAGTTGATTAAGGACTAATACGACTTACCTTTTTAAAAGCCACGCGGAATTCGCCACCAGGTGCCATCCCAATTTGGTCCATAATGCAACTGGTAAATTGAAGCAAGAGATACTGCAGAAGTCCATATGACACACCGAGCTGATGGTACAATAATGAGAAAAATATGAGCGGAGACCAAGTCCTTCACAGTAGTCATTCGAGTACACCAGAAAGGACTAACCGGAGGGTCTACGGCCAGGTCGGAAAACTGGCTTTAGGGAAGGTCAGTCGTAAAATATGCAGATTTCGAGTCTGTTAACTAAAGGGTCATGGATCAACGACTAACCGGGAGGCGAGTTTATGCCTGGTGATAGATCTTCCAAAAAAGCCAAAGTCTGGTGACTGCACGACATTAGCGAACAGAAATCTTCCTTAAATAGGTTGTTACTGACTCCTCTAAGCTATTTGCAGAACCTCTGTTCAAAGGAATAGTGAGGCTAACCTACATAAAATCGTGAACTCTTATTTTGTTCAAATTGCTTCATTATGAAACTGGACTCATGATACAATGCCCAAGGGAATTGAGTCCACACCCCTGCCCGTGGATCAGGCGGAAAGTAAGTAAGTTTGTCCTTCCGAAAAGGGAAACTATAGGGAATTGGTAAGTTTTCTTGCGCCGGCAACGCAGCCACAATAAGCAACCTTTGTCACGGTGTAATATGGACACTACTAACTCTAGAGGTTCTCCTGATAGGCATAGGAAATGCAGTACTGGAGTGCTAGATGACAAGCACTTCTACTGATGTCTTTAACACATAAGGTGCCGTAATCACACAGACGTCTAGCCTGGATTTCACTTATGGGGTGGAAACCGATGGTATCTATGCATTTTTATGGCGTTTTTATGACCGTCTCAATTGCTGCCACCTAGCTCCATCTGCTGAATAATCACGGTGCGCAGAATTAAGTTCCTCATAACGAACATTAAAATTCTACCAAACGCCTCGCTGCATGTGACTTTCTTGAGGCTTTGAGGAAATTGGACATCAAAATGAGTCCACTACATGAGCCGAGAATGACTTGCAAATCGTGCTACCCATGCCAAATGCCAGCTGCCTATACCCAGCAAATTAATAATGCTCACACTCAAAACCAAATTTACCAAATACCTGTCTGCGAACACAGGACCAGCTGATAGTTTGACATCCACACGGTGTATGGCGACGAAAATAAAGACAATAATGACCCTGACTCTTTTGTTGAAGGTATGAATAAGGTTCTGACTGCGGTTGTTGAACATAAATCTCTCGAAAAGATACTGCTACTGAAAGGGACTTTAGCCCAGTTATATTCGAAGTCTGTCGTATAAACGTATCCGACAAGCCCAGAGGCCTAGTCATGGTAAACTACGCGTTGAAACTGAAATATATGCCTCAGAGTTCCTCAAAGGAATCTCCACGGCTGTATCAGACGTCGCCACAAGGGTGGAATGATATGGTTGCCTGTTAATACAAAGACTGACCGTGATGGTTGTAGTCTGAGCTTCAGAAGACGGAATCTTGGGCTTCAGGAATATGCATGGCCGTACAGAACTCGGGGGTAAATACTCGATATCGAATGTGCTTTAGTTAGTGTTAAGATGAAGATGCCCGCAGGGTTTTGAGGATGAGACAGTCCTTTAATATATATGTCCTGAAAACTAAGGTGCGCTGATGGTGTCATTGTCGGACGCAAAATTATGTTAAGGAAGACTTTTTTAAAACTTGAAACTCAACAAGCTCCATCTTCAGTCGTCTTCAAGAATGAAGACGTCCTGGCGACCGAGAAAGATTATGACTACAGCCTACAGGCTGCTAAGGAGAGACGCGAGATGATAGTGAAAATAGTAGAAACTACCTTAAAAATTGAAATCAACAATGCTGTTAATTGGTAACTCCGGAGACGATTCTAATGAACCGGAGATATTTCGTCAGATATTCCCCCAAGAAAGCTGAACAGTAGCTATGAACTCAATCATTTTTTTTTCTTGTTGGCAGACAACGGAAAGTTCTCTGCCTGCCTTTGGCATAATATGAAAGACTAGAGTACGGGTAGATGGTGCAGTCACCTCGCCTGCGCACCACAAACGTTAATCAGGGTTGCCTTTTTACCAAATGTGTCAGCTAAGTAGCACCAAGTGGCCAGAAGACCAAGTTGCAAGTATAGACGGACTCTCAAAATAATTCCCCGTAGGATATGACCCGTGTGCATAAAATGTGAACACCAGAAGACAGTACACAGTTGGCAGTATTTAATCTTTGCTATCCGAATTTTTCCTGGTCGTGTTTCTGAAGGACGACTGCGTAAGTGACAAAAAGCATGCGTTAGATGCTTTATCTGTTTGCTGCATCGAACCTATGTCCTGAAAAATCATTGTGCCCAAAGTCGGCTAACTGCTGGCGGTGCCGAGGTAGCCGACAGAGACGTTGAATAAATGAAAGCTGGCTTCCAGGACTCCTTTGGCCTCGCTGCCTTCAGTATTTATGGCTAGTGAGCCTACAAGTTCAGCATAGATCAGAGGTCTGCCGACGACCAATTCCGATGTAGCCGTCGCAAGCCTAAACTGCAAAATTGTGACATCGGCGATGTTAAAAAACAGGTCAATTGAACAAAAAGCAACAAAAACGATCTACGCATGCTGAAGCTAGGTAAAGGCAATTGCTCAAAGATTCCAAAATCGAGGGTATAATTTAGTGACGAATTTAGATTCATTGGGAAAATGCCATTGTAGAAACTTACATTCTTAACGAAAGTGAAAATGCTATTTTCTTTTATCTGTTTTTTTATCTCATCTTCGTCCATCATCATTGAATGCCCTCGTCCGCGACAGAGTTCAACAAGTACAATATCAGGCAGGGTGTGATCGATAACCTGGGATGTGGAGATTACTTAAAAGCAGATAATTGTTACATATTTTACATCCTCAATGCTTTCGCTGCTAAAGTGAGCTGTACCCACTAAGTAAACTTTAGTCCCGTTTTCGCATTCGATAAGATTAACTGTTTCAGGAAGCTCAAATGGTGTCCTGCGCACCTGTTTAACATTCTCGAAAAAGCGTATGGTTGAACTGATATACTCCTGGACATCCTCGTCGTCCGAGTTGTCGGCTTCAGATGGAAGATTTTCATCAAGTGGTTCGGCAATCATACCAAAATCGACACGCAACCGCTAGGAGCGTGCAGCAAGGACGAATGCGTACAGCCATTTGACCAAAATAACTGAGCAGAATTGAACCAGGGTTGTTCATATAGGGCTCAGGGTATTTGAGGGAAACAGGCTTACTCCTCTCAACTTCCTATCTGTCAAATATATTTGACATAATTTTTAATGACTATGAGTTTGTATACAAAC
>JAYGXS010000001.1:73271183-73345361 GCA_036362985.1 Ligula intestinalis | reverse complement strand
CCGCTTGTTGCTACAGCATATAACAATCAAGCCGATGGCTTTGTCTTCGCGGGTTGGGATATTGAAATATCCTCGGGCAGTTTGTTTCACAGTTCCACCACAATACTGGATTAAAATACTGTTTTTTATTCAGTCTTCCTTGGGGCAGACTAATTTTTAAGGGATACCCCAAAAATTAGTTCTAGCGGCGATCAACGCAGCCGTCCCCATATATCAGAAACATGATTGGGCCCAGAATACCCCCTTCGAAACTTCAATTCGACGACTTCCCATTCCGAGTTGGTGGCATCAATAATGAGCAGTAATCACTATCTGTCTTTTTAAAGTGTTCGATAGGGTGCTGAGAATACGATTCCAAATAAAACTGGAAACCCTCAGCACCTAACCTCCTTTTCTGCCACTTATAGCGTCTATTTTGATTTTACTAAGGCCTTTGATCGGGTCGATCATAACCTCCTCCTTCTGAAACTAGCCTCCTTCGGCATAGGTAGCAAGCCTCTGAACTTCATATCTTCCTATTTGGATGCTCGCACACAACGAGTAAAAATTTCCAATGTTATCTCCAACCCCACGCATGTGAGGAGTGGAGTTATACAGGGTAGTGTACTGGGTCCGCTCCTATTTTGCCTGGTTGTCAACGCGTTTCAGATTGTTTTCAGTATGGCAGACCCTTCATGTACGCTGATGATTTAAAAATCGCTTATCAATATAAACCGGCAGATCGCTACATCGTGCTCGAGCTGATAAAAAAGGATCTTCAGGCCTTCGCCCAGTGGTGTTGCACATGGCGCCTCACCCTTTCATGGCACAAATGTTTCGTGATGGTTGTTGGCGACGATCATCAACCGGAATTAAGCATTAACGGCCACGAACTAAATGTCCCAGGAGTTATCAAGGATTTGGGCACATCTTACTCTAATAGTCTCAATTTGTCAGAGCACTGTGCCCTGATAGTCTCGAAAGCACGCCGAACCACCGGATTTATCCTTAGAAATTTTAAGACTTCAGTCTTAGCCTGCTCAAAGATCGGTGTGATCCAGGGCAGAACGGATGTGTCGTTCAGCCGATGCAAACGACGAGAGAGTTTACGCAGCCTACGACGGAAAGACAGAGGATCAGAATATTCTCGAGACCTTCAAAGGCTGAGTCGTTTCCCAATATTGAATACACCTTTTCAAGTTAATTTAAAGTTCGTATTAAAAATTAGGTACAGTATTTTTTTAAGTTACCGCTGATTATTGGTCGTAAGTCATAATCTGAAAATCATATCAACTGTTTTTTCCGAACGTAATAACTAATACAGTTTGTTAAGCAATTTTAAGAGATTTTAACAACAAGCTGCGGTAAAATCACATAGGCTGAATTTTGATAAATCAGCTTACATTTAAAGCAGATTTACATCAAAATTATGAGAACGAAAATTAAAGCGCATCGTAAGATATCTGCTCCCAGACCCAAGCGGTGCCTGACCACGCCTACTAGTCAATGCCTTGATATCAACATGCAGCCTATTGTCAATGCTAAGCAAATTGATTTATCTGCATTACAGAACTGTAATGACTTCATGATGAAGTTTGGTTCTGTTTTGTCAATACTAGGCAATCTGTCAGATGTGCCCTCACAAGATTGTAAAAAGTTAGACTCCCTCGTCCATCTTATAACCACGGAAGCTTTTGATAGACAAAAGCGAAGCTTTAACTTTATACTAAAAATGCCTCCATATTAAGTCACCCTTTGGATATTGCAAAATATTTTCTGTGTTTGGGTGGTTTCAACTGCAAAATTGCAGAAGCCAAACGCCTCCAATTGCGATGGAGGTGGACTCAATCTTTGCTCAACGAGGTCGCATTTCCCGATATTTAGAAATGACCAAAAGTTTCCTCTGTCGAGATCTTACACCAATGGAACGAAGAAATACGGCTCTCCAGTCCAATAGACCAATGACTTCTCAGCCTGTTATTACTAAATCTGTTCGTAGTCCCGATAGGGTAAATGCACTCGCTAATCCTCCCCCCCCCCCCGCATACCTGGCCATACACCCACTAACGTCAGTGCACCCGTTATCCCTGCCTCCCAGAAGTCTATTCATAGTCCCATAACCGTCAGTACACCCGCTATCCCTACCTCCCGAATGTCTAGTCATAGGTCCATAAACATCAGTGCACCAGTTAGCCCATCCCTCTTGATGTCGGGACCATCAAGGCCCGCCGCTCCGTCATCTACTACGATTAATACTTGTCTAAATACATTCTCTGTCCAACGATCGATAAATTCCGTCGCCTCTAACTCGGCAACAAGTTCATCAAGAATGTCTACAACACCGTCGAAAGCGTTTAGGCAGAGCGCTTGACCACCACAACCTAGTTCCTCTTTTGACCATGGGAGTCATATTATTCCCCCGTATAATGCGTTATTGAACACGCCGGGCCCGAACCAAGAAAAATTTAATTTGCACGGCAGTAACCCAAACTGGTATAGTTTTAAATCTAATCGGAGTTGCCGTACAGGACATTCACTTATTAAGACCACTAGTCCTTACGCGAGCGGCCCCAACACTAATTTTATGTCACCGTTCCCCCCTAGCAGTTCCTTTATCCATCCTCTACCACCCAAACCTGCAAACTTCTTCATGTTTTCTCGCCTCCCCTAATTCCTCCCAAACGCCCCAGAAGCTTATTTTGGTTTACCCTCTCCCCATTTTTCCCTGCCAGAAAGCGAGGCCCCTAGATATCTCAGACCTTATCAGCCATCCATTGTTGGCTACCCATATGCTAACAGCTCCATACCCGTCAGTACTTATTCCACAAATAATAACGGCGTACAGTTTGTCTACCCACCCTCAAATTCTTTTTTATGAATAACGATAGCCATACTCCTGTCACTCAAAACACACTAGATGTCATTGTGCTTAATGCCAGGTCCGTTATAAATAAAATGGCTCAACTTCGAGCTATCGCTTTCGAGATGATGCCCGATGTTATATGCATAACAGAATCTTGGACCCATCCAATCATTTCTGACTCATCCATTATCATAGACGAGTATTATTTCTATCGTCATGATCGCATTAATAAGCGTGGTGGTGGTTGTCTTCTCTATATTAGAACGTCATTTAGGCAATTTCTGGTTTTTCTAAATAGCACGTCCTTCTCTGTAAATTACTGTTTCGCCTCTATTATCCTGTCGCCCCGGCAAAAGGCGATTATCGGATGTGTATATAATCCTCCTAACTCTTCATCTGAAGAAGATGCAAATTTGTGTGAAATATTCATGTTTATTTCAGAATCCACTTTTGAAGTTAAAATTATTGCTGGAGATTTTAATTTTCCTGAAATCGACTGGCTTTCAAACTATTGTCCACCTAGATTTCAGCCTTTCCTAGATACCATTAATTTTTCTAACTGGTCTCAACTGGTTAGTTCCCCAACAAGACAGAATCATATCCTAGATCTGATTTTCACAAATGGTATTGCCCCTCTCGTCGTTGATTTTAAGCAGGACATCTTCCAAAGTGATCACACATTAATTCACTGTTGCCTTTTGCTTCCTTCTACGGAAAAGGCTAGTGCTAGTCGTACCTATCATGCGTATGACCTCGCAGATATTAGCTCAATCAACAATTTTCTTGACTCATTAGATTGGCAGAGCCTCTCTTCCATTAGCGATGCTGCATATCTTTCTGAACTCATGTTGGCCGTTTCTAATAAAATGCTGGAATTTGTGCCCACTAAAATTGCGAAACCCTACACACCAGAATCGACCGTCCCTCATTTTCTTTTGCCCAGACTAAAGAAATTGAGGAGGCAGCTGAAAGATAGATCTACTAGTTCGCTGTCTGTGCATCTTAGGATCGCAGAGATCTTCGAATTAGCGTCAAAGATTAGTCTTGCACGTGACCAGCACAGGGAATCTCTCGCCCTGAGCGAGTCAAACTCTGCAAAATCGGTTGCACAACTGGCTCGTCGTAGGTCCTCCGCAAAACGAGGAATTGAAATACCCCCATTGCTTAATGAAAATAAAACATTTGTACTAGATGAGTCTGATAAGGCTGAATTATTCAATGCTTTCTTTGCGAAGCATTTTACGACAGAATCCGAACCGGTCCCGTCGTTTCAACCATACTCAGGCAATACTCTCGGAAACATTGATTTCTCCATAGAATTTATTCGTAAGCAGATAATTTGTCTAAAATCTCGCACTCTTCGGGAACTGATGGTATCCCAGATTCAGTTATCAAACGAGTGTCGACATTTCCCAAATTACTTAGCCATATATTTTCAGTCTACCTCTTAAATGGTTACTTTCCTGGCACTTGGAAGACATCCATTATTCTTCCAGTCTTTAAATCAGGATCTCGTTCAGACATAAATAACTACCGCGGTGTTCATAAACCCCGGCCCTAGCTAAACTTCTGGAGAAGATAATTTTTAACCAAATCCTCGATTTTTGCCCGAAAATAAGCTTTTAAGTGACTCGCAGCATGGTTTTCTACCTGGAAGATCATACGAGACGTGTCACTTAGCTTTTCTTAACCACGTCACTTCCCTCGGTATTGAGCAGCAATCCGTGGTTGTTATCTACTTTGACCTGAGCAAAGCCTTCGACAAGGTACCGTACAGACGGCTTCTGGTAAAATTGGAAGCCATTGGCATCCGTCCCCCTCTCCTCGACTTCATCGGTTCCTACTTGTCTAACCGCAGCCAGAAGGTCCTAGTAGGTAATAGTTACTCCACTTCTTAGCTGATCACGAGTGGCGTTTTTCAAGGCACTGTCTTGGGTCCTTTACTGTTCATTCTATACATAAACGAAATTTCGACTGTTCTAAACAATTCACACAATCTCATTTATGCAGACGACCTCAAATGCATATACTCATTTTCTAAGGACACGGCAAGTATATGCGTTGATAAAATAAATGCGGAACTACTTACACTCTCACGTTGGAGTGCTACCTGGCAGATGGAACTCTTTCCATCCAAGTGCAGTTTCATGTGTTTCGGTCCATCCAAGCTTCCTAATCCCCTAGTCTTTCAAAATACTCCACTTTAAGAACGATCCACTATAAAAGACTTAGGTCTAAGCTACACAAATAAACTAGCATTGTCGCCTCATGCAGATCGAATATCTGCGAAGGTTGCACAGATATGTGGTTTTATATTACACAATTTCTTCCTGCTGGAAATAAAGTTAAAACTTTATCGCATGTATGTTCTACCCATCCTAGAATACTGCTGTCCCCTCTTTGGTCTAATGAATGCTTCGGACCGCAGTAAGATTGAAAATGTACAGAGGGTATTTAATCGCAAAATATTCGCTCTTCCTCGATCCACTCTTTCTTATACGGAGAGATGTCAGTTAGCAAGCAGGACATTTCTTTGGGTCAGAAGACTCGAAGCGGGCCTCTGTTTCCTCTTTCGCGTTAACTCTACCCCTAACCTTCCACGAATCAACGCTCTCATTCCCGCAGATAGACCTTATGCCACTCGTAATTCCTCCAGGATTATTGCACCCCCCTTAAGCTCCACTTCGAACCATTCTCACTTCTTTGCCTCCAAATATGCCTTCCTCTGAAATAATATTCCCCTCGAAATTAGGCTGTCGTCGAACTTAGCAGTTTTTAAAGTCAAATTACGTAAACACTTAAATTCGGAATCGTTAAAGTCCTTGTTATCCGTATCCTTCCCAAACACACAACTTTTGGACTTTGAAAAGGGTCCCCCTGGTATCTGAGCTGGTTATGTTTATATGAAATTTTTTTCCAAACATGTCTATTTCTCCCTCCTTTGAGTGATATTGCAACGATGTTTCGTCCACTTCTCTGTCCAGTCATCATTGCCGTTTTCTCCATTCTCCGTTTTAAAACCCTGACGATAGGCTTCATGGTCTTTAGTCATGCTCGTGGCGGTTCTGCTATTTTCGCCAGCTCGTCGCTAAACTCCGCAGTCTACAAGGTCACATCTCCGGCGTTTCGTTGATGATCAGGTGACTTCTGCCGTTCCCTCATCTTCCTGACTTTGTTGTCCGCGATGGCCTCCTCCGGTCTCATCTCCCTGACGGTTGATCATGAAGCCAGTCGGGCGGTGTAACAATGGTGAATGACAGCCTCTGCTGTTATATGATTTCTCCAATTACAAGAAGCGTTTCAAATCCCTCATTCTTTCTCATCAACAGTCCTGTTTCATTTGCACTACAATCAATCCTCTCAACCACGTGTGTGAAGCAGTTTTTTCTCCTACGTTTTGTTTTTTTCTTTAAGCGGGGGTTCGCTGAACTCCGTTCCAGCTTAAATGGTAGGAGTTTTTTTCACTGCTTCCTCCTTATTTCACCATGCGTTGACTACTGTTTTAAAACGACGATATGTTGGTGAATATGAATTAATCTACCAACACTTCTAAACGCTCCCGCTGTCTATGTGGTTTTTTCTTGGAGAGCAGCATTTATCAACTTTGTATTAATTTTTCCCCAGCACTAAGTTTGCAATAACGAGGCCCTCCGGGCCTAAAATATAAAATATATTTATTTACCAAGCAGTTCTTCTCAAATGACATGACGCATATATTTCTGAACAAAATAGGATACTTTTCTAACCAGTTCTTTGACGTCCAATTCGGACCAAAAGGGATCTAACGGTCCAGGAGAGTTCCCGCACATTTTGGAGTAAACTGGCCACTGTTGGAGGCTTTCCAGTCGACGGTTTCCAACGCTGATCAAATCAAAGCTTAAGCAAAATTGTGCCTTGCCTTCTTTTCTAATCCTTTAAAATAAAAATAAAATAAAAAAAACAAAAACTAAGAACAATTTATCTATTCCAATATTCTTCGACTAACATCTCAATGTTTATAAAAATTATTATGAAAGAAAATAATTTTCTCTTCAACTTTACTAAAATATATATTTTTTCCTCTTATAATGTATCAGAAGTATAAATACTAATAATGTAAATCTCAATCGCACTTAAATATTCGACACACGAAAGGCCAAGTGTCTTCTGCCGATGCACTTGAATGACGATGGTGCTTCGCAGCTGCCTCGACCCACCTCAGACATCTGCAACGTCCCATCTTATTATCAAACTTGTGCCAATGGACAACGATTGTAATCTCCGTATCGAGCAGACCCATGCATATGGAAGATGCGATGTCCTGTAACGGCCGAGTCGAATGCGTCCAATCGGTGGGGACCAGAGGTTATCGGTACTCTCAGCCTTGGTTTGACGAATAGCGTCTCGTCGAATACACTTCCGCGAGGTCCATCGATCTCATCCAACGCTGATGCGAGCGAGTTAGAAGTAGACCTCATAACGTAATAAAAGGGGGAGACGAGGATATTTAAAGGTATATTGTACTGGTACAAGGAAAGGTATCGGTAATGGGAACGGTAACGGAAACGGTAAAGGAGATACGGTAAACGGTAAGCGAGAGGGTCGGAAGGGATCTAGGGTCAGACTTATCGGAACTTCAGGTCGTCACGTGTGTGTTCTCCTGGTCCAATCCGATCACTGTTCTAGGGAAGAAGGACCGGTCACAGTAAAACGATGATTAAAACAAAGAAACAGGGTTCGGTTCAGGTTTGGTCCGTTACAGTCCTCAGCTGATTTTTTCGCCTTCAAACTGACTGCGGCTAAGTATACCTCAGTTAAAGGACATGACAGTTTTTCCAGACCCCAAGTATTCTTACTATAAAACCGTAACATGCACAATGTATAGCTATTTTATTTCATGTTTTTCTAGATTTGTTCCCTAGAAGTCAGTTTTTTTCACTTAAAACAAACTCCTTATTTCGCACACTATTGACCTAGCAAAAGACCAAAACAAAAACAATAGTCACTGCGAAAGAAAGGGTTTGTGTTAGGTTTTTTCCTGGCTTCCGGGATTTTTGACGGCGCCAAAGATGTGCTTTACAAATAAACCTTATTATTAAACGATGAAGGGACCGTAGAAGTCATGGGAGTATCATTGACATACGACGCATCAGCCTGTAGAGTCTACCGACAAGTTGGTATCAGTATCAGTATATTGAGGGATATGCAGGAAAAATTCCTTTGAGTGCCCTATTTGTAAATATGTGCAGTGGTAGCAAAAAAATTGTTTCTCAGACTGTTGGCGAGGCCAGTTGTCCTGTTTCATAGAATTAAATAGGTGAAGGCAGGGAAAAAACTCCTCAGGGGTTTTTAGGAGATAAACTATCGCTCTTGTGGGTGTAATGCGTGGGATTTAGGAGAAAAAAGGGGGTTCCAACGGGGGCATTGCAAAGGTTCCCAGGATCATCACCCTGTGGAAGCCACGTCCTGATTCTTCCTTGCTAATTGCAGAGTCTGCCAACGGAACTGGAAAAACAGAGGCCTCCGTCCAGATCTTCGACAGTCCGCTTTGGGTCGAACCAAGGGGGAATGTTTAGGCCGTCAGGTCTGGCTGATATGATCGCTAGCAGGGTAATCATAGTACGCAGATAGCCAAGTAGGGTAGACCGCGGAGACCTTCGCATGAGGCTATGCGTGATAGGGCGTTATAAATAAAAAAACGAATGGATATAAAAAACGAATACCACTGAAAAATTGAAAGTAGTATTATTATTGTAAATTGTCAGTTATGATCCATCGTGCACTGCTATATCGATCCAGTTTTCGCTTAAAACCCTCTATCGATTCCGACATAACGACGTCCTGAGGAAGCGCTTTCCACGCTTCGACCACCTTTTTTTGAGAAGAAGTGTTCAGGAGCGTCCAGCTTGGCCCCTGTCACCTTTAATTTGAGAGGATGACCTCTCAGATTCGTGGTCTTTGCTAATTCGAAAAAATCCCCTGATATAAGACAGCAGTCTTGAAAATGTAATACGCGGAATGCTAGAATCAGGTCCCCCCGAAGCTGCCTGTAGCGCAACGGGAAGAGGTTGAGATTTGACAGCTGTGCTTCATAAGGCTGCGAGCCCTGCCCCATAACAAGTTTGGTTGCGCGCCGTTGTACCTTTACCAGGGTGTTGATGTCTTTCGTGGCCCAGGGTGTCCAAGCTTGGATAGCGGATTCTAGGTGCGGTCGTACGAAGGTTCCGAAGCCTTTTATGAAGCACTCTTTATTGAAGGTAGAAAAAGCTCGTCTGACGAGGTATAGGATTGACATCACCGACTTGGCTACCTTTGTGCAATGCAGTTAGGGTTTAAGCGAAAGCGTGATCCAGACTCCCAAGTCTTTCTGGGTGTATACTTCCTTCAATGGTGTATCATTCAGTCAGTAAGCCCTGCCGTTTGAAGAACCGGATATTCCGACTCGAATGGTGGTGCACTTGTTCTCATTGAACGGCAAGAGCCAGTCCGCCGAACATTTTTGAAGTCTATTAAAATTTTCCTGCAAGTTGAAACGGCCGATTCGAATGCGTCCAATCGGTGGGGACCAGAGGTTATCGGTCCTCTCAGCCTTGGTTCGACGAATAGCGTCTCGTCAAATACACTACCGAGAGGTCCATCGATCTCATCCAACGCTGATGCGAGCGAGTTAGAACTCATAACGTAATAAAAGGGGAGACGAGGATATATAAAGGTATATTGTATTGGTAAAAGGAAGGGTATCGGTAATGGGAACGGTAAAGGAAACGGGAACGGTAAAAAAGATACAGTAAACGGTAAGCGAGAGGGTCGGAAGGGATCTAGGTTCGGACTTATCGGAACTTCAGGTCATCACATGTGTGTTCCCCTGGTCCAATCAGATCACTGTTCTAGGGAAAAAAGGACCCGTCACAGTAAAACGATGATTAAAACAAGGAAACAGGGTTCGGTTCAGGTTTGGTCCGTTACACAGCCCTCCCTTCAGGTGCAGCACTGTCCTCAGTGCTGGTATTGTCAATGGGGGAGGGGTCTGTCACCTCAATGGCAACGGGGTTAAGGAGAGTGTCTGGCAGGATGGGAAGGGTGTCTGCGGTACAAACGGGTAGTTGTCCCCGAAATGGTTTGAGTCTGGCAAAGTGTGCGGTGAAGGGGGCTAGACTAGCGTGGTTAGTATCGCGTATGAGGAAAGTGGCGGGGGGGCTATAACTTGGATAACACGATAAGGCCCTCGCCAGGGGTAATGGAAATTGGAAGATGTGCCACGTGGCGGGAATGGGTAGTGGTGCATATCGAGGTCGCCAATTTGGTGGGAACCCCGGAGGCCCACCGATCAAACTGTTCCTTCTGGTGGATGGTAGCTGCTCCGAGAGAAGTGCGGGCTGCGTTATGGGCGCAGCGGGTAATTTCACGGAGTTCTGAGGCCTAAGTATGGGTGAAAGTCCTACAAGGTGCCGAAAAAGTATTGCGTAAGTCGGTCGGCATGCGTAGATCGCGTGCAGTCCACAAGTAGTGGGGGTGTGAACCCGTTAGAGGAGTGGACCGTACCCCGGTAAGCTAGGAGGCAGAGGGGTAGGTGTAGGTCCCAGTCTTCTTGGTGGCCGTCCCGGGCAAAGGCGAGCAGAAGATTAAGGAGGGTACGATTCGTCCTTTCGACCAACCCGTTGCCCTCGGGATGGTATGGGGTCGTATGCACCTTGTTGACCCCGAGGACTTCGCATACCTCATGGAAATGTCGGGACTCGAAATTGGAACCGCAGTCGGAGTGAAAGGATAGGAGCGAACCCCAACGACCGACCCATTCACGAGTGATAGTGCTTGCAACTGTCTCCGCGTTTTGACATAGGATGGGGGCAGCCTCAACCAACTTCGTGAAATAATCAATCATTACTAATATGAATTTGTAACTGCGGTACGATATTAGTAAGGGACCGATAATATCCAAGCTAACACGTTCCCCAGGGAAACCGGTAATCATAGATTTCATCGGCGCTCGGTGTGATTTGGTGGGTGGCTTGAAGGACGCACATGTCGGGCAGGATTAGCAGAAGTGATGGATTGCCTTACGTAATTTAGGCCACCAGAAGCGCGCGCGGATCGCCGATTCAGTCTTGTGCTGGCCAAAGTGACCTAACTCGGAATGGAGGGCGCCTAGCACGGCTTTAATGAGACACCCTGGCACTACAGGACGTAGATGTTGGTTTTGGGGGTCACGCCAGAATAAGACATCATTTTCGATGATAAGATTAGGCCACTGGTTCAGTAGGAGGCGGGCATTCTCGCTACATCCTCTCATGTCGCGCTCGGCCGGTTTTTGTAGCCCTTGCGATGTATGAAGGTACACAACTGCGGTATCTGGGTCGCTACCTTGAGATGTCGACCACGTATGACGGGTAGGCTCGGACATGTTAATAGCGTTTACACTCGGGTCGGGGGTTGACTTATCGGTCGTTGGGCTAGTAAGCATGCGAGAGAAGGCATCGGCATTACCATGGTTACGTCCCGGGCGGAACTGGCATTTGAAGTCGAAATCCTGCAGGAATGCCTGCCATCGTGCGACTTGATTCTCGGGGTCTTTGATGTATGCAAGCCATTTTAGGGCACGGTGGTCTGTACGAAGGACAAAGTGTTGCCCTATCAGAAAGTGCCTGAATTGTCTTATGAATGTGACAATCGCTAGCATCTCCCAACGGAACACGGTATAATTGCGCTGGGTTTGCAAGAGAGTTTTGCTTGCGAAACAGACCGGGTGTTCGACCTTGTTGCTACCTTCTTGAGAGAGAACGGCGCTCATCGTGAAACCGCTAGCGTCGGTGTCTAGTATAAAAAGAGGTGCCCCTGGCTCGAGTTTGGGGAGTGCGAGGAGTGGTGCAGAATACAGGGTGTTTCTGAGATTGGTAAAAGCCTCTTGGCACTCAGTGTACCACGTAAATTTCCGGTCTTTTTCGGTCATTCTATGGAGAGGCTTAGCCATGTGTGCGAAACCCTTAATAAAACGCCTGTAGAGGACGCCAGTCACAAGAAACTACGTAACTCTGACGCATTAGTCGGTGTAGGCCAGGTACGAATCTGTTGCAGTTTTTCAGGGAGTGCGGCTAACCGTTCAGGGGAAATCTTATGCCCTAAGAACTGCACTTCCGATAGGAGGAAAATGCACTTGGCGGGGTTAAGGGTCAGCCCGGCATTTCGGAGGGCTGCGAAGACTTCCTTTAGATTTTTGTTATGTTGCGGAATGGTTTTCCCGAAAACGATGATGTCATCGAGATACACGAGGCACTTACCGGGTATAAGGTGTCGTAACACTTGGTACATGAGACGTTGAAATGCTGCTGTGGCATTACAAAGCCCAAAAAGTATCGTTTGGAATTCGTTTAGGCCTTGGGGAACCGTGAACGCCATCTTATGCCGATGTTCTGGGTTAACTTCAACTTGCCAGAACCCTGACTTGAGGGCGAGAGTAGAGAACCATGCTGCCCCGCCTAACGTGTCCAGCGTGTCGTCGAGACGTGGAAGAGGGAACGAATCGCGGACAGTGACTGCGTTCAAACGACGGTAGTCGATGCAGAGTCGAAGAGATCCATCTATTTTAGGGACCAGTGCGATCAGTGACGCCCATGGGGAAGAAGACGGTTGGATAACGTGTGCTTTGAGGAGTTCATCCAGGATTTTATCTACTTCGGCCCGGTGCTTGTGAGGGATACGTCTAGGTGGTTGCCAAACTGGTTTGGCGTCTCTGGTATCGAGCGTGTGTTGCACCAGTCGGGTCCGACCGAACGTCGTGGGAGACCAGGTAAAGAGCCCGGGAACTGAGCCAAGTATCCCCTTTAATTGTGCATGAGCCACAAAACCTACTGTTGCTAACGGAGGGAGGATGTCATCTAGGTTAGTGGGTTCGAAGGCGACGACCGCCATGACTGAATCATACATCAGGTTGAGATCGAAGATTGGAACCGGCCGTGGGCTCTTAGTAACCTTGGGGCCAAAAGTCACGCGTCTTTCACGAACGTGGATGACGCACTCATGGTCAGAAAGGAAATCAAATCCAAGGACGAGAGACCAAGGACTATCCGGAGCAATCAAGAACGTGTGCGTCACGGGGGCATTCTCGAAAGTAAAGTTTAGGGTAATCGTGCCGGAAATAGGGATGGCAGTACCGTTAGCGGCTCGTAGGCTTCATGACTCGGATAAGGGGTTTACTCACCGTATCAGGTGTTGAGGTTAACATTTCATCGTGACGAGAGAGACGTTAGCTCCGGTATCCACTAGGGCTTGGGTGGTTATGCCTGCTAACGTAACGGGTACGAGAAACGCGGGAAAGTGGGCTACGTTATGCGCAAAAAAGAATCAGACGGAGGTGACTTACGGGGCGGGTTTTGTCCACATTTCTGTGCCCGGGGACCGAAGGCCGAACAGTACTGACACTGCGGGTTGTGATTTGGGAACCGGACGGGTAGGGATCTCTTGACAGTCGTTTGACCTGGGTTTGAAAATGATACCCAGGGAGTCGACGAGACTGGACCGGGACGGGGCTGGATAGGGGCTGCAACGGTCGCCTTGTGTTTGTCTACTTGGCTGCGGAACTCTGTGAACCGATTGCAGATCTGGAGTGCTGCGGTCAGATTGGGGGGGGGGGCGACTGATAACCAAATGTTCAGTGAACACCCGGTCCCGGAGACCAGCGATAAACCGATACAACACAATTTGATTCCATGATATAGGGGGTGCTATCGGGTTAGCGAGGCAGCCCAGTCGTTGAAGTTCTTTCGCGAACTCCATAGCTGACTGTTGGGGGTCTGCTCGAGTTGGTAGAATTGGGCACCGGCGGCAGATTCGGAAAAAGGTTTGCCAAATAAGCCTAATAATTGGTCATGGACAAGGTAAAATGGAGTCTCAATAGTGACACCCGCTTCTAGAGCGGAGTCTAATGTCTCGAGGGAAAGAAATTTAAGCAGATAGCGGATATGGTCCGACGAAGGGAGGTCTGCTAAAAAAATGAGAAATTGACCAGCCACTTACGAATGTCCTGGCCAGACTGATATAGGGTGGGGGCTAGAAGGGGTTCGGGACGACGATAAAAGGGTAAGAACTCGTGGTTGTGCGGGGGGTAACCAGGTGGATTTGGGAGGGATCCGGCACCGTCTGCCACCATTTTAACGGCCGATTCGAATGCGTCCAATCGGTGGGGACCAGAGGTTATCGGTCCTCTCAGCCTTAGTTCGACGAATAGCGTCTCGTCAAATACACTACCGAGAGGTCCATCGATCTCATCCAACGCTGATGCGAGCGAGTAAGAACTCATAACGTAATAAAAGGGGAGACGAGGATATATAAAAGTATATTGTATTGGTACAAGGAAGGGTATCGGTTATGGGAACGGTAAAGGAAACGGGAACGGTAAAAAAAGATACAGTAAACGGTAAGCGAGAGGGTTGGAAGGGATCTAGGGTCGGACTTATCGGAAATTCAGGTCGTCACGTGTGTGTTTCCCTGGTCCAATCAGATCACTGTTCTAGGGCAAAAAGGACCCGTCACAGTAAAACGATGATTAAAACAAGGAAACAGGGTTTGGTTCAGGTTTGGTCCGTTACAAAGTGCACTTCGTCAGCCGCAGTTCGAATTACGCTCCAAAGTTTTATATCATCGGCGAACATGGCGATACCGCAATCCAGTTCGCTGACACAGTCGTTGATGTAGATAACAAACAAGATAGGGCCGAAAACGGAGCCTTTGGGAACAGCATTCTCAACCTCAACCTTGGCTTACTGTTTGTCGCTGATGTGGACAGTTTGGGAGCGACCGATTAGGAAGCTTTTCATCCACGCAAGGAGCCTACCCCTTACCCATATGCGGCTGAGTTTATAAAGGAGGCGGTGGTGCGGCACACTATCGAAAGCCTTTTTGAAGTCAATACAGACCGCATGCACTGAGTTTCCCCTATCGGCTGCCTCAGTCCACCGTTCTCAACAGTAGAGCAAGTTTGTTACGCAGGACCTACCTCTGCGAAAACCATGCTGAGCATCCGATTGCAGGTGGTTTTGTTCCAGGAACTGCATTAGCTGTTGCTTGATAATATTTTCCATGATTTTGCAACAGATTGCAGTAAGGCTGACCGGTCGGTAGTCATTCACTGAGACCCGGCTTTCCCCTTGTATAGCGGCGTAATACTCGCGGATTTCAAATCTACTGGTAGGCATCCGGTCCCGAAGGAGGTTTGGAAGAGCATAGAGAGTGGTTTGGCCAACTCATTGGCGAGCTCCTTCAAACTTTTGGCTGATACGTCTTCGGGACCTGGTGACTTAGATTCTTTTAACCTTAAGTGTTCCTGAAGAACAACAACCTCGGGGAATTGGACTGTCTCAACTAGTGTATCCGCTTTGATGTCGTCGGTGGGGTGATCATATGCCATTTCCATTGTGAAGTCTAACCGGAAACATTTCGAAAGATGATCAGCCTTTGCTTCACCATCTTTCAAGTCTCTTCCCTCAGCGGTCCTCAGCAGGGGTATTGGATCCTTGTTTTTGGGGCTCTGCCTGAGATAACTGTAAAACAGTTTGGGGTTCACTGTGGCCCGGTTTATCAAGTCTGCTTCGAAAGCCCGTCTTGTTTCGAGAATAAGACCCTTGACCCGGTTTCTCTGAGTTTTGTAGGCACTGAGAGATGCAGGAGTCCTGTCTGCTAGCATTTTTTTCCACAGCTTCCGCTTTTTGTTCACTTCTCTTTTTAAAGCCTGCGTAAGCCATCGCGGTCTAGTGGTCACGTTTTTCACGAAATTGGATAGTGGTTGTCGAAGAGTCTGTGCAGTGTGTTCCGGAACGCTTCCCAGTCCGCAGTTATGTTTCCAGAAAATATAGGTTCCAACTCGGCATGCGTGAGTTCGGTATTCATTCGATCGAAATAACCTCGCAAAATATTTCTTCTGGATATTGAGGGTCTCTCCGGTATTGAGAATAACGAGTACTCCCATAGCAGTACAACATGGTCACTTTTACCTAGTGGTGGGGACATGACACATCGTCGATGCTGTCCTACGACTTTGTGAGAACGAGGTCCAGACAGTTGAAATGTTGGCAATCGCGTATCCTTGTCGGAAAAGTGAAGTTTTGCGTGAGAAATAACTTTAGAGTCATGCTCAGAAGGCAGCTGTCGAAGGTTAGATCGGATATATGTGCGCAGGTCGCACCCCAGTCGATGTGAGGCGCGTTAAAGTCCCCCACAATCGGGATGTCCGATCTTGCAGTTATCTTTTTCAGCTCCTCTAGCAAGGAGGCATCCACTACGGGCTCTCTTCTCGGTGGTCGGTAGAGTGTCAGGACATCGAGGTTGGGTGCACGTGGTACTTTAATGGACAGCCACATGGCCTCGGATGTACACGCCAGTTTATCCATTTCGTCTAAACCTGTGATTCCATTTTTCACGTATGTTGCTACGCCACCGCCTTGACGACCTTCTCTGTCTTTTCTGAACATTTTATAGTCAGGCATGGATACCTCGCCGTCGGCTACCGGTTCAGACAGCCAAGTTTTCGTTATTGAAACTATATCTGGTGATAATTCAAAGGCATGAATCTTCAGCTCGTCTAGCTTTGATAGCATACTCTGTGCATTTATAATAATAATAATTTGTATATTTAAGGCTCAAGGGGCCCTGTCGTAACAAACTTAGTGCTATCGTGAAAAATAAAATAATGATGATAAACAGCGAACTATTATAAAATAATTGTCATCGGCAGTAAAAAAAACTCCTAAATCGGTGGATGAGTTCAGCGGGCCACCGAAGTCAAAAAACCTTTATGCGAAAAACTGCCTTAATAGGTAACGAGATTTGATGTGGTTAGTTCGGGACGTTTATGGTCATGGGAAAAAATAATATATCGTTGAGTTAAGAAGGGGTCATCCGGGACAACAGGAGAAGGCAGTAGAAGTCAAGGCAACATCATCGAGTTGCGACCCACCAGATTCCAGAGCCAATCTCGAAGACCCCAGCGAAGGTTGCAAAAACGGAGAAGAGTTCGCAGCCCTTGGAAGTGATGCTTGACTCTGCAGAGGAAAATGCTAACATATTTAGAAATCATTTTAGTATCCTCGGAAGAGCTTCAGATGCCAGGAGGACCCTTTTCAAAATCTACAACTTGCGTGTTTGGAAAGGAAACAGACAGTAACGACTTTTTTTCCTCTAAATTTTAATGCTTATCTAATTTGCCTTTAAAAATCGACAGAGTAGAAGACAGTCTAATATTAAGTGGAAGGTTGCTCCAAATAAAAGCATATTTGGAGGTAAAAAAGCGAGAACGGTTAGATGTGGAGCTACGGGGTGGTAAAATTATCCCGGAAGAGTTACGAATGGCGTAAGGTCGGTCTACCGGAAGAGAGCGTTAATTTGTGGGATATTAGGACTATTATTAACGCGAAACAGCAAGCATATACCAGCTTCGAGTCTTCTTACCCAAAGAAATTTAATGCTTGCTAATTGACATCTATCTGTATAACACATACCAGACCCAGAAACAGAAAATATTTTATGAGTAAAAACTCGCTGAACCTTTCCAATCTTACTACGGTCATGCTGGGTCATGAGACCAAAAAGCGGACAGCAGTATAGGCAGAACAAACATGCGGTATAGTTTTAACTTCAGTTCTAGAAGGAAAAAATATGCGATATAAACCCACGTATCTGTGCGGCCTTGGCAGAAATTCGATCTGCGTGAGGTGATAAGGCAAGCTTATTCGTGTAAGTAAGACCCAAATCCTTTATCGTAGATCTTTCTAACAGTGGACTATTTTGGAACATAATGGGTCCAGGAAGCCTTGTAGGACCAAAACTCATGGAACTACATTTTGATGGAGGAAACATCATCTGCCATGTAGCGCTCCAACCTGAGAGAGTACGCAAGTCTGCGTTAACTTTATCAACACAACTACTGGCCGTGTCCATAGAAAATGAGTAAATACACTTAAGGTCATCAGTATAAATGAAATTTTCCGAGTTGTTTAGCACTGTTGAAATTTCATTTATGTAAAGAATGAAAAGAAGGGGACCTAAAACCGTGCCTTGTAATACGCCACTCGTGATCGGCTGAGGCATTTAGTAGCTATTGCCTACTAAGACCTTCTGGCTGCGGTTAGACAGGTAGGAGGCAATGAAATCGAGGAGGGGAAGCCTGCTGCCTAGGGCTTCCAGTTTCACTAAGAGGCGCCTTTGCGTCACCTTGTCACAAACTTTACTAAGGTCAAAGTAAATCACGATGACTGATTGCTGTTCATTACAAAGTGAAGTAACCAGGTTAAGGAATGCTAAGTGGCAGGTTTCGCATGATCTTCCAGGTAGAAATCCATGCTGTGAGGCACTTAATAGTTTATTTTCTACACAGAACTCGAGAATTTGATTAAAAATGATATTTTCCAAAAGTTTGGCTGGAGCCGGGGTTTTATGAACACCTCGGTATTTATTTACGTCCGAACGAGATCCTGACTTAAAAACTGGAAGAATAATCGATGTCTTCCATGAGTCAAGACAGAAACCGTTTGGAAGAAAAGCTGAGAATAGATAACTTAGCAATCGGGGGAAGCTGAATACTCTCTTGATAAGTGAATTTGGAAGGCCGTCAGATCCCGAGGAGTGCGAGTTTTTTAGACGGATAATGTGCTTACGAATTACTTCTATGGAGAAATCTATGGTACTGATAGTATTGACTGAGCATGGCTAAAACGACGGGACCGGTTCAGATTCCGTCGTAAGGTGCTTTGCAAAGAATGCATTGAAGAGTTCAGCCTTATCAGACTCATCTTGCACAAAGTTTTTATTTTCATTCAGTAAAGGGGGGATTTCGTGACCTCGTTTAGCGGAAGACCGACGACGGAGCAGCTGGGCAATAGATTTTGCAGAGTTTAACTCGCTGAGTGTAAAAGATTCCCTCTGTTTTCCACGTGCAAGACGAATCTTAGATGCTAATTTGACAATCTCAGCGATTCTGAGGTGCACAGAAGATGAACTTGTAGAATGATCTTTCAACTGTCTTTGCTATTTCTTTAGTCTGGGCAAAAGTAAGTGAGGAACGGTGGGGTCCGAAGTATAAGGCTTAACATTTTTGATCGGCACAACTTCCAAAATGCTATTTTAAATTGCCGTCATTAAGTCACAGAGTATTGGTACACTGTTCGTGGAGGAAAGCTCCTGCCAATCTAGTGAGTCTATAAAAATTTTAATTAAATTAATATCAGCTAGGTCAAACGCCCGGTAGGTACGAATGGTGCTAGCCTTTTTCGTAGAAGCAAGCGGAAGACAACAATGGATTAAAGTATGGTCACTTGGGAAGAGGTTCTGATTGTAGTCAACGAAAAGGGGGGAGATGTCATTCGTGAACATTAAATCTAAAATATGCTGATCCCTTGTTGGGGAACAGACCAACTGAGACCAGTTTGAAAAAATTTATGGTATCTAGGAAGGGCTGAAATCTGGATGGACAACAGTTCAATGAGCAATCAATTTCGGGAAAGTTGAAATCCCCAGCGATAACTTTAGCATCAAAGGCGGACTCCGAAATCAGCCTAAATATTTCGCAAAGCTTTTCATCATCTTCCGACGATGAGTTAGGGGGACTATAAATGCATCCAATAATCGCCTTTTGACGAGGAGACAGAATAATGGATACAAAACAGTAATTGCCCGAGAATGACTCAGCATCTAGGTCGAACGGGAAATGCTTAAAAATATCTTTAATATAGAAAAGACAACCGACACCACGTTTACTAGGACAGTCTTGACGGTAGAAATCATACTCGTCTATTATGAGTAAAGCATCAGAAATTAGTGGATAAGTCCACGACTCTGTACTGCATATAACATCTGGTTTCAGCTCGAACGCAATAGCTCTAAGCTTAGCCATCTTATTTAAAACAGATCTTGCATTAAGCAAGATGATATCTAGTGTAGCGTGAGTAATCGAACTAGGGTTATCTTTATTAAGTAATAAAAATTTGGAGGTGGGTAATTTGGTTGGAAGTTTGGAGAATAGCCATCGACTGGAGCAGGACAATTAACATTAGAAAGCTGAGGGGGATAGCTAAAAACTGCAGGTAGATAGCTCTGTGAGATCGATGGGCCATAGAGATTAGTGCCGTGGTGCGCTTGCTGATAATTACCGGGAAATTGTATAGATAGTGCCGTACCGGCGCTAAAAAATATAACTTCCAAATGTAAATTCCAAATTCCAAAACCAAGACGGGAAATCGAGGCTGGGGGGTGAGGTAAGGTAACTATGAGCATAAAGCGGTGGAAAACCTGGCTCAGTATGATAATTGTGATAAGTAGGGTAACTTATATGTGTGCAAGCTTCCTGTTGTATAGGCTTAGTTAGTGTTTGGGAAGGCTACATGATCGCGGTTGAGTTCCGGATCCCACCCTTTCGACGACCTGAATTGGGTGATTTAGTCGAAGGTTTGGGAGGACTCTGATCGAGTATCGAAGCTGTTGGTCTACCTAACGTAGAGGGGATTTCGGAATTTCAAGGAAGGCTACCAGAATTACTAGCTATGACAATTGGGGAAGCAGCGAAGTTGGAAGTAGACGGGGATGTCTTGTGACTTGAAGGGGATGAGACAGTTGCTGTACTGGGGAGCAGTAATCTAGGTTTGCCAGGAATAATAGTACATGGCTCGCTAGGCTTCCTAGGGCTACGACCAGGAACTTGAGCCGGTTGCGGTGAATTGACTATTTTATAAGAAGAACTTGACGCTATTCTTCGCTCCATTGGAGTGAGATCATAACAGAGGAAATAAATTGTATTTCTCAGATATTTGGAAACAAGCTCTTGCTGTTTAAAAATGGTGTCTATTTCAATGGGTGCAAATTGCTTGACTAAAATGGGCGGGTTTTTACTGCAAGATGACAGTACAATAGCTTCTGCTATTTTATAGTTAAATCCGCAGGAGTAGAGGAAATGCATTGCAACATCCATTGGCCGAATTGATTTCGGAACGTTTTTCAGATTAAAATTGTACGTCCTTATTTTGTCTATCCTGTGACTCACTTGCGACCAAATTAATGAGAGTATCTAAACGTTTGCATTCCTAGGAGGAAACTGCAGAGATATTTCCATCAAATAGGGTCCCAAAGATTGAGAGAACTGACCCAAATTTCAACATAAACTCGCTGCAATTTTTCATTGCAGACAAATCTATTTGCTCGGCAATCAGATCAGGCTGAATACTGATGTCAGGCAGAAGACTGATATCAGTAATGATGTTTGCCTTTCGCAGACACCGCTTGGGTCTGGAATTCTGAGGCTTCCTACTGAATGACAGTGTTGCCTTCATACTTTTCGAAGCAACAAGTAGATTTATCACCAAAACAGTCGGTAGTTCAGAAAAGACTAACTGTTTACGCTTATATAAGTTGCTGAAAGCAAGACAGATGGTTAACAGAATGCTAGTTGCTGAAAGCAAGACAGATGGTTAACAGAATGCTAGGTAAGCAAACAGAGACCAAGACAACAAAAGGAATGGAAGCAGATTTTTCAAGCGTAAGTACTGGTACTTACGGATAATTTATATAAGAAAACAGAAGACTAATAGTCGTATCTTCTCTTAGATAAATCGATTTATATAAGACTGATGACTTGTGTTTATGAAAGTTAACTTTCTGTTTGCTCCAGAAGTGGTTACAGTCAGGCTCTTCGCACCCCTTACCGGGTCGACTGTGCGGTCATCCGGGGAGGATCTTTCCCGGGAGAGAACTGTGGACGCTCGATCACTTGGTTGTTGTAAATAACCAAATGTTTTTCCCTTTCGTTCTGCCTCTGTATGTTTTTCGATTGGGCTCAATCCTTCACCTACTGCGCCGACTGTGTAGTTATCCGGAACGGACATATCCAAGGTGAGAACAGTGGACGTTGGATCACTTGGTTGCTGTCAATAACCAAGTTTTGTTCGCCCTTGCTGATCCGCTCCCTCTTTTCGGAAACAAGTTGATGACGTTTGTTCCGTTCTGCAGCTGAGAACTCCTGCTGAAAAAAACTCCCAGTTCAGAGTCTTTTATTCTAAAACGCCTGAAAGAATGAGATTGGCGTCTTGGCTTCTTGCCATGACCACTTTCAGAGGTCTGGGGCGTGTCGTTCCAGTTGGGCTCTCTGGCCGTTTGCCAAGGCGGAAGGCCTTTTCGCACTCTAATGGTACATTGGGTCCCAGCATTTTGTTCATAAGCGCATGAAAGAGCTGGACATCTGCGGAATGCCGGTCCATGGGAGTGGCTGCGGTTGATTCCGTTAATCCCTGTATTATGATGCTGGCTTCTCACTTAGTGCCATTTTTCATGCCTACGACACTGTCGCTTGCTTGCTCGTTAACAGCTCTTGTGCTGCCATTATGACCATCTTGTGTGCGACCGGAGTGTATATTTGAGGTACTGCCCTCGTTTTCTACTGTCGGCTTCTGGCTCGAGCCTGCGACACTGTCACCCACGTTCTGTTTAATAGCAGTACTGGCAGTTGATTCCGGTAGACCTAGTATTACGAAACATTTGAACCCTATCGGTGACTTTTTGCGTCCCTTCTACGCCGTCGGTCACTTCCTGGTGCAACGCTTTCGTGTTTTCCTTCGTGTCTTTTTTGACGGCAGCCTGTACTTTACGTGGCGAACCAATCCTGTTTTTGTTGTCTACAGTAGGATCGTTTAAAGTCGCCTCAGCGGTGGCTGATTGGTCTTCTGTGGCGGCCTTAACCATAAGTATGGGCTCCTTCGTATCTGTCTCCGCGGCAGCCTGCACTTTACGGGACGAACCAATCGTGACAACTTAAGGACCCGCGCTGATCATCGACAGCGACTGCGAAGACCAACGTCAGGGAAGCAAAACGGAAAAGAGTTTGCATCATTTGGAAATGTTACTTGACTCTGCAGGGGAAAATGTAAACATATTTAGAGACCACTTTACTATCTTGGGAAGAGCCTCAAATACAAGAAAGACCCTTTTCGAAGTCTAAAAGTTGCGTGTTTGGGAAAAAAACAGACATTAAGGAGTTTATTTTATCCAGATTTAAATGTTTTCGTATGTTATTTAAGGTGATTAGTGTTTTGTGTAGAATACAGTCAAGTCTCTTTTCTATAGCAGATTGGGTCCTATAGGTCCGTTTACAACCACTTGCATACCGTTTTTTCTGTGTTAAGCAAACAAGAAACACAAATACTATTAATCCCGGACAATCGCGCCGGTAGCCATTAGCTGTTTGACTTGATGGACCCAACTCACATTCCTTTGTTGCCTTAACCTTGTTGTCCCTGCTCCACTCAATGACTTGCGCCGGCTTAGTGCAATGTGCTTGTCTGATAAAGTTCTCTCTCTTTGGCAGACTGATACTCTCTCTGTCTCTCTTAGGGGCTCTTTGGTTCGGAATTCATGTTAATTAAGTAGCAGGCGCGGATTATAACAGATATAACATCATTTATATACATATGTGTTACAAGTGGTATTTTTATATTGTAGCAATCCGATACAAAAATTGGAAGCTCGCCTGCCGATATCACATGAGAATGAAAAGCGACCTTCTGTTCAAATATATTTCAGCTATCAATAAATTATCCACCATTATGAATTTACGACTTACGTAGTATGATCTACGAGCTGGCCCATCTGTCTCTCCTGCCAGGGTTGCCTTAAACGTTTAAGGGGACCAATAAACCGAAAATGAGAGTCCCCTTTGCATTTTATTGCGTGAAGTGATAAGAGCTGGCCACATAGGAAATTCCCCACAATATCTTCGGATTTGTCTCATTTATTCCTGTTAAATCCTCCTTGTACTCCGCGGGGCATGGAGGGAATTGGAATGACTGATGCTGGCAGGGAAGGTTTTCTATACCTTAGAGCTTTCAATTTCTTCGAAAAGCACTTCTTCATGAATCGGACTTTTGTTAATGAAGGACGCTCTCACCAACGAAAGTTAGAGCACCCAAGAGGCCTTATATCAATAAGCATATTATCTTAGTTGAAAAATGTGCCAATCAATTAAGAACAAACCGGAAAAATTGAATATATTTCCTGCAAGTATCAGGTCTGTGTAATGTGCGCCATTCGAAAAGTAGCTGCAGATAAGATTTGAAACGTCTCGCTAGATAATACTGTACTGGAATTCCGTCGAATTTTGAAAATCAAACCGTAAACCTGCTTGAAATGAAAATTTCGTTCTCTTAAACTCCAAATTTAAAATGCTCTTAACCTAAAATTTAAGAGCATATACATATAGGAGCTAACGGGCAGAACTGCCGTCAAAAAGGGTGAGACTTCCTTTAATTACGTGTCAGTTTGCATCAGAACAGATGGTTCTGCATAGCTCAACATAGCCAGCAAAATGATGGCATTGTCTCAGGTGATTGACACAGGTGCTGCTTTAATTTCGGAAGAGCGACGAGGAGGACTTATTATCGGGAGTGACAACGTATAGATGTTAGGTGTTGCCTTCGGTTTCATCTATTTAGATTTCTTTCAACCTTAAAAAATCTCCACGAACAATTTATGCGGAATGGTTATCCAAAAGGATTGATAAACCGATGCCTATGCGTTCGGCCCCGAAGGACCTAAACAGAAGAACCACCGAGGATATGGCACGCTCTGCCATACATCCAGGACGTCTCGGAAGCGACTGAACGCATCGCTGCGGGACTAGGTGTTGAGATAGCATTCAGATCTAAAGCTACCGTATACAGCAGGGTGATTAAACTAAAAGACCGACTTGCGCCCAATAAAATTCTGGGGTAGTGCATCGCATTCCATGCCTTAGCTGTCCTTGAGACTTCACAGGCCGAACTGAACGCATGCACTGATCGTGCATACAGGAACATTAGTTGGCCGTAGGACGAGGCGATGAAATATCACAAGTTGCATCTCGCACCTATGAAACAAGCCATGATTTCGAATTCGCAGCCATCAAGGTACTCGCCGAAATCGGCAACAACTCGAGCAGAGTATTGATTGAAGACTGGTCAACGGATGGGAATTCGGTCAACCAATGTGTCGAATTGACGACGGCGTATAGTTTTGCAAATTTACGTCACAATCAGACGTTCATTGTAGTGAATTTGCCAAAATCCTCTATAGCTGCCCATGTTCTTTGCTGACGCCCTGTTGAACGTTGAAATCAATGACGATTAATTGTCCCCATTACCCCTACCTCTTTTCATCGTTGTTTCTTAACCTTCACGACCGGATAACCCTTGGCAGTTGATTGTTGTACACATGCTTTAACTTGCTCCCATTTTGTTGCTGTTGTTTTTTATCTTCCATGATAGACTCCTATAAGAGTTTGAAAGCTCAGAATTATAAACAAAGGGGTCCTGTGCTCGACCATCCTTCTTCCTTACACATACAAATATCTAGAACACGAACGTTCTCCTTCATTTTTGAACAATCATAAATTATGAATGTTTATAAATTAGTGTTAGAACGCGTCACAGTGTTTATTTTTTTACGGAAGGACCTATTCCATACAACGAGTCATCGCGTTTAAATCACGTTATTAAACATTGGTACGTAGGGCGATCGAATCAGGCTTTGCGTGTGTTGGTTGTCTGTCTGTGCAGTGTGGTTTTACATTCTTGTCTAGGGGTTTTAGAGATGTTTGATCTAGAGAGCGATGGTGGGAAACTGACTGCTGGCGACGTTGAAAAAATCGCACAAATTCACTTTACAAATGAGTTGACTGGGTTCATTATTTCGATTGCGGCAATATATGCTGGTAAGTTATATTATATTGCATTAAACACTTCCAGTTGCATTCTTTACGTATCCCTAGGGAAACACAGGAACACTGAAATGAGGAGCTGATTTTTGAATAGTTCTTGAAATGTATTATATTTTATCCAAAGTTCTATGGCTTTTTCTCAAGGTTATATATTTATGTGGAGACCACGGTAAATACGTTAATACAGGCACGTGGATTAAGTAGCCCATTTCCTGTCATGGTACCGCATGCTAGTTCGCACTTTGCAGGGAGCACATTTTATGTAAAGGTAAACCAAATCCCTCAATACATTGCAAAATGTCCAGAAAACTAAAAGTTCCACGGTCTAATAAATATAGACACGAAGGTGATTCAGAAAAATGGCTGGCTGCGCGACGAGAATCGCATGTTACCGTATGCTAACACCAGGTTAATTTGATAATTTTCAGTATTTTTAATTTTGACTTGAATTTTATTTAACGTATCGATCGACGACAGACTTTTCTCAGAAGAAGAAAAAACGTAGGAGGTAGACAATGTTGGTGATTGCGCTGCACCGGTGAGACTAAATTCTTTTTACGAACTAGAGACTATTTCGAAACAACCGCGCATCTAATTGTAGCGGCGTTTTACGTTAAGAGGCCCAACATAGTTTAAAGAAAGATTTGCAGAGCTATGGTGCAGTTCAGCTGAATACCGAAACCACCTCAGGTCGAGCCTTGCTGGTACGGCAGTCAGGACGTGCAGTTGATCGACCACAATTCGAACCCACCGGAGTTGTGGTTCATCGAGGTCAGATCAGCAAATAGAAGTGGCTACGGGTGCTACGGTGTTTCACGACCAGACAGAAGACATCGCAGGACTTTCTGTCAGGCTACGGTTTTCAGAGTCAGCTAATCTGTACCGGCAATCATGCTGGTGTGTGTCGTAGCCCGTAGTTGGATCAGGAATCCCCACCGGAATCCAAACTGGGAGTACTTGGGAGACGGCGACCTCGACCGGCTTGAGCCACAGGTCCGCGGGAGTGAGGTGGGTGCCTGGCCGAGAACTGCAGGCGAACAGATGACCACAGTCATGCGGCGAGACGCCGCAGTCGGGTATGGATGGGTCGAGCCGGCGTTGGTACTGGTGAAGGAGCATGCAGTAGCCACTGCGTAGCTGCGCCAGGGTACAGCGAGTGACCCTCGGAGGCCGCAATCGGAGGTGGATAGCCACCCAAAAAGACCGGGGGACGGTAACCTCGTTTCTCCTCGACAACGACTCTCTGGTGGAGACGCTGGAAGCCTGTCTTGGTGGCAGAGCTATCAACAGGTAGATCCGCGAGAGACGAGGCAACAGCTGCCTCTTGGAGTGCTCGAATAGGCGGCCGGACGTTGCGACAGGGCTCGGGAGCGGTGCAACGGTGATGATTGGGATGGCCGGGTTGCGAACAACTCCACCAGAACTGCTGGCTAAGGAGAGTGTTGTGATGGGCGACCGGTAGAACAGAAGCCTCCGCATGAAGATGATCTATAGGCGACATTTTATAGCAACCCGTGATCGTGCGGAGGGCAGCGTTCTGTGCTGACTGGAGGCGGCGGAGGCTGGAAGAGCTCATCGTAGGAGACCAGATTGATGCCGCATAAGTGAGGTGCAGCTTGGCCAGCGCCGTAAAAGCAGTCGACAAAGTGTCTTTCGCGCAGCCCCAGGATGTGCCTGCTAGAGCCTAGGTGCAGCGGCTTACTTTGCTTGCGGTCTCCCTGACATGGTCTGCGAAAGTGAAAAGCGGATCAAAACGCACACCAAGGAGTTTGGGCTTGCGGACGAGCGGGTAGGACGCTCCATTGACGGTGATGACCGGGTGACGATTAAACTCCTTCGGATCAAGCGTAAAAATAGCTACGGACGACTTGGCTGCCGAGATCGTCATTCGGCGCTGGGTGAGGAAGTTTTCGACAACAGGCATGAACTCCGTGAGGAGCTGTGCAGCCTGACCGATGTCATGGTGCCGGCAAAAGAACGTAACATCGTCCGCATAGGATACCACTTGCACATCATGCTGGTTAAGACAGCTAATGACTTAAACCTAGAAGGTTGATGTACAAGTACTCCAGACTCTTTAGAGAACTCGACTGACAGCGAAAGAGGAGTGCCACTGAGTTCGAACAAAGTATTACAGATTCTTAGCTCGGAAACAGGAGTCACATGAAGACTTAATGCGTTGCATATTTTCCCAAATAAGTTGACAGCGTACTTTAAGCCACTTCAAGGTACATTGAAATAAACAGGTGTGACAAAATCCCTATAATATTTTGAAGTTATTGACCTTACAATCGGTTAAGGCCAACGAATATGAATTCAAACATTATGAAGTATATACAAAACTCGAGTTTATGTAACGCTTTTAAAATTTTAATTTTTTAAAAAAGGTAGACAGAGTGCGGACGGTATAAGAGTGTAAGGACAACCAAAAACGGACCGGGCTTTGTCTGATTTTTGTGTCCGAGAGAGCGATAGGAGATGAATAAGGGCTGTACTATTTATATACACAAAGTTTTTCGGTACGTTAACAAGTTTTGTGGAAGAATGTTTGGGACATACACAAAAGGATCAGAAAAATGCGTGCCGCGCAAATGTGTGGGAAAACTGTTTCGCGTTTTATGGTCGACGAGCACTAGCGCGACCATGCTAAAAATTACGGAACTGTAAGTTGAGGCAATTATCAAATTTTGTGCAGATGATCTTGAAGGAGTTGGTCGATAGCCTCGCCTTCCAGGCTGCTCGCCTTCAAATGCTACAAAGAAGAGGAACATCGGGTTAACCACAGTGTCCAGCAAAACCTAGGTCACAATGCACTGTTCGGAACGGTTAAGACGTCAGAATTTCGGCCAGTCAGTCAATGTTAGGTAGTACGATCGGTATATCAACCGAAAATATTATGTTCCAATGGTTCAGAAGATAGATGGTTCATACTATGATTAACGGCAGTTAGCTTGTCGAGCATAGCCGCCAACGTAAGAAGAGGGTTGGGCGACAGGTGGGGTTCTCTGACGGCCAAGATCAGGGTGCGCGGTGTCCAAACTTGCCCTAGCCTTAAGTACACAAACAATAGTGCAGATTGGTCAGTTGCTGTTGAACTAGGGTGGAATGAAGTTCAGCACGCCCAATTCTACTTAGTTTGCTTGAGTTGCAGTACAAAACGGAGCTTTGCATTCATTGCTCTACCGCACGTGGTGGTAATAAGAGTGTAATAAATGTATACGCTTTACTAAATTCCACAAAATAAAGACCGAATTTTACTTCCAGCTATCGTTTCGTGCACACGGAAAAAGGAATGAAGTTCAGCCTTCTTTGGTAAGAGTGCTATTTGAAAAGATAACTCCATGCTGAAGTTTGGGCCCGAGAGTCGGTTTGAAATTAATGATAGCTCTTTACAAGCCATCGCATTTGGGGGAGAGGAGTTTGACATCGACATCTCGAGTGTTCATGCCTCCCGTAAACTGGAAGAATGATGGTGCTGCCGACAGTTCTTATTGCGATACCCGGAGCCTTTGTTAAACGTCCCGCTGCCTTACCTCACATACCTTCCTAGAAAGCGACTCCAGGCGCACTGACTTCACAGTCAGACAGATTTTCGTTGCGAACCATGCGTGTTGAGACGGTCACGGCCATCCCGCGGAAAATGCAATATAAGCCAAAAGACGCAATCCCACTGTTAATACGGCAAACATAAACTTGTTTCGCAGACCCAGTAAAACAATCGCTACCACTCTTCTCACTCCCGAGCATGACTGGTCTACTGCTGTCGGAGACAGCAACTGGGATTTCTGGCGTCTCCTGTCTTCCCTTGCTTGCTGGGACTTCGCTTGATAGTTATGGCCTAAATACTACAATGGTGCAGCTTACTCATACAATGCCACACGGTGTTTTGCGCAAGTCTCCTAGCACAAGTGAGACAAGACGATCTGCTTACAAGCCGTCAACGCCGCCAACAGACCTTTGCGGCGAGGTCAGCCAGACAGATTATAAAATGAATACAATGCCCGGCTACATTGTGAGTCGAAGGCTTCACAAGCGTATCCATTCTTTGTTCGACGTTCGGAATCATTTGGACGTTAATCTTGACATACCTCTCAGGGATCATGAACAACAACCGTTTGAAGCATAGTTTATGTGAATATCAGAGCTGGCCAGATTTAAGATCGACCCTGCTGTTCGCATCTATACCGTTTTCAGGAACAGTTTAAGTATATGCCAGAAACCGAAGTCGACCCAATTGGCGTAAATGCCCCACACTTCCTGTGATTTCCACTCAAGCATGTTGAATAAACTTACGGGCGCTATTTTATCTAGGAGGGCGGCCACGTCCTTACGGACACTTTGCAAGGTCTCACTGCAGGATTGGGTTTCCTGTTGGAAATTCGCCAGCAGCTGAAGATGGAAAAAAGTAAATTTCAGTTTGTTAGCTGCAACCTGAATAAGATAGCAGTAAGAAAAAAAATAGGAGGACAAGTTACCGCGCGCAAGCCCTGTTCGTATCTATCGAAGAAGTCTTCGAGGGGAAAGTCGGCCAGTTCGGCCTCGCTCAGGGTGTGGATATGGTCCTTCTGCATGGGCCACTGTGGCGGGAGGAAGTACCGCAGGCAAACCCTAAAATTGCATATTTCAGACTCAACATATGCATGAGCCACAGTCAACATTTGAAGAAATGTTAATTCATAATACAGAACATTCGTCAAGTTATTAATGTTGCCTATCAAGTATACAAAAGGCCCTGCACAGATTGCGAAATTCTAGGAGAACTGGGTGACCTCTTCTTCATAAGTGTGTGACTTTTCTTCTACAGAATTACTACAGGATGTTGTTTGGAAGATTTGAGTTAAAATGCAACAGCCGGTAGACTCAATAATATTCAGCAAATTACAAGTAAAAGAAGGCATAATTTGCTACCAAAGGAATATTTTTGTTCATTTTTTCTATAAAGTATATATATATTGATAAGCGTATTGAAAATAATTGATAAAAATGCAGGCGGACAAGAAAACGCTAGCTCAAAAACCGACATCCTGACGGGACTTAAGTATGTTGAGATGAGGCTGAACGACAATCACTATTACGACCCTGCTTAAGTAATTTGTTCGAACCAAAAACATACTTCAAACTTTCCATTAACATTTCATGAGGTAGAGAATCTACCGTCGCTGTACGGCAATACGTGGGACTGGAAAGCATTTATGTAAAAAAAAACTTACTTGAACTTCTCCAAGATTTTGTCAACTAGCTCAGGATTCTAAAAGAAATGGAAGAAGGAAGAATGTGTAGACAAATTGACAGACATGAGAAGCAACATCAATTTCTAAAGAGGTAGAAAACAATCTCTTGAGTTTGGAAAAATTAATAAAAGACATGGAAGCAAACTCCTAGTCTCAGGCAGAGATTTACTTGTGATCAATTTAAATAACCTTTCAGTGGGCATTCAACAAGTATTTGGACAACATGATGATTGACGGATGAGATCCGCGGCGGAGGGCTAATTCTTGTCCCAAGACATAGGCATGTCTTAGCGTAAACAGGCATGAATTCGAATTTCTTTTACGGGGTGCAGCAAGGCAGAAGAAGTAACGAGCAGACACTGAGAGGTGGGTTGTTGGCCTACCATAAATTCTCGACCACAGCACTGCGGTGACTGTATGACACCATTAAGGAGACAGACAACAGCAACAGCTGTTTCAGCAGGAGGCTGTATGCAGGTTTTGATGTCGCAGTTAACAATTCTCAGAGAAGAACGTGGGAAAGAGCATTGGTTCGAGGCATTTACTAAAGAAGCTTTCAATGTACAGCAAAGAAGCACGTGCATTAACCTAGCTTTTAGTCGCACGTGACATAGAGAATACTGTTGAGACAACGGTCACAATTTGAAATTTAAGAGTCACAGTTGGTGGATTTGGCACTCGAACAGAACAGTAGGAATGCGACATGTAAATATAAACGTACATAACTCCCGCCAGCAGACGGCGTAGTCGACGATTCCACCAGGGCCAATTGCCTAAAAGGGAGAATTTTCAAAATTGACGCAATGGTGAGGGGAGACAGGAGGACAAAGAGTGCTGCTTAGAAGTCTTGTTTCTCAAATAAATCATGCACCAATATTGCAGACAGACAGACACACCCGAGGGTTGACGCACCAAGCTGCTACACGGAGAGATTTAGCCGCTCTGACCTTTAACAACTTAGAGAGAATTCGATGAATAAGTAGACGGTTATGTCCTGTTAATCTTGCGAGTGCACCCTTCGATTCATGCAAATCGTTCACGAAAAAATATTCCTTATTACACAGGGCATGGAGAAATAAGCTACTCGACTCAGACGGACTAGCATTTACAGTATCCATACGAATAGGTTGTATGGGTGTTAGAAGTATACTCAATGCCTCGGCGAGAACCTGGAGTTGGAAGTTGATCTGTTAAAAGAGTGAGTGCTCTGCGAAGCCGCCTTTAACGTTTTAATAGGCTGTTAGTGAAAACTCTGAGACGATGGTTTTTCGGGCATTAATACTATGCAGTGGTAAATTGAGTTACATTTACCACACTCAACATCCACACCTACCGTGTTTTAAGGGCGAGGCATGGTGGAGAGGGTGGACGTTAGCGCAGCGGCAAGAGTCCTACTTGCTAACGCAACCCCCCCCCGTGATAACCACGCCCAAGATATCAAAGGAAGATGCCATATTGGCTGGCAGGAACATCCTAGGGGGCCAATACAAGCGACCACTATACTGTGGAGAAAACCGTATAATCATGCAGAGCGGAGACGACAAGGAATGATCCAATCTAAAAATTTAGATCAGTCAATGGACCAGAGGTATATTTTAGCGTGCCATGGGTACTACCTGTCAGTAGGCTGTCACACGGAGCGATTACGAGAAAAATGATATACGCTTAAGTATTTCATATACTAGGCTAGCCCCTGATGGGGAAAATCAACAGAAAACATCACCGATCGAGGTGACTGCGCGAAAGATTAGAAACGCGAAGGAAGACCCCTCGTGCTCCACACTCTTAACAGCCTCAAAACTCACTTTGTGCCTTCAGAACCATTAGGCAAACAGGCAGCAGCCGTAGTCATGTCGTTGTTTACCCCTGTTGATGCGGCAGTGCTGGTGATTTGCGCAGCGGCGTCCACATCTTCCGGTGCAGAAGTCTTGTTTGCAGAGGAAGCCTCCACTGCTGTCGTCACCGACGGAGATGAGGAGGAATTCTGGATGGCAGGCAGAAAGAGATAAAAAGTTAACAATTAACACGCGTGCCATGTAGAACGTTACAAGAGGAGCAACGGCTTCTCTCAGAAGGCAGGTTCCGATTTTTTACTCGGGCCGGCCAGCAGAAAGCATGCGGTGGAGCCAACAGTGTTAGGCCAAATAAAACGCAAAATTTACCGAAACACGAAAGTAATTAGCATACAGTTCCAGTGGGCAGGGCGAACTAGATTTCTGCGCACTCAGCGATGTTGAGTAGCGGTAAGACTGGCTTTGAAACATGTCATTAGGCCCAAAATAACTACGAGCTTAATGGCCACTGTTGGTTTACTTCAGCATTCGATCTCATCATCGTTTATTGACTTTTATGTTATAGACGCCGATATACGATCGCGAAGAGACGAGAGAATAGAGCATGATTTGTGGCAACGGATAGAGAAAGCTCAACTCAAGCTATTTGAAAACACTAACAGGTAGATGTACTAGGTGCACGATCATCTAAGATAACTTTGAATATATTTAAACTATTATAGAAACTGATATTTAGGACCGTAGACCAAACTAAAGCGTTGATAGTTCAGTTGTACAAAGAATGCCTGATGACAGGATGTTTGCAAGGATGGGACTGACTTCGTTTTACACAGTCGTTTCTGAGCAAATAAAGGATGGATCGATGTGTTCATCAACATCCGGGTAAATTGCGAAGCCTACCTCCAACATATACATAGTTCCGTACAAAGCCTGGTTTTAGGCGCGATATGTTGACAAAAATCCTTACTCAAGAGCATAAAACTTAGTAATTTAAGGGACAACTCTCCTCTTTCCGAACGCCTGATACCGAGAAGGCCAAAATGTCAAAACTTTGGCAGCATCACGATTTTTTGAAAAACTTAAAATTTAATATGTTGAGGAATGCACTGAGTTGTCACAAGGATACATTATTGAACAGCTGAGTGTCTCCTTGCGCTTCTTTCTCACACACCCCCCGTGGTTTGACTGGCAATAAAAACACTAGCTGAAACCCAGACACATGCTCTGCCAGTATTCTGCTGTTGCTACTTTACACAGTTGGAAGGAGTCCGTTGCATCAATGAGCCTGTCAGCATCCCTTGTATGCTTTCTGGCTGAATGTACTGATCTATAACTAATTCAATAGTTACTTTCCAGGGAAATTAAAAAGCTGAAATTGATCGACTGTGTTCGTTGGCCGGCTGTGAAATTGGGTGTGCTGGCGTAAGCCGCCCTCTTTACGCTTGTCACATAGATTTACGGCAGCCGACGCCATTGAACCGTGGGCCCGCTCTTTGTCTAGCGGAACGAACTTCTTTGGACAGCCGCGAGAGTAGAAATGCAGATGCATAAGCTTAACAAACGCAGGATGTCAAAAGTCAATGAGGACAAGATCAAGCAGATTTCGGGAATATGTAGGGTCAACGAATAACTAGGAGCTTTCGTTGAAGAGAGAAGGATACAATTGGAAGACTTTATTGAAGGAACCGATCACGGTAGTTTCGGTCGTGAGTAGGGTATAAGACGTTGATGTTAGATACCTCACGTCCCTCGAAATAGAAGCAGCTCACAGACATGGTTAAACATCTCCAAAAGACCCAGTTTCCAAACGTAAAAAAGTAACTCCGTTTCTGTCGACTCCAGTGCAACTGCGGAACAGGTAACTATGTCGGAGAAACCAGTCAACAAGAACGTCGGTCTGCACACAAGTCGCCAAAAGTAGGAAACAGTTTCAGCTTAGGTGTCAGGCATTGCCGGGGGAAAAACACGGTCACCTGCGTAAGACAGCCGTGGCACTCAAAGAACTGTTTAATCGATCTTCAGGTAGACCCGTCAACAACAACGCTACTAGATAACTAAATGCAATGAGGGCACCAGGAAGCCTAGCCAAATGACTGAAGTCGCAGACGTAGAACAGTCGGGAATTGCATTCTCCTCATTCACATAAATATTTTATCGTCTGCCTTTTACCTGACTCCGGCTTGAGCGAAGAAGGCTCAGCACAACGAATGTTACGTAGGGAGTGGCTTTAAGGGGAGATTGGCATCGGTCTTTACCTATAAACTATGTGTCCCAAATGGCTAGTGTCCATTAACACGAGTTGGTAGCTCTCCGGAAGAACTAGCATATATCAGCACAAGTAAGCGCCTCTATCTTGATTAAGAAGTTCTGTGTGTGTTCGACCATCGATTTCGATGAAGTCCACCATATAGACAACAGGTTGGGGCTAACAAGCGACTGGAAATCAGGGGGTAGATTAAAATGATAGTATGGACGAGGAAGAAGGCGTGTCGAGCACCAGAATAGAGCAGACCAGAGCATCAATCAATTGATCTGGTGCTCGACACGCCTTCTTCCTCGTCCATTCAATTACCTGGATCGCGAACCTTCTCATTAAATGACAGTAGACGTAGCAGGCACCAAACACACTCTGCACCTTAACCCGGGATCAAGAAGACCAAATGGGATCCAGCGCAGGCCGCTTTCTCCAATACAGGTCACAAACACCGCCTTACTTAGTCGTAAGTGACAGTAGACTTTTCGGTTGGGGTTAAGGTCAGGATAAGTTTAACGGTTAAGGTTCATGTGAACTGTAGGATAGGGCTAAGTTTATGATTAAGGTCAGAGTTTAGTTTAATGTTAGGGTTAGTGTAGAGACACGGGAATATGTAGCCCTCCTAAAATCTATAGCAAGGCGTGCGTGAGGCGTTCCTATTTGCCAGTACATTCCAGGAAGCCACACAAGTTATTTATACTGTTAAATTTACACATTTGAGACAAAGGTGGTACAAAATTACGAACCTTAGCGACAGATGAGTTACTTGACGCCTCGGAAGCTCCAGAGGTCACAGCAGAAATTTTGGGTTGGGTCTTTGTCGCATTGGCTGAGGAGCGGGACTTTGATTTCTCAACCAGATTATTCTGTTCGTCTTGTGTGGCCTGTTCTTCTTCTTCTTCTTCCTCCTCATCTTCGCTCTCCTCTGTTTCACTGCTACTGCTGCTGCTAGTGCTCTCCTGTCGAACGACTCGGCGAGACTAAAGCGTCCAAAAAAGTGAGTAACTTTCAGTATCAGGCCAAAAACGCGGAAGCCGAAACGAAATTACGAATGCATCCAGGAGACTACTTAAATGGACATACAGCATGTCTAATAAGTCGTGCAAACGTCATGACGAAAATTTGAATTAATAGTTTAGCATATATTTGGTCCCGTTATTTTGATCTACAGAATGTATTTAGTCCCGAGAAAACCTTTTAGTTACGAAAACCGTCCTTTAAGATAAGTGTATTAAGGGAAATCGACATTAAATTTAGCTAAATTGGGAGTAGCCTAATATCGAAGAAAGTACGACCGAACAAAACTTTTGATTAGTATGCATTATGCTATGGAAGAAAAAGTAAGAAACGTTTAAAACACATCCCTTATAAAAGTGAAAAATTTAGTCCATAGTTACTTAAATGCAAGTGAAGCCAATTTTAAGGAATCGCGCTTAGATTCAGAAATGCGTAACACTTTCAGTTTAAGAAGCTATTTTTTTGCTAAACTGTAAAGTTTTTTGCCATATCACATCGTGAATATTAAGGTAAAATCAGATCTTTCTGCGCCCTATAATTTCTTCTTATGCGAAATTTAGAAACAGAAAATACATAATAATAATTATTATTATTACAATATCTTATTAAAAATTCAGCGACTCTTTTTGACATTCGCAAGCTTAGAACAGAGACTGGAAGAAATACACGATGGTGAAAAAATACTCAAACAAAAGGGGAAATTGATTTCTTTCATTTCCAATCAAATTAATCCATTTATCTTCAGGTTAACTAAATGTTTTTTGAAAATTTCCATTTACAGTCTGACATTACCTTGGACGAAGTTAGTATACACAGAAATTCGTCAGTTGAATACTTAAGTAAAGTGATTTTTAAAGAGGTAAACCATTACAGAAAGTTTTTTTTAATCAATCACAGGAATAACAATATCAGACTTATGTTGCGGACGTTCGTTTTGCTCGACAATGTGTCTTGCTGTTTGAGGGAATTCCTAATCATGACCTAGATGGCAATCTCCAGAAGAAGTAATATCAACAAACTCATTTTGCACAAAAGCTAATGCTGGTGTTTGCGAGTGATTATCAATCTTTCGCAAAATTCCACATTTTACACGACCTATGTGACGTAATGTACAGTAGGGCTACATCAAGCATGATCACTGCCGAAACAAGTACGAGTACTGTACAGTAGGACAAAAGTTGACGATTGTAAACTGTGCGAGACACGTCAGGCAAAAGAAGGTCCTAAGGACCGAATTTGACGATCTAAGGCGCGAGGCACACAGCTTAAACGTCGAAGGTGTCGAAAGTATAGAGAACATGACAGAGTTGTTCAATTAACTCTTTCCGCATTTTTTAAAGAGTACTCTAGATTGTTCCCCATAAAAATAACTAGACGAGACAAATATCTTCATCAATGCATACCAGCGAAGAATGCGAACACAAGCACTGGCAAACAGATACGGAACAGAGAACTTCTCCCTAATAAACCGGTTAGTCGTACTTAAAAAACCGGTATGAGGTTGACGCCCACACATGTTTCGGCGATGTTCTATGACTAAATGAGGTAAATGCAGAGGTTGTGTCCAGTCAATGGATGCTCCAGAATTCCCAGTTCTTAAAAGCCAAGGTTTCAATTTCGTTGGCAATTAGTATTCTGACTTGGAACTTCGTTCTTAGGGATACAATTTATCATGTACGCTCCTAGCTTGGTATTATATTGTCAAAGTTCTAAGTACCGCAGCAATAACTCCATCGTTCGGATTAGCCTAAACATAAAAAAACTACTCAGTAAGGGGAAAATAGAGCATTGCTAAGCTAACAGTTACGAGGACATTGCGGTTATTTACTGACGTTGATGGAGTTTAGTTCAAATATCCACTTCAACTTCCAGCCACAGCGTGAAGTAACTTGGTCTCCGTATACACTACTCACACTGCATGAATGCGCATACTGAAATCATACGTGCTAGTAAAAAGCCCAAACACACAGCAGGTGGGCTAAATCATGAAATTCAATGATTTTTAGAGGGAAATTACTCATATACAAACACAGTTTACGTTGCGTACTCCAAAGTCCTACAGAAGCACAACAATGATCATTCTTCAAAATAAGACATTGCGGTTCATCAATTAATACTACGTTGTCTAGAAACATCAGCTTTTTTAGAAAAGCGGAAATCGGACGTACTAGATAAATCAAAGTTTTTAATTTAGAGAAAGCCTGTTCATGCAAAAACGAGTGAAAAAGCAGCACAGGTAGAATTTAAGATGCATATGCTTCCATATTACAAGCAATTAAATGTATAGCCGTTACCGAACAGCCCAAAGTTCAGGTATGTATCCGAACATGTTTTCATGAGAATTGCCAGTTATTTATTCCACTTATAAAAGGCAGGAGTTACGTTGGACTAGAGCAATCCGATTTTCGCTTAATTCTGCCGATTTTAAGGTCACAGTAGCAAGATATTTCGTGAAATCAGGTGTAGAAATGCCGGTCAGTGACTAATAAAGTTAAATGTAATTGCCAGGTGCAATCGTAAACGTGCCATTTTGTGTACACAAAGAGAAATTTCATTCCGTCACATTTTTGGAATTATTTTGGAATTTCGATTGCGACGAGGTTCAAATCGTTCTTGACATGGTGGTTAGTACGTTAGGATTTTTACTTGTTTCAGTTGATGGTCCCTAAATAGGGATTATATTCTACGTGCTTGTCAAAACCTTCAAAATGTGATATTTATTAAGCATATTTACCTAAGTTGTGAGTTTTGGGGCATTGTCTCCAATGCGCCTGTTTGTTTGGGTCATATTTTTAGAATCGCCCAAACCCGTAAACTTATTGCTGAGAATAATGAACGTCTGCAACATAAGTACAAACCAATATGCCTGCAATCAACTAAAAAGCCGTCTATAACAACTTATCTCTTGACAAAAAGCTTTACTTAGATAGTTGGACGTCAACTATCTGCGTAGTTTATCCTTTTCGATGATTAAGTCGAGATAAAAATCGCAATATTTGACCGAGTTTTTGATTTCCCTGCGAATTATGAATAAATATTGTGCTAAAAGTGAAAGAACTAACTGTTTTATGTACAATAGAGCAGTTTTCAGTATGCATCGATATACACGTCCGTGTCAAAAGTCAGGTACAAATATATTTACGATCAATTAAAAGGCTTTCTATAACAAGTTACCTCTAGAAAAAGTGCTACAGTAAAATATTCTGGCGTCAAGTATCTGCGTAATTTACCTTTTTCGAAGATAAAGTCAAAATAAAAATTGCAGTGTGACGAGCTTTTTGACTAGAAATAAATATTACGCTGAAAATGAAAGAAAGCGCTTTTCTGTGCATGCTGGAGCAGTTTTCAGTATACACCTTTACTTTTAGGCCGCGTTCTAGGAGTACAAAAGCACAAGGGAGTGGCAGAATATATAAATATATTATAATTTTGCAAAATCGGAGAATCTTTTGCCCGTTCCGTTCAAAGTTTCCCTATTAGTTCGTACGGAACTGGAGATAGAAAACTTTTGGACATCTCTTGCATAAGGCCTGACAGAGAAAAGTGACGGGCCTCTAGTATTCATCTATATGCTTGTTTGCGGTCGTTATTTTCAGCGTGGTCCGCAGCGTAGCATAGGAAATTGTTCGGATATCAAGAAACGTTTGATTTGGCCCAATTTGGGCCCGTTTTTTCTGCAATACACGCATCTGATCTGAAGGCTTTTCTAGTAAACAGCACTTTGCGCTTCAAGTCTATTTAAATGAATAAACTAAACAACCTTAAATGTGTGTTAAACCATGCATTCATATGTTGTTCACATTTTATGAGATAGTTAATCCACTGTAGTTCACCGATATTTTATCGTCGTATGACATGGCTGCGAGGGGTGTGGCTCATTGATGTGTGTTTAGATAAACACTCCAGCTTTCAGCTTTTTGGTCTCCTTTGGAATTAATGCGTTCACTTGGGCTAACTGATTTCGGAAGGAAACCCGATAGGTACAGTTGGAAAGGTGGTAATGAATACTTGTGAATAAATTCACTGACGGAAGGATTTATACATTTATATCAACTTTCAGACTGAGCTTATAGAGGTTCGGTCCTAAAGATTTATTATCAGTTTACGCATTAAATTTGAAGGAAATTAAAAAAACCGAAAGTACAGATTTCTTTTCACCGAGCCTCATATATTGGTGTCAGAATGATATATTACGACGGAAAAGGGACGCATGAGTCACAACAGAGCCCTGTTTCGTGTGGTGGAATCTAGTAATTTGTGAAAGACTAGATAACAGGCGTTCAACTAAGACAGCCAATCATACTTTTATTCTTCTGAGAGAGTCCATCGTTAGAGATAAGTGTCAAAGGAAAACAAGCAACCTTTATAGGGGGCAGAGGCCAATCAACCGTTATATGGGAGGCGAGGGAGGGGATGGGGGCAATTGACCACCAGTGCTGTCATTCCGGAGATTTCTGCGCAACCAAAAAGTACAATATGGCATGCGCCGTGTCGGAAGGAGCCGAAAGCATTGCTGCGGGACTAGGCGTGGGAACTGCACACCGTCCCAAGGCCACCATGAGCAGCTGGGTCATGCAAATCAAGGTTAGATTAAATCCCAGTAAGCAGTCAGGCGTAGTGTATCGCATACTATGCCTAAACTGTCCCCGAAATTATACAGGACGGGCTGAACGCATGCTTTGCTCGCGCATACACGTCGAATCATCGCAAGTGGCTGCTCACACCTATGAGACTGGGCACGAGTTCAATTTCGCAGCTACGAGGATAATTGCCCACGCCGGCAAAAAGACAGGCCGAGAACTGATTGAAGACTGGACCTCAGGTGACAACTCAGTAAACAGAAGTATCGAGCTGGCGCCTGAATACATCGCCCTGCGCAGGCATATAGGGACTGATGGCACTGGTGGTTAATTGCCCCCTTCCTTTCCCGCGTCGCCCATATAATGGTCAATTGGGCCCTGCTCCCTATACATTTTGCTTGTTTTTCGTTGACACTTTTATCCCTGACGATAGACTCCCGCAAGAGTTCGAAAGCTCAGAAGAATAAAATTATGATTACGGTGAACGACACTCCTCTATCTATACATACCTCGGATGCGAACATTTGCCTCGATTCCTAACACAACCGATTACCTATATGGGCAATATAGTGCCTATGGTAAGTAGGACGGGGAAAGGCCGAGGAGACCAACCTTTGAGGTGGCCTGCGCATTGTTAAACTTTGGCGTTAGACCGCCACTGCGAGGTTTGCTGACGGATGTGGGCATCGGAAGGTCGGAGGAGGAACGGGAGGGGGCGCTGGTGCCGCTGGACATGCGTTTCCTGTCGGCCACTGTGAGGGCACGGGTCGCGGCAGCGGCCGATTTCTTGGTCGGCGGTGGAGGCGGCGATGGTACCTTGGGTGCAGCCCGCTTTCCAGCAGCAGCAGTGGCCGCGGCCGCGGACGCACGGCCAGATCCTCGTCCACCGGTGGCTGGCGCTGAATCGCCAGATTTGGGCATCGCAACTATCTCATCGTCTGGATCTAAGATCTGCTCAAGCTCCTCCTAGATAAAAAGGGGACGAGATCAGCAGCATTAGAAGATTTGTTCAGCAAAACTGAACGAATAGAAAACAAGTAGAAACTCTAAACTGAGGCTCAACAGACGAGGAAGGGGCCTCTAACACAGTAAGTTGGTAAGACCTTCATAGGGAAGTCTTATAAAGACTCAATGAGGAATATTTCACAGAAATCTCAAGGAACCGGCGAGTTTACAATCTTCGAAATGGTGCGACACAATGTTAGACGCGAAAAACCGGTAGCTATCGAGACTCTTCCGAATTTATCGATGACGTCAAAGGCATGAAACTAGACGGCATGAAGATGCTCTCTTTAGACGTCCCATGGCTGTTTACAAAGGTCCCGGTTTACGAGACAGTCGATTACATTTGCGAATTCCTATTAACAAATCAGCTGGAAATAAGAATACCGACAACTGAAATGAAGGAAATATGACTAAAATGCACATTAAATGTGCAGTTCATTTTTGACAGCCAGTTATACAGACAAATGCAAAGCGTTGTTATGGGCTCACCCCCTGGACCTCTCCTAACTGACATATTCATGGGCTAGCTGCAGGATATTCAACTAAGCGATCAGATTCACATATTAAAACACTACGGTAGCTACGTTGATGATATCTTCGGGATCACCGCACCGAAATCGATGTAGACTCACTCTTAAATGCTATCAACTAAGCACATTCGTCCATTAAGTTCACGTTGGAGGTGGGAACGACAGGTTCGCTTCCTTTCTCGGACGTACTCCTGAGTCACAGATCTGACGGTAGCGTCCTAAGGAGCGTTTATCGACAGAAAACCTGGTCTGGACGGTATACGAACTTTAACAGTTTCGTACTCCTTCCAGAGAAGCGAAATCTAGTTCGCTGCTTGGTGCAAAGGACTAGAAAATTTTGCTCAGCAGACAGTATTAAGGAGGAGCTAAAGAAAATTCAGGACCTACTTCGCGAGAACGGGTATCCTGAGAGGTTTATTACAAGGAGTACGGCTGCGAAAAAAATAAAACGCACCACACTTACTGTGGAAAAGAAAACACTGTTCTTCAAAGTCCCCTTTTGAGATGATGTGGCAAGTAAACTCCTTAAAAGACACCTTTACCAAGCCATTTCACGAACCTTCGCAACAGCGATAGTTCGGGTATTATGCTCAACCAGCTCAGATTACCTCAGTGTGCATCTACTCCTTAACTTGCTCCTGTGGAGCAGGTCATACTGGTGGCACGAGTCGGCGCCTATCCAAAAGAATAAAGGAACATCTCCCAGCATGGCTGAGAAAAGGTAAAGTTAGGACCATAAACAGTTCTATTCCGGCGCATAGGGTTGATTTCGGAGCTCGGGTGTAGCCCAATGAGGCCTTCCGAGTGATCAACAAGTTCCCACCAAACTATCTAAAGTCCCTAGGTCAGCACCTTTTACCGAAAGCAGAAGCGACTACTATCAGGTTGATGAGGGCGGCGTCGTGTGCACAAAAGAACTTCCTACAAGCTCCGTATTTGGTGTGGCCCACAGTTACAGCCGCATGCACTCGTCCGCGCTCTGTTTGTCTCTCACCCTTAGACTGCTCCACCAAACCCCGCCCTCATAATCAGCCTTCTCTTATCGACCACCCCCTCTCCTATTCCCAAGACTCACTTGTACGAAAAGACGAACGCGTTTTAACTTGTACCCCGTTACCATATCAATTCACTGGCCCGACGAGAATTTATCGAAGGCAGATGTACGCACGCCAAGCTAGTCTTCTGAATTATCTGATAGGAATTTTCGCAACTGTATCATTATACTTTTTCTTACAATAATGCATGCGAGAAAAATCCTGTAAAAATTACCGAAAGGTTAAAATAAGCTGTCAATTTGAAGGGGTTGCCAGGCCTATTGGTATTGGGTATTTGCTACATGCCAGGATGCTGGCTTTTGAATGCACGTCTTTCCTGACACTACCGAAGATCGTAGTTACTAAAAATAATTACTTTAGTTTTCCCTCATTTACTTTCGATGGCCCTATAAATCATGCAAACACGTTCTTAGTAAAACATGCAAGAATGTTTATTCATGCAATGTTTTGTAGTAGATTAAGATTGCGCACCCGAGGAAGCAGAACACCATTTTTTGTTTTAAACAAGTTTTCAATCAACAGATTTTTGTTAGATTGCTAGATGTTCACTCAGGTAATGTACAAGCGCCAGTAAATACTTCCAAAGGCAGATCTGTCAACCTAATCTGGTGCTCACAGGGAGCTCTTGGACAACCTTATAAGCTCTTCTGGTCCACATTGAGGCCCACATGTTGGTCCCGTACGCTGCCACGAAACAAGCGCAACTCATCGTCAGACTTCTTTTTTCTTGCCTATGCCTCGAACAGAAGTAGACTATAATTACCCCAGACATGTCTGAACGCTCTCACTTTCTGCCATCATGGCTACTGCTCATTGACTGTTGCCAACTGTCATTGCATTGTCTAAAATATGCCTTCACTGAACTTAACTTTTCCATCTTTAAATTGGTATCACCGCAAAAAGTATGATTCGCCTAAAATATAACGTGCGCAGTGTCTAACTGAGGCACCCAAAAGACATGCGGAGGATTTATAAACACTTGCAACACCGAGAGATGATTTTCCTTAAAGTAGAGTTATAAGAAACTTTGTTTCCGGTGATATCTTCAATCGGATAAGATTGCGCTCATAAAGGACCCGAAAGTCAAAGGGAAAAAAGTACATTACTTAAATAGCCATTTCTGAGGATTGTGGCTTTCCCAATTGCCCAGAAAGATGTGCATTCAAAAGCCAACACCGTGTCATTACATCAGGTTCATACTACACACACCCCCAGTAAAACAATTCTGTCTGATCGTATTTTACCCACTGTAGCTCGCCAACTGTACCCATGACTACAGTAGCGATAAAAAAAACTGAGTTGGAACTAGGGCGCATTTGTGAGGACGATCGAACTGCCACGAAAGAAGACGACTACACCAGGTACTATGGTGTTGTGGAAGGTCAGTGCGCATAGACTTCGACCGTTTCAACAGGAAAAAAATGTTAAAAGTGCGTAGGAAACAGTGATACAAATGAGTTGAAAAAAGGCAGTTCATGAGAAATCACCCGTTGTCTTTTTACCCATGTAAGATAACTGACTACGTTACGGAGGCAGAGGATCAAAGTCGGGGTGGGGCACTACGAATTGACCATAACTGCACGCTTAACGGGGCATCAAGTAGACGCGAGTCAATGCAACACGGACAGGAGAGGAAGCGGACAGAGAGATTGGGCATCCCAGAGCCTCGGCTTATGGCAGCATTCCAGCCTGACCTCATTTGTCGAGTACGTGTTTCTATACGTACACATGGGCCAGTCGCAGGTGTCGGATTGCACTGTTACTGGCTGGAGATGGTGAAGAATAATTCGGCAAAAGTTATTGTCCCCGTTTTGCTTGTCATTGTTGGCCTAGATCAGGGAAACTATGACCGCAGGTAAAACTCGCCTTAACACCGCCCATGCACTGCAGAATCAAGAACTAATCGGTACAATGCTCCGTAAGGATGACTTGTATGGCCGCTAGAATAGTAACGGTTTGCCCACTTAAAAAAAGGCGGACACGCGACAATTTTTGCAGGAGGGGTAAATATTCCCATGTCTAAACCCTACCCTAAAACTAAACAGTAAACCCTAATCCTGCCACAGAGACAAAAAACTGCAGTTAACACGAACGCAAAACTTAAACCTTGGCAGGATCCTGGCCCTGATCCCCCAACTCTGACTCTGAACTCAACCCTAGATTTAATCCTAATCCTCATGTTAATCCGAAATCTAAATTCCAAGGAATTTTGCGGCAACTCATATGTACTGGGGACGGTTCCTGTTTCCGTGTCCTGCTTAGGCGGCCATACAGGTCCTTCTGACCCAATCCTTAGACAATGCTCATCAGAAACTCGAATCTCGCGTGTAGTGCGGTGTAACCCGTCTGTATCTGCTGATCTGCAGTCCCGTACAGAGACCGCATGCTCGCAGGAAATTCCAAGTGAAGATGAAAAATTTGGCAAGCTCATATTCCTGTCTGTTATGCTTATTGTTCAGTTACTGGCACAGTTATAGGGTAGGACAATATTAGTTGACTATGGAGCAGATTGCTCTCCTATTAGAGAGAATACGTCCCCTAAAACTCTAGATAGATGCTGGTAGATACTGCAAAAAGTTGGTCTAATAACGGAAAATGGCACCATGCGACATACAGACATGGTAAAACTTGAGGTATTACTTGATAACTTCTCGGTAACCAATAAGATGACACACTCTGGTGGATAAAGTTGAGAGGGCGCAAAAGAAGAAAAGCCCAAGGCCTCAAACATGTAGTTAATCGGAATAGCACCCTCACGTATCCACCGGACGTGAAAGCTCGCCAGGGTCTGAAAAATCAGCCCAGGTGAAGTTTAGGACGCGCGTAAGCTTATATTCACATCTGTTATGCTTGGTGCAATAAAAGCATACATGTCAGCTATTGATACAATTATAGGCATATATCACTAGCGTATACTATCTGCTGGTCTCAGAAAGTATGATAAATAAAATTAGTAGTCTAAGCAGTGGCATATTACCTCTAGCAGCAGTATCCTAGTAAAATGTGACACGGCTTTTAGTGGACAGAAGAGAAAGGATAGAAACCAAGGAAAGCCCTGATTGGCTCCGGGCATCAAACACGCATTTACTCCGAATATTTTAAACCCAGATTCACACTCTTTTTTGAGATCAAGGTGGTATGAGCCCCATCATTGGCTTTAATCAACGTCACCTCTGACAGATGATAGTATCAGTACTACTAACGCGCAGTTACATTTCCAGCTAGTAGTAGTAGAAATAGGAGTAGCCGTATCCATACGGCCTCCATGACCCTGACTTGACACCTACTGAAGACGAGTGATGGTAAATGGTGCGGTAGTACCCGCGCAAAGTCTACTGTCACTTAAGGCTACGCTAAACGGTTTCTGGATTTCGTTGGAGAAAGAGGTCAACTCCGGGTCTTGTTTGGTCTTCTTGACCCCCTGAGACTGTCACCTATACCAAAGTGCTGGTGTAATTAGTGGACTTCATCTAAATTGATGGTCAAACACACACACATCCAATCCTCAAGCAAGTTTAGTCCGGGACGAAACTTTAAATGCGCACAACAGTACCTGCTAGACGCAAGTGTCTTAGATAGTCGGCGACAGAGGTCGCAAATTGTGCCAGCCCAAAGAGACTGATTGGATGACGAAAAGATAACTCGCCTAACACTGTCAATTTTACTGAACATTAGCTTATGATAGTTTTAGATGAAACAGCTTTACGTTATCAGTAATGCCACTTATCTTTAGAGAGAAAAAAACTTTAATTTACCTGCTTTTTGCGAATTTGCGCCTCCAGCTCAGCTTGACGTTGCTCCTTCGTCTTGATCTTACGCTTCAGGACACCCAAAGGTGGATTCATGTCCTCCTCCGGTGCATCACATCTACAAAAATAAGGATATTTTCATGAAGGACACTATTTGGTAGTGAATAAGCTAGGAAGAATACGTTTTCTGGAGACGATCTTATATAGTCGACAGCAGGGGGAATGAAAGTAGTGAACATGAATATTATCTCATAAATAAATCCAAAAGACCAATAACTATGCGCAAGGAAAGCAGGTGGTTGCCTAAAATTTCCCATTCAAAACAGAAAAGGACAAAAGGGGCAGAAACGAGTGCTCCAAACGCATCACAGAAGTCGCCTGGTTTAAGGGTACTATAAAGACGTTAAGGAGTGACCGGAACTCTACTAGTGCACAATCGTCAAGAAAGATAAAATATATTGGACAGAGACGTGTCCTTATATGTGGAGGTCTTGCAGAGCTCCGAGTTCTCATCTACTAGAGATAACTGTTTTACCACAGTTAAAATATCGAAGTAATAACGGCTGAACAAATAAGAGTCAAAGGGGTTCGTAATTAATGACTAGCAGACTAGGGTCCTTGAAATGTTACAAGGTCGAGATGCTATAGAGAATGTTTTGAAACTAGCAATAATTTCCGCCGTTGAAAGCTCCTAGTGGAGTTTTATCGTGACAGACAAATGATCCCCTGGGACCAACATTCTACGACCAAAGAGTTCAAGAGAAAAAACAGGAGACCGGGTTCATGAGTTTTCGACATGAAAGCAAAATAAGATAAGATGGTCATTTTGAATTTAAACGACCAGAGTGTCGCAAAAAAGGGAGAATCAATGACTGAAAGAGGATTTTTATCAATTTGATATCTCAGATTTAGTCTCAAGTCAAAAGACGGAAACAGTAGACACACAGACGGACATCAGATCGGATTTGCGCTGCTTTGGGATGTATTTTGGAGTTTGATTCAATACAAGATGTTCAGTATGAACCAGCAGCATGCTACTTGTCTAATGCTTAAAGCAAACCCGTTCAGTTTTCGTAACGGTGAAATTTCGTACACTCAGAGCTTTCGCAAGTAGATAGCCTGGGTACTTATGAAGCCAAAATTACCACGGTCGTCGTATCCCAAAGGGAACCTGCAAAAAGTTGCTAACGCACAGCTTACTGTTAGGTCAAATGCGGCGGTTTTACACAGACAAATAAAAGCTTTACACTCGAATGATAGTGTCTACCACAAGTGAGAGACATACAGGACCACAAGTAGTGCTGTCGGCCGACTTCAAAGAAGAACTATCTAGCGTCAATTGAAAAGATGATGGTAAAAAGCGCAGTCACAGCACCACTCAACAAAGCTTCTACACCCTCGCATATACAGAAAATTTTACGAAAATATTACTCTAAATCTCGGTAGGCAGACAATTCGGGACTCAGCTATGAATGGTGCCACAGCTAAAGGAAACTATAGTTGAGCTGGGTTATCCTTAGCAGGTTTGAGACGGCAAGTGATTTTGGTTGAAAAACACACTGTCGTAAGAAAAACAAAACTTTGCGTATTCTGGGCTAGGTCGGACCGGTCTCATTACGGTCGATTCTTCAGTCCTTTTGAGCAACAATATTTCGGTATTGTCTTGCCGCTTATGCGTGACTTAACGAAACTAATAAATTGGCAGGAAAGGCGTTGGGGAAAATTTGCTAAAGTAATCCCTTACGGCAGAGATAAACCGACTGTCTTGATTAGCATGATATTCTACACATAATGATGAATTCAGTTAGGTCCAGCACAGGCAACCTGCAATGCATGCACTTCTTTTTAAAATCTACAAAATGGGGTGGAAGGGGGCAGATGAAAGCACAAAAATTGAAGGAAGACACGGAGTAGACATACACTCACTGACAAACCGCATAAAACGTTGAAAAAAGTTCACAAATACGTTATCAATTAAAGCGTATTACTTAAGTGATGGCTTGATATATGGATTACTTCGCAGAATAATCCAATGATTTTTCGGTCACGACTTTCGAACGAGCTTCTGTCTGGAGGCCTGCAAAAACTGTACTCGGTAAAAATGACTAGTCGAGTTGAATAATTTTTATCCCATTGACTTTTTGGCGCCTTTATAAATTCAAATATATAGTTCGCAGAAAATATGCATGCATAAATATCCTTTTTTATACTTACTTGATAGAAAAGGACACATTTAAATTTTACAAGAAAACAAAAAAAATGTCGTTCAGACCCAGAACGTTTGTAATTGGAGTTTTTTTGAAGGCCGTAAAATGTCCATTCATGCAGCATCACAGCAGCACATTTGATAATGTTGTTGATGAAGTATTGGGTTGTGTATTTGGTATGCGCAGACAAGGTCATTAAATATATACGAGCAGCTGCATCCATCCCCCGCACCAGTTAACTAACCGGCTCCGACAGTGGTTAGGTCCTGGGATTAGGAATAGAGAATTAGTTCAACCGGTCAGCATATTTCCCTCACTATAAACAACTTAACGTAAGTAGGGTGCGCTAAGAGCCGAGGTTTGGGGTAACTCAGACCACGCGGTCACCAGGTATGCGCTTACATGGCTTGGCCGACAGGTCAGGCTGTAATGACTTTTTAATTTGGCCTCTATGAAACCGGGCGTGGCGGCAGCGGTCACGCCAGCCCCCTACTCCGTTCCCGCCGCAGTTTTTTTCGTACTTGTTTGTGACTACAGATCAAGGCTTTCGAATTTGAGCCACCCATTTTTTTGCTCTACATTCACGTGGGAATTTATTATCCTATACCATTCCCTCTATCTCTCCGCTTTGTTTGTCTGAATTTATGATGATGAGGTCATATCTACAGTACACTGCTACCTTTTTAATGCGCGAAAACAAGCTATTTTGCCTACAAAATTTCTTCATCGTAATACATGTCAGTTACTTCCATTATGCCGTATATGAAATTCACCAACAACACCAACATCGACAATTCTCCGTAGGATGACAACACGAAGAAAGCACAGATCAGGTTGACAGCAAGGAAACAAACGTAAACCTCTTAACGAAATGACACTTCCAGGCTTCATGTCGACAATTTGCAGATCACTGTTTAACAAGAGTGTCTAATCACAAGCAAATATCAGAATGTCAATTAGCGTTAAGTTAGATAGGCCAGATACTGTACGCTCAGTTGGAAATCCCCTCACCGAGTTTGTTTGCTTTTTGGTTTAGGCCGTGCTGTCGCTGAGTGGCTAATGTTCAGTAGAGTCGAAAGCTACTGGTCCGAAAAACGACGTCAGGGAGCTCTGGTTGCGATAGCTAAGGTTTAAAGGATAGACGACTAGCACACAAACATCCTACTTGATTTCGAAATTTCTACATCGAGCTGACACGGACGTTGCAGCCACTGCTGATATATAGCGTATATTGGTCGGTCGAAATTTCGACATAAATAAGACTGAGGTCCTAACTTAGCACAGACAGCAGTTTAGCAGAGAAAAGAGCTACAACACTTGCCCCTGATTTCTGGCATGACGTTGTCTGTTGCCTTAAAGCAAGTAAGGGAAAACGAATGTTACAGAGTCGTAGTCCCCACTCTAACCGAACAAAATCAGCAAAAATGATCTTCTGCCACGTTGGAGGCTATTTCAATGGACAAACTGGCGTAGGACTAAATAAAAATTCTGCATAAAATGTCCGAAGGGGAGACAGGAAAGAACGAATACTGTGGAGTGTATCCGAAAATCACCATATTCGAAGTACTGTAAATAAGAAAGTTTTTATTTGAAGAAAAGGGGGTCGCACAGGGCATCAGTGTGACGCTGAACTCATTAGCAGTCTAGAATTTTGAACTGCCATTTTATTTCTTATTGAAGTCGAACAAGGGAATGTGATGGTCAAGATGTAGCCGATGCCCAACATTGCTTTGTCCGGCGTCCTTATCCAAAGCCAATTTCCCCAAGGTCATCTCCTATCTTAGCCAGCCAGCGCTTTCAGACGCGCCGACCTGCAGACACTTGACCGATTTCCACTCGGAACCACACACGGGTGTCCGGGTAGTCATGGCTGCCCAAGCACCACTTGAACAGGTCCCCTCCCTCTCACCCTCGGCCGACACGGCTTACGCCACCCCTTGGAAAATATCACACGCACTAATTGGAGAACACTTGAACCTACTCCGAAATCCCTTTTAAGCAATTTGGAGTATCAGACGGAGGTACGGAAATAATTGTCAGGGTTCAGTCTAGGCTGACATGAAACGATTATTCTGGGGAACTTTTATGACATGAATGGACAGTGAGTAAAAGCAAACAAATCAGTCCCATTTTTTTCTAATCCAGACAAAAACTAAAACCATACCCAATCTGAAATTTTGACCACCGCAGGCGATGAGGTCCCCACGTAATTGGTGTAACAGCCGTCGCTTTAGCTCAAGTCTGTAGTGAATCAGACTTGGGCGGCATTGACCGTAAACTCTGTCCTCTCACTAACCCTGTTCAGACGACAGGAGTTAGGTGCCGGTGCAGTAGTTGGCTAAGCTGAGTCGCCTGTCTGCGTGGGTCACACATGACGTGCTCACCATATACATCAGGTGGCCCAGATCTCATACAGAGGAAACCCATAAGAGTCACATTGAGAAGGAGCTATTGCTGCTATGCGAAGTCCTGAAACGGCACGTCGTAGTAGATTCAGATGCGGCGGGTTTATTATAATGAAGCATACGCTAGTGTGCCGTGAGGGTGGGCCTCCCAGTATCAGCCCTACTTACTCTCTTCGCTCTCCAATGCATCAGTCGACTGTCAACCAACGGATAAGGGGATTAGGTGTACTGGATGAAGTGGCATGAAGACCTACGTCTAAGGACGGGATCAACACGACAGTAAGACCGCAGATTTCGATGACATCAACCGTATGCTTCACATCATGCTGACGTAGGGACAATGGCTTCAGCCTGAATGAGTCTGAGTGATATTAGACTTTCGCCGTATCCACTGAATTCTTTCCTCCCTCACATACCTTTGCCTGGCATTAAGATAGAGGGAAGAAGACCGGGGGAGAGATCCGGCGCAGGTGACTGGTGTGACATGAGTTTCAATCTACGTGGATCACCACAATTTCGATGTGCGGCAGTTGCTGTGAAAGCGCATCCTCAATAAAACCTGTTGTAAAGTTACGAAACTTCCCATCAGAAAATTCAGAAGAGTTTTTGGCGAGCATACGTAGCTTGTATCTAGCTTGTTGTACCCTGATCTAATCCCCCCGTTAGTCAGGCGCACCTACCAAGCAGTCCGTTTGAGGGCACAACGATAGTTCAAACGTCAAGATCAGAGACGGGATTGGGTGCAGGCGGTCAGAGCTGCCAAACCTGACTCAGATCTCACGGAATGGGACTGCCGTAGGAAAGACTGAGCCTGCACCGACGCGTGCCAACAAAGTCCTCCACACTTTAGGTATTTTTTATGGGAGTGCAACCCAAATAACGCCTACCATGTCCTGATCTGGCCCCCGGTGTTGGTCCAGCTTATCTACCAGCACGCAGCCCGTTTAGGAGGCACAGAGGGCACCACACACACGACCGTTCGAACATTAGTTTAGACTATGTCCACCGTGGGCCCCACAGCAGGGTGGGGCAGGGACTGGTACTTGTGTTGAATTACAGTGAAAGTGGACCTGCGGTGTATCTACCTCACTCACTCTCTCTCTACCTCCATTCTTCCCACCTGGGCATGGTGTTAACACAAAGTGAAGACCGGAGAGGGTGCGGGCCCACGCACTGTGGGTCAACAACCGGAAAACAATAGCAAAGTAGGGGGACAGCTCGGATTCAAGCTGAGTGCGAGCGCCATAAAGGCCATAATATGAAGGAGTCATTGCAGCCTGACTCTCAGTCAGCCTCTCTACACAACACACACACTGCACTGACCGCACGGTCTGAGGTTTCCGTCAGTTGGCAATCCTGCATGCCACGGCTTTTAGCCTACCGTGATAGCCGCAAGCACGTAAGCTTGTTTATATTGAGCTGAGGAGCCACTGATCTCATTCCCGCTTCCACCTTCAGCATCAGGCCGTCGCCCGAGCCGGTCAATTGCCTTATGTAGGGTAGGCGCAGTGGCCGACGGGGTCGGCGAACCCAGCTGCGGGCGTCGCAGCACGACCTGGTCGCCTTGACACACACAGACACACACAGACACATTAATCAGTATTTACAAAACCAGGGGATTAGAAGGAGCTGTCGCCGTCTTACTCCCAGTTCACTGATCAGTCACTAAACACACAACACACACTAGGCTAATGGTGTCAGCCTTCTCAACCAGGGTAAACCGTGATAGTCTCCGGCTGGCATCGCACATGTAGCATAGGAGCTACATGCAGAAGGAGCTCAGGAGCAGACTTATGGACCTAGCTTACCGAGCTTGCATATTTACAGGCATGCCTTAAGTTAAATGTGAAATTAAAAGTGCCCTATGGTGTCACATGCACTTGCAACACTGGCTTAAGTCAGCTTTAAGGCTTATGCTCAATCCTTATGCACCACACATACACAGACTAGAGCGTGTACTCGAATACATCTCAATTAACGCCTGGCCCCCGTTTCGGCTCAAAACGTCTGCAGTGCGGCCCCTTGAAGGAGCTAACAAAAAGAATTCACAGTCATTTTCAAACTTGTTGAACGCATCAAAACGTAAAGAGGTTTTCCAAGCAAAGCTAACTCCACCGACGTGATCAAGACTGGTCATAATTCAGCGGGCCTGGTACGAAGGGTAATATCAATGACAATGCAAGTGTACTAATAAGCAAACCACAGAGTGGGGACGGGATGGGGAGGAAATCAAAGATAACATTGCTTGGAACATAATCTTACCGTCGATGCTTTTGATCGGGATTGTCACGACACTGCCAGTTGTCCGGTACATCTCTTCCGATCTGATTCTGTGAATAAGGCAGGACTCGCCAGCGAAGACATTTGTCTGGAGCACAAGAAAACCAACAAGTTGTATGATAAACCAGAGGATGCACTGCAGTTAAACAATCCCAAGTATGAAGACAACATTTCCGGGGTTGGGAGGTTTATGGGCGAACTTTTGAATTTATGAAAGAATCCGGCGGGAAACAAAGAAGTACATGAAAGTCTTAAACGTGCTCGGCCAATGTTTGATAAGTGTGCTCCGCAGGAAACTCTTATTTACTAGTCAGAAGGAGGGAAATGTCTTTGATAGTTTTTGGCCAGGAAACAGTTTCCAGAATTGGTCCAAATGTCTGCAGCGCAGAGTTTAAGTTCGGGTGTTCTACTGAGATACATTGTTGCTATTTTCCAAAGTTGGCTCCCATCCGGAGAATTTAAAAGTCGGACACAAACATCTGGAGTCAACCTAATGCAACTCCAGGTGTGCTATCTGTGTCCTAAGGCCGCAATACGAGACTAAATTAAAAGTAGAAACAGCTAAAATGTCGATCTTTTGTAAGCAAATTAACAGAATGTTCACGAATTACGCAGTGATATTAATCTCTCCACCCACTCAAGTCAGAGGTCAAACGACACGATAAATTTTTAGTGCCAGATCCAGACGGCAAGATGGCTTTGAAACTCATGAATGGCGGCCGCTGTTGCAATTACTGTATGTGGGTAGAAGTAGTCATGGTACATGGGAAATGCGTATGCTGGTGGAAGTGGCAGGATATGGACTCAGAAGAGGAAAGAACAAGCTGCCAGTCTTTCTCGGCCATCAACAAAGGCGACAGTGGAGGGGGGGGCAAGCAAAAAACGTGGCCAATATTTTCCGATGTGTGCAGACTGACTCAGTTAAGTCTGGCTTGTTTGAGAAGTTAAACAAATGTGCTACGGCACAGGCGAGTCCTAAATATAATCGACTTGTCCCGCACGCAGGCTCATCTGTAAGCGTTCGGGCATAGCCTTGCCACTGATAGCAAAATGATGATGGAGTGGATCAAACGTTATGTAGGGTCTCCTAAATATATATTCACCCCACCCAACTGTCCTACGGAATTGATGATTAATAAATATGCAGTTGTGTCGAAAGGGACCAAAGACTATTATATCAAAGCCACATATAATTGTTTTGATGAGCTGAATATAAACAACTCCCCTAAATCTGCGAGCTGATGCCGGATTGCGAATTACAGGCTTGAATGTTCAAACTCTGAGGGATGACGGCGCCCAACTGTTAACAGCCAAATCCCTTTCTGAATACCGTGTTGGTGTGGCGTGTCTCTCTGAGGTCCGTCTACCTGGCACTGGCCACAAACTGCTGCAAGTACCAAGAACTGACTCTGCGTACCATCTCTACCACAGTGGTGTGTCCGAAAACTCTGGACTGTATGGTGTCGCTATATCTTTGGCCGATGAATTTCACTCGAGTCTGCTAGAGTGGGAGGCTGTCTCACCGCGGATCGCTTGGGTCCGTTTGAAAAGTGCCCCAGTCAACGTTTCCATCATCTCGGTATATGCGCCTACTCTGGCTGCTGATGACTTCTACGGCGACTTCCACCGAACAGTTGACCGCATCGCAAGAAACGATCTACTCGTCATTGCCGGTGATTGGAACGCCCGACCAGGTGTGTGTGACGCTGGAACCCGTCATGTGGTAGAAAAATTTGCTGTCGGAGCGCAGTGTGCCAACGGTGAGCGCCTTGTAAACTTCGCATCGTCGAACCGCCTCGCGGTGTCAAGCACCCGTTTTGATCATCCGCGCCACCACCTTGTCACTTGGTACTCAAATGGCGGGCATACCCAGGCCCAAATAGATCACATCCTTGTCCGAGCACGCTGGGCCAGCTCGGTCTTGGATTGTCGAGCCTACCGCGGTTTTGATACAGGAAACGCTCATGCATCGGACCAAGTCCTGCAGCGGGCAACCCTTCGCTTGCATTTGAGAGCTATTCACAGACCCTCTCGACCACAGCGGATCGATGCCGCAAAGTTGAAGTCCTCTGCTGGCGACACCTTCCACTTAGCACTCCAGAACCGTTTCGACGGCCTGTACCGTGACGCCTGAGCGGACCCAGAGCCCGCGTGGCAGTCCCTAAAGGCCGCGATGTCAGAGTTGGCATACACCCATCTGGGCAAAACCCGGCGGCGACATCGCAACTGCATCACTAGACCCACGTTTGAGTTGGCTGAGGAGGCCGGCCGGCCGAGCCAGACTGACTGGCTCGCCCACTTAGGGAGAGCTGCGGCGCCAAACGACAAGGGCCACCCGAGCCGATAGCAACGCCTACTGGAGCGACTTTGCCACGGAAACGGAGCGAGCAGCTACCAGAGATGATACCCACAAGCTCTACCGACTCTTAAAGCAGGCCAGCAGAGGTTCGGAGAACACCACCGAGACTTTACTGGATCGCAACGGTGCTGTCATCACTAAGATCGATGACCGGTTAGAGAGATGGCGCGAGAATTTCTGTGACCACCTTAACCATGATCCCCCTGTGATGTCTGACCTGTAGCCCAATGCGGGCGATCCTCACCATCTGTATGAGTGCAACACATAGCCACCCAGTGTAGAGGAAGTTGTCTCCATTTTATTGAGGCTACGCAACAGCAAGGCACCTGGTGAGGATGACCTCCCGCCGGAGCTCTTCAAATGTGCACCCGAGGTTATTGGGCTCTGGCTACAACAAATATTTGCCAAGATATGGGACAGCGAAGTTGTGCCTTCTGACTGGAGAAAAGCAGTGATCATCCCCTTGTTTAAAAAAAGGCGACAGACGAGCATGCAGCAATTACAGAGGCATTAGCCTTATCGATGTAGTGGCGAAAACATTCACGTCTCTTCTTAAACGTTTCCAAACTGCGAGAGACCAGCGCACCCGCCCAAACCAGAGTGGATTTCGACCAGGTTGTGGCTGCACCGACCAGATCTTCAATCTCCGCCGTGTGCTGGAACTGAGATGGGGTCACCAACAACCCACTGTTCTACGCTTCATCGACTTTGCTGCCGCATTTGACTCTGTTGATCGCAGTTCGCTGTGGAACATAATGAGGACGGACGGCCTACCACCTAAGCTTCTCAATCTCATGCAGGCATACTATCGTGGCACTTCCACACGGGTGAGGACGCAGCACGGTGACACGGAAGCCTTTAGCGTCAGGACGGGCGTCCGCTAAGGCTGTGCCCTTTCACCAACCCTGTTCAACTATGCGGTGGACTGGATCATGACCAAAGCACTGGATGACTTCCCGAAAGTGCAGTTTGATCGCTCGAAATGAGTGACTGACTTGGCGTATGCTGATGACGTCGTCTTCTTTGGCGACAACTGTATTGCAGTTCAGCAGGCGTTGGACAAGGTCAATGAGCGTGCCCGATTCATCGGATTACGCCTAAACGCCACTAAGAACCAAGTCATGCTCTCCTGTGTGCCCTCTACATCTGCCACTCCTATTATTCTCGACGGTGCTCCTCTGGAAGTAGTCGACTCGTTTAGATACTCGGGCTCTTTGGTCAAAGAAACGGGTCAAGGTGTCGACGAGGTTGTATCACGCATCAACCGTGCCCAATCTGCCTTCTACCGTCTGTGCGCTCCTCTATGGAATAGGATGGAAATATCACTACGCACAAAGTCCCGTGTTTACCAAGCAGTGGTTCGATCTATCCTGCTCTATAGCGGAGAGACATGGCCAATGCGTATTGAGAACATGAGGCGCCTTGAGGTGTGTAACAATGAATGCCTACGCCGCATCCTTCGTCACCGTCCCGTCGACCGAAATCGCTGCTCCGATCTCCGCCGACGCTGTCACCTGGACGCTCTCCCTCCACGCCTGCTTCAAAGACGACTTCGGTGGTTCGGGCATGCAAAGCGTGCTTTGAACGACTGGATGTGAAGCCAACTAGCTGGTGGAGATCAACGTTTTGAGTGGACTCACTTACTGTGCATGCACCTCTATACTGTCTTAGTTTTTTTTTCAAAATGTAATAAACGATCTGTTGTAAGATCCTTGATAAAGAGTTCAAGCTTGTTAGAAAAGCAAACACGGATTGCTGAAGGGAGAACACTGTATTTTCATTGCCTTGCAATTTAACGTTAAGTTTTTTCAGATGTTCGGTCATACCCACGAGATAGTAAAACATGAGGAGCCACTCAGGTTTGGCTAGCTCACGATGCTCAATGCCCTTCACTCCAAGGAACATCCGGATTTCGTTCAGGCAAGCTGCAAAACGGCTAAGCACCTTCCCTTTTGACAACCAACCGCGTTCCCACCCGCTCTCAGAGCGGCCAAGGTCTGCTACACCAAACCTCCCTATGATGGATCCATCTCTTCTCCTCTCCATCTGTTTTTTATGACAGAACAGCCCCTCCTGACTATGCTTCTCCGACTCCTCCTTCTCCTCTTCCTCGTCGCCGGGATTGAGGCCCACCCGTTGGGGTTCCGGATCCAACAAGGGCTACTTGCCTGCCTGCCTGCCTACAACCAACGTACCTTGCTGTGCAAAATCAGACAATGATAGTTATTTCCAACTTCATCCAACAGTGTTTTGAAACTGTCGATCATTTGAGACTCGGGCAACAATAAGGTTAATCACACGGATGACCAGCTACAGTACTCCGCCAAGCTGCCCGTCACATATCTGAGCACAAATAGCTTCCTGGTATAGAATGCAATGGAAACGTAGGATGGGTCTATTTTCATATTCACAGACCACTAAGCAAATTCTTGTAGAGTGCCTACATCGCGCTCCATCGCATCCCCTACCCGAACTGAAGCGCGAGTGAGGAATCTGTCAACATTAAGCACATGAAAGCGGTTGCAAAGTTTAGATGACACTGTACAAAAGCCTAAAGCTTTGTAGTCAGTAACGCTCAAAACTAGCCCTTCACCCCCCCCCCCCTTCCCCGCTGAAAGTGCACTCTCAATCCCCAAACCCTAGATCTCAAAACTTATTGTCGACTCTCTCTCCGTCTCTTTCTGTCGGTCACAACTAAAATCTCAGTCAACAGAACCGCCAACAATAACCTGACCATGCTGAAGTCCAGAGATCTAACTAAGATAGTCAGTAGGAAAATCGCTCGATGAAGCCGATGAGAAACCTGCGCACATGAATAACGCTCCCTCCTAACATCGAGCAGGAAAAAAAATGGTTGCTTACAAACGAGGCATAACCCCATGGCGGTATTATGACATAAAGAATTCTGACTGTCATCATTCGGCACAATTCTGAATGTTTAAACTGGGATGCCGGAGGAGAGGACGGTGACTCCCACCCTTAAAATCAAGTACCAAAGGAAACCTTCTCCCGCAACTAATTTCCGGTGAGTCGTAGTGTAACCAGTTTGTGGGACGATTGGAAGGATATGGTCCGCGCGCTCGGGTTGAACCTGACGAATGCAAATGGCAGAGGGGAATATCGGTTGCCCAAATGCGTTTGACAAAACCTGCAATCTTACTCCATTTACTCGGGTGTTTAGCGCGGAAACGTCGGTCAAATTTCAGAGGGCAAATGTGAGATGTGAATGACAGGCGGAAAAACCAAGGCTGAAGAGCTTTACTTACCACACTGCACACAAATGGATACACAAGAGTACCGTTTGCGGGCGTACTTCTCCTCGTTGCTGGGTGGGTCGCGCCAACGTGCGGACAGGTAGCCGAAGCTCTTCCAAAAGCGGTTTATGTCCTCACTACCGTTCTTGTCGATAGACAAGTCGTCCCAGTACTGCATCAAATGATCGGCCATGGCACGCATAAGTTGGCGGAATTCTTTTGCATCAGCAAAATCCTGTTTGTTATGTGTTGGTTCTGGTGAGTTGAAAGAGAAAATACAATGGTTAGTGAGTAAATGGATTAAAACGATGAAGAAATAAAGCGTAGTGGCTTGGCGTTCAACAGGATACGGAACTTATCAAAATCACCATTTGCCTCTTTTGCTTTTGGGGCAACCGGGAAGATCCTTTTGGAGTTTTACAGTTGAAACGATTTGGGCCCCTGGGGACGAGCAATAAACCTTGTCTACGCAGGGCAATGTTGGGGCCAATGGAGATGAATCGAGTAATGAGATTCCTTTTAGCATGCCCGATACAATAATTTGGAGGTTCGCTGAATATCAATGAAATGTCAAAATACGTTCCGGTCTAAACAGGTAAATATAACTAAAACTGCTAAACAGCGCCATGCCTTTGTTGCTGAAGGAGTCCGTTGGGTAAGCGTGAGAGCACGGTACCGTACGGACGCCTTAGACCAGGTTAGCCTCGCCAAGTCATGGAAAATCGATAACTTTGCCTACCATGGCAACAGCACATCAGCCCAATTTATTGTTATCGATCGAAGACACTATCTGCAGGACTGTTTAACTCGCCAATTTCAATTTGGAGAGGTAAGCAGCAGACGAGGAAGTCGGTTTAGTTAAAGCAACACAAACAAAATCTGAGGGGAAGCATTAGGACTAGTCTTCGTGAGACGGTAGTTCGACTTAACTCCGACAGCAGACGCGTCCGCAAAGATCACCAAAAAGGAGGTGCATACTCAGAGCTTCTTTGCCTAATCCGATTAAATTCGATACCTAGCGTCAGATACTTATTTCAGGAAAGGTTAACCGAAATTAGGAAATGTGTTTTTGATTGAAACGGAATGCTTGGATCGGGCCTTAAAACCGACTACCACCCAGAATGCTGGCCTTTGAATGGACATTATTTAGAAAGCCTGCAAGAATGACGTCAGCTAAAGATGACAACTTAATTAGGATGAATTTTCCGTCGATTTTCGATATCCTTATACATTGAAACAGGTTTTATACAAATGTGCACAGAACACCCCTTCTCGTACTTGTTGGACAGTCAACCAAGTCCTTCAAAGTCTACTCTAAGAGGGGGTACTTTCGATTGAAAAAAAGTATTAAGTTACGGTAGTTCGGAGGAACGTAATGTGTCCCTTCAAATAGCATGGTAGCTGTCTGTTTAAGTATGTTCCTTACGAGGTATCCAGCACAACACACTCGCAGCAACATGTTATGGGTGCTAGATGCTATCGTCCTAGGAATTCACGATTTTTACTATATGGAAGACTTGCAGCTTGTAGTCTAGAAACTCTAAACGTAAATTAAACAGCAGGTAGGGTGCCGAATTATTATAAAATGCCTATTTTTTGTTAAAACTGCAAGATGCCCTTTCCTGCATCAAGTGCCTAAAAAGATATGTAGTCAAAAGCCGACATTTTGGTGTGACTGAGAGACCTTGGGGCTGTACGGCGTGGTAATCAATATTACAACACCACATAAGTAATAGTTTCCGATCAAAACTACATTTCAGAATTTCGGTTTACACTTCATGAGCTACGCCACCTAATGCATCTGTCCTAAGGCAACGAATGATCATGCGAACCTCGAAAAAGATCAATTTGTGGGGATGAGCTACTATAAGTCAATTTAAAGGAATTGTCAGAATACGTTGCTTGAGATTTGGACGCAGTCTTTAGCCTCCAGCAAAATGCTGCGGCATAAAAAAGGACACGTTTTCTCCAGCCATTTTGCCTGTCGGTAGGCTACACTGTGACTTTAAAATCGCCCCAATGTTATCGAAACAAACACATTAGCCAAGAGTTTGTGAACATCGCGATGGACGAAGAGGTAATCATCCGGAAAAGGATTTTATCGGTCTCCCCTTTCGGAGGCGTTTCGATTCCAGCTATTAATGGCCATAAGGTGAAAAGCTACATACGATGGTTGGAACCAGCTGTAAAAACGCAGATCAATAGCACATCCTTTTCAGCAATGAACCCCTTTCTTCATTTTTCACAGAAGAGGGTGATTATTTTTAATATAAGCTTAAGAAGTGTTTGAATACAGAAAAGCAGAGCACAACATTCTACGTTCTAATTAGAAAGTAGTTAGGAGGGAAATGTCCTCATCTAAGGGCATTATAGGACATTGTTCGAAGAATAAATAGTGCTCGACAGAAACTAGGGTGTACGTTCTCACGTATGTATTAATGTTGCCCCTACTTCCCTCCATTTAACAGTAACAAAACTATCTGTCTCCTTATAACACTAGACGCATTATTTTGCCGTTTATACCTCTGGTATTAACGTTAACGCCAATTACTTGATATTTTATATTAGTCAACACCATATTGTTGATCCTATAGATGATTGTCCGCGTTTTGAGTAATAACGCCCTTTTTATTTGTTTGAATTTAATATATTGGTCCCCGACAAATTGGCATTATCTCGCTGCTCCTAGGCTTAGAAACTTTGTGTGTAAGGATAATATTTATGTTTTTCCTAATCTCCTCCAATTACAGAACCGTGTTTATGTCTCTTTACAGGTATCGATTTAATGTCATGAACTACGCATTTTTATCAGTTAACAAGAAAGAACCAGACCGGCCTTAAGCAACTGGTTAATTATAGAACACGCAAAACTCTTCATAGAGTATACTGCCTGTGGTGGTTCTCTCCAGCAAGCTTTAAGAAGAGAAAGCACGAAGAAGGGGAAACTCACCGAGAACCATGTAGGGAACATCAACAATACCGACAACACCGCGGCACATCATGCTGGAGTCCTGCTGGGGACCTATTCGTTGATACATCTTGATGAGGCGCGAACAGTTGTAGATAAACATGCCATCACAGGCTCGATTAACTACGTTCATGCCAAAGTAGAAGGTAAGGGTCTTCGGCTCCTTGAGGGCCTTCTGCTTCCGAGCGACGGTGTTTTGGCGCAGAGTAACCAGATTGCGCAACTCGGCAGCCGCATTATTCAGCCGGCGTACGAGTTTCTGTGAGAAAGGTGAGGAGTGTGATTAAGCAATGCACGCAGACGATGTCAAGATTGAAAGAAGAAAGAAAATAAGCATCGTTTACGCGCCATGGTGCCTATAAGAAACAATGTATACGGGCAAAGAGTGTAACATCAAGAAAAAGTAAGGAAAACGATCAGCGGTAATTAGGGCAAGAGAGTGCGACGATTTGAAGGGAACTCTATCCACGGGAAAGCGACAGAAGATGGTAGATCGAAAGTCAACTTTTTGACTGGACAGGACGCAAAAAACTAGCGTCCGAGTTGACCAGAATATGCATTTGATATTGTGGCACAAGGTGGTCACGTGTATGTCAATACATTTTTACAATGCCTATAGTAATATAAGGCAAAGAACCATCCCATGGTGAAAAAAATAACTAGTAGCGCATAGGTGCGCTAGTCCGCAAAGAGTAGGCTAGTTAACGCGCTACCTGGTATACTAATAGAAGAAGGTAAGACGTTCTCTGGGACCAGGAGCGTATTTGTCCGACGTTTCGAACTCTCCCGCGAGCTCACTGTCAAGGAATGAAAAAAACGTAGAGCTCACAGTGTAATTAAGTCGGTTCTGCCGGGATTGACCTCCACCTTCGATCTGCTCGCGCAACGCGAGGTAGGCATCTGGAAGCACAACATGCCTGTTAATTGAGCCCGCGCGTGAATGCATGGCTTCCTGCAGCAGGCGTGAAGTTCGGTCGTCTGACAGGCCCAGTATTCGCACGCGTTCGAAGTCGAAGCTGTGCCTCGGCGTGGATGCGTGGGTGGCCACCAGGGAAAACTTGTCATTCCGTTGCACGGCGAGTTTATGCTGGTGCCTTCTCGTGAGAATCCGTTTTCTGGTTTCACCAACATAATTGGCTTGACCACAAAGACTGTCAATACGGTAAATGACACCGGACTTTTGGTTGACGGGTACTGGGTCCTTGGGCCGCATAAGTTGCCTGCGGGTTGTTGCTTCCGGTCTGTGAGCAAAGCAAATCCCAAATTCGCTAACAAGTCAAGCGAATTCTTCAGAAACACAAGCTTTGTAGGTTATTGCTCGCCAGCGTGTCGGTTCTGGCTGTCTCTTTGGTTTTCTTCGTTTGGCTCCTCGCCTGCATTTTTCGACAAAGGCGCCAGGATAGCCATTCATTGTGAAGAGTTTCTTGAGATAGTGGACCTCGGCCTTCTTGTCGGCTGGTTCGCTGCAGTGGGTTTCTACACGGCGATATTGCGTTTGCACGCAGCTACGTTTGTGCGAGACGGGATGGTTGCTGAGGTAACTCAGGATGCGAGAGGTATTTGTCGCCTTCCTGTAAACTGTTGTTTTGAGTTCCCTACCGTCTTTTCCGCACACCAGCACGTCGAGGAACGGCAACTGACAGCTCACTACGGAAACCAAACCCCTCAGAATTCTCTATTACGGGAATTAGTGCAATGCCTATAGAAATATAAGGCAAAGAACCATCCCAGGGTGAAAAACATAACTAGTAGCACATTGGTGCGCTAGACCGCAAAAAAGTAGACTAGCTAAAGCGCTACCTGGTATACTAATAAAAATCGACAGCTCACCACGGAGACCAAACCCTCAGAATTCTCTATTACGGGGCCGGAGGTAAACGAGGTTATACAGATGGGGGGAAATAACAGAGTGCAAACAGAAAAATGAGGGAAATGTTCAAATAAAATGGGAAATAGTAGAAAAAAAATGTTATAAAAAGCCTACATATACGACAAAAAGTGTGATAATTTATAAGTAAATAAAAATGAAAATAGCAAGGAATAATAGATTGAAAAAATTAATAAAAAATAAATTATCATAACCACCGGTCACGTATTACAGAAGTCTAGGTTTCCGTTATTCATGCAATAGTCTGGTACCAAATCGACTAGTTGAAAAGGGACGACAAAATGCGTTCTCAAATGACTGGGCGCATTCTAATTTGCTAGAATTTTGATAACAAAAATACTAATATATACCTTAAAATAGATAGAAACTGCAGATTAATCGGATAGCATGTGATAGACTTAAACAGGAGAGCTAGCTCATGTGGTCCAAACATAGAAGAGGCGAATGAATTTCCGCTAACGCAAGTCCACCTTAGGAGGCTTACGAGGTCACTAAACGGGCTACAGCGCTGTCCTGCTAAATTTAAAAGGAAGCCATATGAGCCGATAGGATTTATTAGTAGGAATGAGCTGTCACTGTGTGTTAGCGCACAAAGATTGCGGTGTATGGCATGCGTTAAACGAAGCTCTACTTCTAGTACGCCACTGCGTCCAATCTCTGTCTGCAGTCAACTTGACTTAAATAAGCGAGCGCTCTGGATTAAGTAAGTCAATAGGCCAGCAAAATGGGATTTCAGCATTGAGATCGCCACTGCCAGGTAAGTCAAATACCGGCAAAAGTAGTAGAAAGCAAGACAGGGTAACCAGCACGGTTGACTGCGGTTTAAATAACAAAGGATACGTCAAGGAAATGAAAGGTCACCTAAAAGACGAGGATAAGTTACCAATTCGATATTACTTCCCGGATTTCCTAGTTCAGTAACTTTTGGAAACTACTTTAGTCCCTTCCAATAACTGTAAGCAATGAGTCAAAAATGGTTGCTCTCTTAAAAAGACCCAAAAAGTCGCCTACAGCAAGCAACCCTAAAACTGTGTGGTTTATCAGGAAGGGTTGACAAGCAAAGTTGGTATTGAGCAGGTATAGTTTGCCAGGTAACTTACCAAATGTTCAGGATCTTTCGAGCCCTCATAACGCAATTCGCAATCTCTCGCCTTGCTTTCTGCCTCTCTTGCACGCAGTTCGGCTGAAAATAGAAAGGGACGATAAATCGCGCGTAAAGGCTTAGAAAACAGCAACTCCTGAGTGCTCGAAAGGCGATGTCAAAAGTTTAGGTCCACATTAGAGCAATAAGCATAGGGGAGCAAATCGAAATTCAAAATAAATTGTGAATAACGAAACTTCAACTATCAAAAATTCACTCAGAAGTAAGTGCCTAGACAATAAGTGTCTGCTTAAACGTTTTAGAGAAAATTTGAAGGAAACAGAGATGATATGATAACGAAGAGAAAAATGGTGATCCCACAAATTCTGCCGAAGTCTCTTGCACGGAACATGTTCTATAGACTTTGTATGGAAATAATAAGGAAGTAAATCTACTGTCACACATTTTTCCGTTCAATGCTGCTTAGAAGACGGAATGCAGTTAAGTTATTTTTTATGGTGCTAGTCTGATATTTCAAAATAGAACTAGTAATGCCGTATTTGCTAATTATATGAAAATCTTACTCTACACATGTCCGGTCGCTGACTGAATGTCAAATCAAGCATTCTTAATCGTGATGATCATCGGAACAGAAAATTGTTCATTTTTCTTATGGACCTTATCGAGTATAGTAAGATGCTCCTAGGAGAAGCACCTGACATTGGCACTTCTGAAAAAGACTATCAGATTGGTGTGTTGGAATTAACTAAAACTCACCGATTTTCACGTCATTCTTTGCTTTAGCAAGATCGCGCTCTGCTCGCATCCGAAACGTTTTGCTTGCGAAATTATACCGTCTGGCAGCGTACAGGATGTCCAGAAGACGCTTTGTCTGCACTTTTCGTCCCTGAATATAGACCTTCATACGGGGGTCGGAGTACAAAATAGACACGTAGGCCCTGAGACTACGCTTTTCCGGTGGCAGTCTAGGAAATGAAGAGGATGAATGAAACAACAACGCAGACAAATACAATGCAAGGAATGAAAGTAGTGCAAAAAAGATTCTTCTTTGGATATATATATTCAAAGTGAGGAGGACTAAATACGTTAGGGAAGTGGGAGAGGAAAGCAACCAAAGCTAATGAAATGAGGACGCCGAACCCTGTTCCAACCGAGACCACAGACGGCGTTTAAGCGACTTTTTAGAGGCTGCACTGTGGGAATCTCTTAGATACATAGCGGAATCTAGAGAGCCCTATGTGTCACAGGAATTAGGAGCGCAAGTAGCAATGGTCGATAAATTTGCCAAGGGGACAACCAGATGTAAAATTGGTTGCTTCACAACATATCGCGCATCGATTTTAACAGAAAAAAATGCATCAAACTCCCAAATCAACGAAGCTTGCAAATAGGGTAACCCACTATATTTTGAGGCCCTCTTGCAGAAAGCGGTTTAACATAAGAGATGTTACGAACAAATTTATCTTCCAAAGTAAATACGGGACACAAAAAAGCGCGTTGCTGAAGTGTGAGAACATGCTCATGATAGACACAAAACATGACAACAACGGGATGACAGGACGTTTCAAACTAAGGCATGTAATGCAAGGATATTTGGTTCAATTTACACCGATATGTACCTTTTTAGCCGTTAAAATGGGTGCAATGTAAAAAGTCAGCTTCATATAATGCTGGAAAATCTATTCTGCGATTTGAAAATAAGCCGAGGTGACGGAGGTGAAGGTGGAAGGCAAGTTGGACCATGCAGAATTAGGCGTTCAAGAATAGTACTCGAAAGCCTAACATAAGACCGCGAAAAAGTGCCTTAACTGTTTACTTCATAGGCATCGAAATTGATGCTAATTGTTTCCCGACACGAGTAGATTAAACTTGTTACTGCTACCGCTGTCGCAAAATAATGGCAGCCAAACACTCAGTTTCGTGAAACGCAGGACAACGGTCGACATCAGTTTCGTTAGAAAGATCAAACACCTAAACAATCTAAGAAGCATCTAGTAAGTAGACAGCATAAAAAAACTATTAACAGAACGCAGTTCATTGATGCTGAATAACGAGGGCCAAAGATTGGCAAAAAAACTATTGGTCGTCATAAAAGTTCGTAGTATCCAAACAAACAAAAGGGAAGCAAAGGTGGGGATCATTTACTGGAGAACATACTGGTAGCAAGCTATTCGTAAAGTGGAAAATAGACAATTGAGACTTGTAAAAAAGGAATACATCTAATTATATCACGATACCTCGGAGAAAAGAATGGATACAACAAATATAAGTAGGCGGATTAAAAACTCACTCTATATCTGCATGCGGTTCCATCGGATCATCTTTGTCAGAACTTGCCATAAGGAGGATGTCTCGAGGATCCGTGTTAATGTCCAATTCGGGAGCACCAGTATCCAAAAGCTTCATGTTGTATATGATCACTAAAGTTCCTGTCTCTCCTTTAATTTTGTCAAACTGGGAGAAAAAGTCCTTGTTGCACCGGAAGGGTGAGTACTTCAGAATAATTTGCATTTCCAATTCGTGCTGAAGAGACTAAGACGAGGCAAACGGGCAAACCTTCTTGAGCTCTTCTGGAGATGAAGAGAGGGGGCTTTTATCAATGGCTTTAAATGTTGGTAGCGGAACAATAACTTCGTCAAGCTTTTCCTCTTCGTGGAACGTTCTCGACAAAAACAAGCAGGTATATACACCTTCCTGCCTTGTAAACAGTATCATATCGCTTCCAATACGCATCGAACCACTAATAATGTTCGTAAGATCTGTACAAAGAACATACGATTTCAATCCGTTGCCATACATTCCAATTGATGATCCGTCAACTGATCGCTTAAGAGACTTTCCAAAAATTATAACATTGCGTGCCTCCTCTGAAAAATGGTTAATAAGATTAATGCAACATACCCGGCGACATTCCGCACCCATTGTCCACAAAATACAACATAAACCCACCTCTTAACGAAGCATCCTTGACTAAAACTGGTAAACGTTTACTTGACGCTTACTAGTATATATGTCTAACTCTGTAGCTCCAGCATCACGGGAATTATCAATGAGTTCTGCGACCGCTCCAAAAAGAAATTCATGTGTTGTGCTTTTAGAAATTGAAATGCCAAAATGGAACCAGAGAGCTTACGAATTCGTGTGCAAATAGTCAAAGCTTAACTGGGCTCTACTTAGCTGAGAGTAGTGTTCCATTCACACAATTGACTAGGCGACGCCAATAAATACAATATTAAAAATCAGAAAAGGTCAGAAGTGAAAGAACGTTCGACAGGAAGCCAATGAACGAAACACCAAGGCGCGTTTAGAAGTTGATACAAAGACACTTCTCAATGGCGCGCCGCTCCAAACCAATCAAAGCGGTGGTGAATGGCGTATTTACTGTTACCATTGCTGAGGGTCGTTCAAGTTGATCGAGGGCGAATTATCGGCTGTTTAACACACAACTGTGAGTTTTCGGACCACCTATCCACAGGATTTTAACCTAAGGTAAATTGTCGCTTAGTTGTCTACAAATATCACGAATAGCAAACCCTTAGACACTGCAGAGTTCTGACGTGTTAAGTAAAATTAGGTAATGACCAAAGAACTATAGGTCTAGGTTCATTTTCCATTTTTGTCATGACATTTTTTTGAACATTCAAAACGTTCACTTTTTTTGTTCAAAAAGATACACAAACCAGCATAAAATTGTAACAACGTATGTACTTCTTTCTTTACTGGATCGTGTTTATCAGCATCAGTATAAGTATATTGAGGGATGTGTAGGTAAATTACCTTTGAGTTCAATATTTGTACGCATGTTTAGTGCTTAAAAAAAATTATACCTCAGACTGTTGGCGAGGCTAGTTGTCCTGAGTCATGGGGTGGAGAAAAAGGATACGACAGTGAAAAAACTCCTAAGGAATTTTCAGGAGAAAAACTGTCGCTCTTTTGGGGGGAATCTGTGGGGTTTAGAAGAAAATCCACCCTGTAAACAAATGGCCCCAGCACAGGTGGGGCCAAATGGGGCTACCTGGGGCCAATGCTTAAGGCATAGGTAATATTCTGGATACCTAAATTTCATAAATGACAGAGAAAGGCAGAAAAGCAAGATCAGCCATTAATGCATGTATTTACTTGAAAATTGTAGTAAATTAAATGTTAATTGATGCTATTTGTTGGATTTGTTTCCCCTTTAAGCTGTGATAAATAAACCTAGAATTAAGTAAGTGCATAGCTTTGTTTCGGTGCGTCTTAATTCCCCATTATTTTCGCATGTTAACCGGTGTGGGTTCTGCCATCGTCTGTGGCTGTCACAATGCTTCTGCCATTTTGTAAGTATTTCAACGCAATTTTAATACATTTCATGATTTATTTTTATTAATTTTTGTGTTTAACTTCTTCTACGAAGTTACGTAAAAAGGAGCTAAGCATTAAATAGAGGATATATCTTTTTTGACAAGCAGGATATATTACCTGCATTTATGATTCTTTTAGAGATTACAGAAGTAATGGAACGAACTTCTGGCGGGAGGTACGTGACAGATTTCAGTTTCTGTGTTAGTAGCAGAAGGATAACTTAAGTAAGCCAATCAATACAATTGAGACGATTTTAGTTTGTTTTCCGTTGCCCTACCGATTGGATTTGTGATACTACGTCAGATCTCGCGCCACAGCTCGCCTACTTGCGTCAAATATGGCAACCGAAGACCTGGTGCGACAGTCTATCATGTACAGGTTGACATGGAATCGGTTTGTGGACCTTCGGTCACCATCACTGGAGAATGGACAGAGCTCTTCTGATTTCACTGCCCTTAACTTACAAAGGCGTGTTTATTTACAATCTAAAGAAGAAAGGAACACATTGGCTTGAAGGGGAAATTTTAAGCCGCACAAGGATAGCATTAACCACTGTCGCTATTGATGCAAATGTCCAGTGCTGGGAATGAAACTGGTAATAACATTCCAGTATTAGTGAGCCTTGAAATACCTCGTAGTATCATTGTTCTGTAAAGGTCATTTTAGTCGTTATTTATCCGTATTTCCCCACATGAGTAAGTCGAGATAAGGTTTGAATTGATCCTTAAGCTGCTTTCCTCAGTATTTTCTAAGTTGATTTTCTAGAAATAGTATTTTCATGAAGCCTTTCTGTTTGCCATAAGTTGTGACAAAATTTGGATCAATGTTTGCCTTTATGCAGGCCTATTTCAATAGCTCTTAGCTGCAGTTTCTACTTCACGAGTTTTCCCGAGGTTTCGACGTGTAATGTCGCCTATGTGACATGAGTTAGTCGTAGATGGTCGATAACCTACAGGACTCATATGTTATAATGCCTCTTAGCTGTCTCTTTGACCTGTAGTGCGTGGAAGTCTATTAAAAGCCGAAGCTGTTCCCGAGTGCAAACAGACGCGCCGGCGACTACTTTGTTCGCCAGGTAGATAGGTAGAAACGATCGATAAGAATAATCTCAGCCAAGGGTGTCGGCGCTTGCCACTAGAAGGAGCCCAAACTGTTCATATGACGCAGGTGCGTCAGGCAAATGGGCTGGGCAGCGGTAAGTGCGCTGAGGGGTGGTAGGTTTTACAGAAAACCGATAACTCACGTGGTCGCGTCGGGAAGCCTATGGGTGACCGTGAGCGTGCGTATATGTGCGCGCGCGCGTACGCTACCTAAGGGGCGTTGTTGCGTTGGGCTCTGCCGCTCCGTAGACTGTACTCGTGCACCATGTGGAACTGATGGCAGCGGCACACCATTATGTGGAAGACAATAGATTCACTATTAAGTGCTTATAAGAAGCAGCAGTTTATGTAATTGTGTAAGCATTAACTGCAGGCAGGCATACCAAATAAATAATACATGTTTTTTACAGTGCATAATTGTTCAGCTTTTTGTACATATCTGCCATTAGCCGTTATTACTTAAGTGTAGTATGCTTCCTTCTCATTTTTATTTTACCTTATGTTTAGCGGCCCAAACCATGCATACACATTTTACGCACATGTAAACTTATTTTTTTGTTTAAAAAATGCAAAAATATTTACAAGTATCTTTTTTATTGTTTTTTACTGTATGTTTTCACATTATGCAACGTTGTCATCACAAAAGTTATAAATGGAGATTAGTCCATGCTCTTAATAACGATGATCTTGACCGAAAATGACAGTATGGCGGGTGGTATTTAGAAAAATAGTTGGATCAAAATGGATGTCAGTTTGAGAACATGCACTGAAACAAATAAAAAAGTGATACTTGTAAATATCTTTAAATTTTTGAAATAATAAAATTATGATAAACATCAAGTTTACCGTTATTTGAAATGTGTATACATTTTTGGGATAACCTGGAACTAATTATTTAATGAAGACTTTTAGCACTGTCTGTCGCCATCTATCGTTACCACTGAGTAGTGTAAGTATGCTTCATTTGATTTTTAATTTAAATTAAGTTATTCGTTATATCTATGAAAGTGATTATTGAATAAACACTCAACAATGTCTGCCACAATTTAGTGTATTTTGTAATTTAAATTAGGTTTTTTCAAAGTTTTGTGAATTCAATTATTTTTTGTTTGAATTTCAAATGCGTAGTTTCTTACAATGAGGAAGCTGTGTTATCTATATTTCCTAACTGTTTTTATGCTCCTCTTCAATTTTAGGCACCGGCCACAGGCATATGACCATCGATGTAACAACTACACGTGCTATACTTAGACTTGTAAATTATTGATTATGTTAACACATTCATTTTACTTATAACAAACATTCCACCTTTACTAAACTGTGTCTCCTGCGTTCTTACAAAGTAATCAGCGTGGGTTTGTTTTACGTCGCGATCACGGGGTGTGGGGGCGGCGGTGGGGTGGGGGGTCAGCGGGGTTTGGAATTTGGAATTTATATTTTTCAGCGCCAGTACGGCACTATCTATACAAAGTTAATTTCGAAAAAAATAAAAATTCAAAAAATAATTTGACAATATGTGCAAGTAGGCGTAGAAAGTCGTAATAATGTCAGCAGAATTTGTCCTTTTGGGGCAACATTAGCAATGTTTTGCAGGTAATTTTGAACTAAAAACGAAAAATTATAGCAGTTAAAAAAACTCTTACAGTGAAAATGGAGACAGTGTTCAACGGGCCTCCATGTTCAAAAAGTGTGCAAGAGAAAAAAAACTGCTTAGGATGATAGTAATAGAGCAGAAATAGGTGTATGTGGTCTGATGAAGGCGAGTATTCAACGAAACTGCCACATTTTAGACTGAGTACTTCCGCGTGGCTTCGTGTGATTCAGCGGTGGTTAATGGAAACATCTAGGTTCTCGGGGGACACGAGGCAGAGAGAATAGTTTCAAGCGGATCTCCTAAATTCCCGATGGTCCTTTCTCGGGGTCATGGAGAAAGAGTGAAAATGGAGACGGTGTTCAAAGGGCCTCCATATTCAAAAAGTGTGCAAGAGAAAAAACTGCTTAGGAAGATAGTAGTAGAGCTAAAATAGGTGTGGGTGGTCTGATTAAGGTGAGTATTCAACGAAACTACAGCATTTTAGACTGAGTACTTCCACGTGGCTTCGTGTGATTCAGCGGTGGTTAATGGAAACATCTAGGTTCTCGGGGGACACGAGGCAGAGAGAATAGTTTCAAGCGGATCTTCTAAATTCCCAATGGTCATTTCTCGGGGTCATGGAGAAAGCTGCTCGGAAAAGATGAGGAGAATAGAATGTTAATAGAGTCTGTGTTAAGATAAATGTGCAGTCTCTGTTTGAAGGCAGACAACCTAGTTAACGACCTAATTTCGATTGGCAAGTTATTCCAAAGAAAGCTATATCTGGAAGCAAAAAACAAAGAGCGTTTACATGAGGAAGATGCAGGAGGGGGTATAACAAGTGCCGAGTTTCTTAGGTTGTAGGGACGGCTGACGGGGGTAATGACAGAAGTCCTGGGTAAATGTGTGCAATTATTAAGCCGAAAAAGGAGACAAAAGCCTGCTTCCCATCTCCTGACCCAAAGGAACCTGAGTTTTGTTAATTGACACCTATTTGAGTATCAAGTATTAGAAGCTGTCGGATACAGCAGTTTTCGTGTGAAATTTTTTTGAATTTGTTCAATTTTTGAACGGCTACCTTCATTCATGGGACCGAAAAAGGGGCAACAGTATTCTAAGATGGGGAAAACGAACATATGATAAAGTCTTTATTTCATTTCATGAAGATAGAAATTATAAGAGATAAAGCCGCAAATATGTGCGGCTTTGGCTGTAATTCTATCGGCGTGAGGAGAAAGGTCTAATTTATTGGTGTAGCTTAATCCTAGGTCCTTGATACTGGAACATTCAGTCATTGGGTAACCTTGAAAAATTACAGGTTGTGGCAGCCTTTCAGGCCCAAAGCACATATATCGACACTTAGAAGGTGAGAACTCCATCTGCCATGTTGAGCTCCATGTCGAAAGAGCATGCAGATCAGAATGAATTTGTTCTAAGCATCTCGCGGCCGTAGAGTTAGAGAAGGAGTAAACACACTTGAGGTCATCTGCATAAATATAAGATTGGGAGTGTTTAACACTTAATGAGATATCATTTATGGAAAGTAAAAAGAGCAGAGGACCAAGCACGCTACCTTGAAGGACACCACTCAAAATTGCGGTAGGAGTAGAGTATGAGGATCCCACCTAGACCTCTTGTTGTCGATTTGAAAGATAAGATCTGATGAAGTCAGTAAGTGGACTACGAAATCCTATAGCTTCTAGTTTGGCTAGGAGCCTTCTGTGAGGAACTTTATCAAATGCTTTACTAAGGTCAAAATAGATAACTACCACAGATAGATGATCATTACGAAGAGAAGTAAGTAGATTTAGAAAAGACATGTGGCATGTTTCACAAGATCGGTCCGGTAAAAAGCCATGCTGTGGGGAGCTAAGAATGTTATTGTTTATGCAGAAATCTGTTATTTTTTTGGCAATTCGTTTTTCAAAGAGTTTAGCCAGAGAGGGCGT
>JAYGXS010000001.1:73215125-73254707 GCA_036362985.1 Ligula intestinalis | reverse complement strand
TACATTTGTTTCAGACAATATATGCGAGTAATGATGAGTCTGCTTGCTAGCTTTCATGTCGTCAATGGTACGCTTTTATTAAAGACCGATACTGGAATTGGGTTGCTGCAGTGTGAAGTACGTAATAGACTGGCTTTCGTCTAGCCGATAAACGCTCGTGCATCAGTGGCAGAAATTCTACAAGAACTACCGAAATTCTTCTCTTGCACACCCACTGAACTACAAAGTACCGTAAAGTCCGACAACAGTACTGACACAAAGATCCTGAGGTGTCATTAAATGTGTCTGTTTACCACCTCTGCTTTCCGGTTATGACAACCTAAACTTAATACCATGAGTTGTGCAACGACGTGAGATCCTACAAACTCTCTGCGGTCTTGGTCTTGTGAAACAAAAATCTTCAATCGAATATCGATACTTAACAGTCCCGACAGTCCGAAGTTCCAAAACACAATGTGAATACCGCCTGTCTTCATACCAGACATACGCAGACTGCTTAATTTTTAAGTCTCTTGTCAAAAATTCTCGTTTGGTATACGTTACTGCGCCTTCTCATGGAATTCAAAATAATCTGGTAGTACCTAGTTGTGCACCAATGTGTGAGCAGTTAGCGCATGTACCCTCAAACAGATATTTACCCACTCCACAGCTGCTCTTATCCGCGTCCCACCGGATTTTGACTATTGCGACCAACATGACTTATTATCGCTGCAAAGACTGGTTTAAAAATCGCTTCTCCGACGTTTCCTTCGCTGGTAGTAAGTACAATGTCCGGAAGGTCCAGGTGATCTTTAAGACAACTAGCAGCCTACATCTTCGGCATATTTGTGGTCCTTACCGTTTGGTGTGGTTCAACGCAAAATATATAGAATCTCAATTTCCAGAAAGTCTGCTACGAAAAGACTTCTAGTGGCCAACTTTTGAGCTTTCTTTTACTTTCTTAATACACTGTAGTCATGCATGTTTCAATGAGCCTCCATGCTGTCGTGAGTCATACTTCTTCACACTTGACCATCAGCGTTAGTGGATCAGAATGGCTGATTTCCAATTTCCTGAGGCCAAGAATCGACTTTGTGTCTCAACGTATTGATATTGTTGGCCACGTAGGACGGATCCAAACGACCTTTTGACGTCGTCGCAGCGAGCATGGACTGCCTCGAGATACGTCTAGTATACTTCATTGGATGGATTGTTCTCAGAAAACAGCAATCAGCTTCCAGTTTTTTCGTAACCCGATGTTCTCAACTTCAGGAGACGCATCGGAATGATACCTTTTATAGGCGGAGCATTGTGTTAAGGACACCCAAACTTTGCGAACGTTCTGATAGAAGTCTCTTTATACTCCAACATGCTTATTGTATCCGTTTGGTATGAACTTCACCTCCAGATATCCGAGGCCATCTTCTTCCAGCAGACAACCATTAATCCCGAGGAAATAGAGATTGATAAAAATTTGAGGTTCGTCGTGTTGACAGGCAAACCGAATTCCTAATTTTATGTCGGATGGCTTTCTTACGGGCTCTCTCGGCCATTACTACCGTCAACGTTGCACCTTGGTAGATAGGCCTCTCATCCTGAGGCTATTACACGTTGGGCGAATGTTCTCTTAGTCATTTGTCAGTTTTTCGAGCCGTCTTTCGCCAAAAAACATTCTCAAGCGAAGCTTATTATTGACACCCCTTGTTTTTCGGACGAATGTGCAAATTATGAACACTAAGAATCACTTGAAGACGATTTCTTACTTCCTTTGGCGGTAACCTCTTTCGAGACCGTCACAGACCGTCCCTCGAAATTTATTTATGGATTTAATATTTTTATTTGATTTCCGAAAGTTCCCATGAACGGGTTCAAAGACTATTTCAAAAACATGCGTGCCCTTGATAAATTCCCATCAGGCTATTATTTTTATATGGGAACGGGATACAAGTTTAAACACGAGAAGATGATTTAACCATGCCCTCACAAGCCTTCCGGCAATGAGAGTTCTGGTATTATTCTCTCTCAACCCGGTTTCGCGCTCAGATGGGAAGGATAGGCTGCCGGCATAGAGTACCTCCATGTGCAACTACTCATTTACTTGCTCCTTTCGAAGAGATTATAGTGGTCGCACGATTCGGCGCCTATTTAAAAGAATAAAGGAACATCTCCCGGCATGGCCGAGAAAAGGCAAAGTTAGGAGCATGAACAGTGCTGTTTTAGCGCAAATCGTCGATTCCGGACATCGTGTGGGTCCCAACTGAGTCTTTTGGCGATTCATAAGGTCCTAACAAACTACACCAAGACATTGGGTCAGCATCTGCTAGCAACAACAGAGACGACCGCTATAAGCTTAAGGAAACTGGTCTTGGGTACGCAAAAGAACTTCCTGCAACCTCCGCGCCTGGCATATTCAACGGTCGCTTAAAAGCATATACACTTCCACACAATTTCTCTTTACCTCTGGAACGACTCCACCAAACTGCCACTCTCGATCAACCAGTCGTCTCTTATCACTCTTTCCCCCCATCAACTCCCAGATTGGCCGAATGTTGTAACTTGTAACCCGATGAGTATTTATCGAAAGCGCACGTATGCTCACCAACTAGGCTTCTGAACTTCTAATTTGGCTCTTTTTCCAGCTGTATTTAAAGTTGGTCTCTAAGTCACTATGTCGTCCGCACCAATTTCCAGTTTCATTCCAGCACAAAGTTGCACAGCCCTTTTAAGACTCTTCCTTTCCACGCCTGCCGAAGGCCTAGGGCTCAACTATCTAGCCCCTCCCCATTTTGTAGCATTATAAGAAGCATAAAGAAGGGGTTTTTAGAGCTCCAAACAGAGTGTAAGCCCTCCGCCGGTTCCCTCCTTTGGCCTGCTGTTAAAATTTACTAGGGCTGCTGAGCACATTTAGGGGAGGCGTGTCTTTGTTTTTTCTGCCATTACGATGCATGGGAAGGCGTGCCTTTATTGTTTATTCTGACATTAGGATGCAATCCATCGGGTTATTACCTTTTACCGCAATTGGGCGAACACTTGACGGAGAAGTGCCGCACCGAATAAGCACATCGGTGTCGTTGTTATGATAGTGAGCAGTGACGTCACACCATGACAGAGTGCTCGAGCATGTTGCGTAAACATTGCGGGCGTGCGCATTCTGTCATTTAGTTCACATATGCTATGTTGAACCATCCGAAACCGCTTTAGGTCTTTTAATCCATGAGTTCGTCGTCCTGGAAACTGCTGTTTTAATGGTAAAGTTGGTCTTGTCTCCTAGCCGTGCTTATTTTCATGTTTCTTTGTTTCCATGGCAATGTGTTCTCTATTATCCCCGACAGGCCTTCGGGTCGTGCATTTTCCTCCCCATTGTTTGACATGTCAATAAAAGTCTGCAGTTGTGGACGTTTATTTTGACTAATATTCGCTGTAAAATTGAAGTTTCCGTTCATTTGGTTAGCTTGAATGAAGTAAATGCATAAGGAAAACAAAGCATAATTAAAAATCTTCAGCAAATTAATCGCGTTATACAGTAAAAAGAAATAAATTTTTTCCTGTCACTTCTTCCGTGACCGAATTAGAATCGTGCGTATAGTCAGCCGTGCGATTGTCAGCATTCGGTCGTCTTTAGCATTCCCCCTCACGTTCTTCCAGACTGGTAGAACGCATTGCGTCCTGACGTAACTGGAAAAGACAACTCCCAGGCCATTTACCACTGCTAAGTCCTTGCAGTTTTCTATTTTGGATACATTCTTCACAACGCACAACGTTGTTATGGTTTTTTTCATCAGCCAAGGACCTCATCCAGAGACTTCTCATCGTAGAACCCGAACGGCGGTTGACAATAGAACAGGTTATGCAACATCCTTGGATTGCGAGACATCAGTTAATTCCGCAGACACCGCTCACAACTGTGGAGGTTCTGAGCGAGGAGCGTGATAACTGGATAGAAGTTCAGGTAAGTCCCATTATGGTTATGCTATGCCCTGCTCCGTAAGACGACAGCGACAAGTGAAGTTTTGTTGCATGATGGACAAAATTTGTCATTTAGTACCGTCATTTCATGTGCCATTTGATGGTTGGCGAAATTGTTAGATCGAGGTCCAGTCATTTTTGAAGGTATTACCAGCGCATCTTCCGTTTGCAACTGATTATGTAATCAGAACCGCAGTCAGCCTAGTGTGTTTACATGGAGAGACTGGTGGATTGAGAGTCGGGTGCCATGGCGCCTTTTTAATGCGGCAGCTATAACATGACACATGTGAGATCCGGGCCGCTTTGTGTGACAATTCAGTGTGTTATGCAGGGGGCAGGTCGTGTGTATTACGCATAAAAGGACTCTTTGGCTACTGTGTCAATCTGCATTTTTGTCTTTGCCGAACCCCCGGACCACGGACCACGCTGCGCTCCCGTGGATCGAAGAATTTCTGCCTGTGCAGTTAAATTGGTCACCTTCGTTTCGAACTATCGGTCAGAATAGGTGAAGATTTCAGGGCAGTGAAAGGCTTCTAGGGCTTTTAATCTTACCTTTTTGACATTAGAACTAGTTGAATCAACCGGCTCCATGTTGCAAGTCCATGAAAACATGGACGATCACTCTCCATTGCAATCGGTTAAGACCCGACTTCGATTGAAGTTGAGCCGGTTGGCATGTCTGCCTCGCAGGTCAAAGACCGCTTTGCATGAGGTGCGCTCCAGTTCAGACCTGATCATGACCATAGCGATGCTGTTCAGATCTAAGGCAGTGTTCGTCCTCCCGAATGTTTTCGTCTGTAGACCAACGCAGCACACATCTAGACCATGTCGGTCGGCTAGTAAGAAGAACACAGTTAATGGGTTGAGTTCCCTGCTGATTATTTGAGCGTAGATTAGACGAAGAAACGAACTCAAAGAGTAAGCGTCAGTGACATATATCTTCTCAGTGCATAGAACATGTCTCCAACCCTTGCAGAGATCTTTTTTCTTAGTGCGGATATCGTGTACTTACAACTGTGTTATCAGCGTAATCAGGATCCATACTACCTAGACTAGGTTCTAGTGTACTACCAGCATGATAGGCAACCATGACTTCACCGCATAGTCAGCTATTTGTCTTGAAAGGGCGTAGCCGTGAAAGGTCATTCAGCATAACGAGGGTTCTCTATTAAAGTTCTTATGTATACGTCAGTAACCCACCAACTCTACCGCCTTCCGAAAACTTCAAGAGAAACTTAAAGTGGCTGTTAGTAGACAGGATCGGAAACCGTCTGCATATCCGTTGACGAAGGGAAGGTTGATATCCAAACGAAAATTCAGACTTACCGCGGGCACCTTATATAATACCTATTTGCCACTTGCATATTTTCAGTCTCTATGATCTCATCACATTGTATGGACTGTTCACTATTTTTTGACAACACATTATGTTCCAAAATCCACCTTATATGAAGAAGCCCGACGAAGATAAATAGTAGCCGTTCCATCGGTATGGCCTTTGTTGTTAGGAGGAATAATCAGCAACCTTTCGGGTATTTTTATCTCTATGAAGCCAGCCGGATTTCGCTAAAGTGAATCTGAATTTGAACAGAAATCTACTGTCGACCAGTGGATAAGGCCATCGTAGTTCTAAGTTGTGTAGTAGCGCAAGAGAATGGCGAAGCTCTGATATAAAAAAGTAATGGAATATTTATTCCTCTTGTCCTCGCTCGCTGTACTCAGTCTTAACTCACATTTGATCGGATGCAATGCAAGAAAAGAGGTCTTACAGGACTCAGTACTTTCACCCTCACCTTTTCTGTTCTACGTGGTCGATGTAGTAGCGTGTGTGTCGTATAGGATGTTTGCCAGTGTTCTAAAGTCTGCCAGCTGAGCAAACCCCCTGGAGAACGTACAGAGAAAGACTAAAACTGTGCCCATTGCGGCGTTCATCAGAGGATCAAAAGAGACTCTTAGCAAATCGAACTTTAGACTCGCTTCCCTAGGAGTTCGAATAATCACCGGCATTGTGGATTGACAGCCAGACAGTGTCCTTACTACTCTAAAATTGCAGGCCATCACCCACAGCCATCAACTGGCGCTTAACGGGCACGTTGCTATTGCCGACAGTTTAAATTTTGACCGTGGAAATGTGTGCATACCCACGTGCGCGTTTCCGTAGGAGTGCGGTACAGAGGCTGTTACCATCAATGTTCTCACATGGCGTAAATGACAAGGATTGATTTGGCATCACTCCTGCCATCCCAATAGTCGCATTTGGCACATTCTGGGTAGTGCAGTCATCAGTTCATAATGTTAGTAGTAATTTAGTCGTTTCAAAAATCACTTGGTTGCTCGTAACTCCTCAGTGTCATCTAGCGCTCGGTGTGCACGTGAAAGTATAAACCTCCTTGGACGTCTGCCACACCGTCCATCGGCATAACTTGTAAAAAATTGCTTAGATAAGTCTTTTCAGTGTTCCGTTCTTACCGAGTAGGCCTGGTTTCTAACCGTCATATTGATTGCATGTCTTCTCACTGTCATCTGAAGGAGACACCGACCGACGATTGGCCCAGCGCTAGGGTTCTTTTCATTTATGTACGCATATCCTATGCAGGGTGTCCTGAGCATTCACAGAAGTAAATTCACCATCCTTGTAGTCGACCAGGTATCTCGTTTAAGAGGCATTTACCAATCTAGTTCAACTCAGTACATTTAGTTGACACCGGCAGCAAACATAACGGCTTGGCGGCTCTCGTCAAATATTGCTTTTTTCAGTTTCCTTTACGTCATCCTTGTCACGTGTTCCGTTCGTGTTGCAGGACATTTTACTGTGGTGTTGGGGCACTCACTGGCTGAGTCACACGGGACATATTCGTCCGGCTCCGCCTAGTAGTCAGTAGTCTAGCAGACTAATATTCCTGAGATAAGGAAAACAGGAATAGCTATCTGTCGCTTGTTAGCCGTCATCAGCCAGCCATAGTCAACCGTAGGTTTTGCAACGCCCGAGGCTCGAAACCGCTGACCGGTGACCTACGAGATCGTCCCGCAGATTTTTATTGGGTATGCATATTACTAACGGTAGGACAGAGAGCTCGTGGCTCAGTGGCTAGGGCATTGCACTTCTAGCCAACGGCTCGCGAACTTGATCCTCAAGTGTTGCAAAAAACCTGGGGTTGGGGATGGCTGGCTGATGACGCCTGATAAACCAGCAATGGCCATTTTCGACGTTATTTGGTTCATTTGACCCACTTGTGGAAAAAAACTCGCGGCGTCGGTGGGAGTCGAGCCCGCACAGCAGGGAGGCCTTTTGCGCAGCCAGCGATTACCGATTTGAGCTACGACGCCACGCCATGCGCCGCAAATTTTTTCTGCCCAATGTAATCCACCATTACGGAGCAGCAAGCTGACTGTCCAGGCAGGATTTTCTAAGTAATCATCTGGAATCCACCAGAGTGAGTAATAGGCTCACTTAACTGTTATGGAGTGTTGGTAGATTTGCTTATTCAGCCAGCCCATTCACTTGATCCGATTGTGAAAAATTCACGGTCTATGTAGGCGTCGAACCCATACAACACGGAAGGCTTTTGCGCAGTCAATGCTCTACCATTGAGCTACGAGGCTCACCGTGGGCCGTGGATTTAATCCCAATTGGGTCGATTGGCTGCCCGCGTTGGCTGCACAAAAGCCTTCCCTGCTGTGTGGGTTTGAGTCTCACAGAGGCCGCGAGTTTTTCAAAATTGGGTCAACTGAATTCAGCAAATCTGTCACCCCCCCATAACAACGTTATTTGGCCTACCATATTTTTATACCTGCAACTTGGCTGTTTTCAAATTGACGTAATTGTGAAAAAGCCAGCAGCCTCGCCGGGAGCCGTGAGTTTAATCAGGCGATAGTGGAGGTGAAGGACGTTTTTTTTTCACATGACATAGGAGACATTTCACTAACGATAAGTGGTGCAGGTCGGGAAACGTGATTAACCTCACAAAATTGTGAATCATCATTATAAGCTGAACGCGTTCCTGAAAAAAAGCATTTTTTTATCTGGAATGTGCTATCGCTGCCAACGTTTACAACTCTGTAGTACAATTAATCCAGCATTATATTCCGACAATTTTCTGTACTTATTACGTTCCGAGGCAGCATCCAGTGCCAGGACGTTTTCTTCTACTAGAGGATATTAATCTAAGCGAATTGAATTTACCAAAACCTCCATCACCGACTCGGTACTTCGTTTTTCCCTGCGTATATTATACGAAACAAGGCGTGGATACACACGTTATTTCCAGAAAAAAGATTTTTCTTTTGAAAATGTAATTTTTTGCAATCGTACTTTTAGGCTAGTTTGCAGAGTGTCTACAGACACCCATGTTTTCCTGGCGTATGCAAATAACCCATTGGTTATCACCAACATTCCACAATCGAGCAAGCCTTTTGACTTCTGAGCATGTACTACCTTCAGCTAACTGAAAGCACAAGGCTTCAGAAACGCGAGAATGTGCCAAATCCCGTCAAACGAGTAAATTTGATTTGCCGAAGTATATGGATGATTTGTATGCAAATACATTAGTAAATAAGTGCAACAGCGTTTTCAATCACCTTCAGTACAAACATACTCCAATAATTAATGGCAAATGCAACATGATAGTCAGCCAATCGCCTTGTGTCTGATTATTTGCTTTATGATAGTGTCACGAAGATTCAAAGTAATTTTTATGGTTTTACATTGTCTGGTGTACAGTTGACTAACAATCATACTCCGAACTCGCAGTCAGTCCAAGGTGTGTTTGTGAGGAGTAGCCGACTGGTGATCAGGCTGCGCTGGCTCCTTCTTAACTTGAGCTCTGATACTCTCACTCGTATGAGCCACTCAAACTTTTGTGTGAAGTACCAGTACTTTTGTTTGGGGGGGGGGCACGTCGTGTACACAACACGCGTATACGAGGTTAGGGTGTTTGCCTCTGAGCAGAGAGATCGCGGGTTCGAAACGCGAGTGCGGCAGCAATTTCAGTGGCAATACTGGAGTTAGGTATCACTAGCTGACGACGGCTAATGAGCTAGAAATGGCCATTCTAGTGCCCCTTGTCTTTGTCAGCAATACGTAAACATCTCGGCAACCGCACCCACTCCTCGCGCCGGCCCACTGACCGGCTCGGACGGTGGCTTGGGTCGAGGAATGAGAATAGGGCGTAATTTCCACGGCCCAGCTCACCATAAACAATCTGACGTGCTTGAAGCTATCTCGTTGCGCTAAAAGCCGTGGCCTGGAGGGTCGCCCACTGACGGGATGACTCGGACCGTATGGTCGGCCCCAGGTGTGTGTGTGTATGTGGAGCGGCTGACTGGGTAGATTCCCCGCGAGTCTGCTTTCACTCTTAGTTTCAACTGCGGTGGATCGTTGCGTTGCTTCAGCTTGCTGTAGCCTTCATGTAGCTTGCCTTGCTTGCCTCAGTGTCTGCCTCGGCTTGCTTCAGCGTTTGCTGCAGCTTGTGGGAGCATGCGCCTGCCCATAGTCTAAATCGGCGGAGAAACTATCGTGTGTGGAGTGGCTGACTGAGAGTCAGGCTGCAGCGTCTCCTTCTCAATGTGGCCTTTATAGCACGCCCACTCCGCAGCTTTCTAGCCACGTGCGACGGCACACACGGGGGCTGCTCCGGCCTCGCCAGCCGCCTGGCCCTCTTCCGCCCGGACTCTTCTCGACTCGGTCATGACAGCGAACCCAGATGAGGGAGTGTGAGTGAGAGTAACGTAGATGGAGCACAAATGGACTCTCACTATAACCCAGCGCAAGTCACCCTCCGTGTACCACCCTGCTCTAGAGCACACGATGGACCTAGTCAAAACCGACGATTTATCTGTCATACAGTTGGTTACCATGGAGAGCATTTCATGTGATTTCATGGCCAGGGGCCTGAAAAAAATGAAGGTTTTCATGACTTTGCCAATGACTAATGAATTGAAATATACTTAACAGCTGGAATGACTAGCATAGTGTTTTGTGGTTATGAAGAGCACTTTTACCTCTAAGTATTGTGTGCTTTTTGGTGACAACACGCTCTGCTGAGTTTCACAGTGTTCTTGCACTGACGGTGGGTGATTTTCAGTGTTTACAGTTGATTGCCAAACAAGGGTCTGGCACTTCGTATCTATGTATGGAATATATAATCAGACAGCCGGCAATGGACTGACGGTCATGTTGCATATGACGTTATTTCTTGAGCGGTATCTTTACTGAAACCGATTTAAAAGTGTTAACTCGAACGTTGTTGTACCTTTTTGCTCGTGGACATACCCCCTCCACTTATGTAACATCGGTTTACTCGTTTCACGTGATGAGTATGTGCGCATTCTCTATGTTTTAAGGAAGTAGCTATTTTTTTAATCAACTTCATGTTACTGTCAGTGTCTCCTATGCATTTTCAGTTAACTGAAGGATAATAACTTTTTATAAGAAGTTTGGCTCGATGCCTGTCGACCGGCTTCTGATTTATTGAATATTTTATGCGATTCTGCTCATGTTTCATGATTTCGTCACGTAAAGCACGTTGGCAGCTCATCAGTACCTTTTGTTTTTGTCCTCCTGTCCCTAAATTGTGCACCATCGTTTGCAATCCATCTAATTGAGTTTGTCTGGGTTTTTATTACTATTCCAGGTAACAGGATAGGTGTCTTTTTGAGACAAAATACCCCTGGGACCGACTTGGTACTGTCAAAATCGATATCCTAGATGAGATAGCTTTGACATTGACGGCACAGTGTAGAACTTGGTAGCGCGCACTGCACTGCCTTGTGGAAAGTGGCACAACTTGCGAAAACATTTCCATGCCGTCTTTCCAAACGCAAGTGATCACATATGTGAAACTGTAGAATTGATTAGCTGGAAGAATAATTCCAAAAAAACAACAACGCGACAGGCTGCTGGGTAAATATCTACACATCTATCTATTAAAAGTTAATAGGTCTGCCTCGACTGCATAAATCCGATTATTTAAACAAAACACTTGAATAGTGTACATAATTTTCTTAGGGTGAAATTACGTCCCTAATCTAATTTTGAGCATTTTTATTCGGGGGCATTTTGGAGATATTCGCACAATTAATTGTGCCCTCTTCCGCTCATAGGCTGAATGCATGAATTATTAAACTTCTCTCAACGAAACTACACCATTTTGGACATAATATAGCTAAGTACAATAAAAGAATACAAGTCAAAAAACGAGTTCCAGGAAGTAATTTAGAAAGAACAGATGCGATCGCTGGAACAAGAAGCCTACTCGCTTGATGTTTCGGGGTCCGTCGCTGATTCACCTTCAGGCACCCGTTTCTGCTCTCGTCTCTGAAGATTAATCCGCGGTGTAGTCCGTAACATCAGGTGAATAAAGTTCTCGAGGGAAGTTCTTGTGAGTTTTCTCCTATAAAGTGAAGTTTATTTTAATCTGGCGTCGTAAGTCCGTGATAAAGATGCATATTGAGAAGAAGAAGATTCGATCGCTGGGACAATACGTTTATTCGCCTGACGTTTCGAAATCGGTCGCGGATTCATCATCAAAGACATGAGTAGGAAACAGTAGCAGATGCATACTGCATTAAGTGGGATGTGTTTCTCGATGAAATTTGCTTAGCCTGCTCTCAGTTTGGCTACAAACTTTTGCAACTACGCTCAAGCGACCTCTACCATTCATTAGCCTATTGAACTTTTTCCTCGTATGTTTAACGAGTTTCGCAGCTGTTCGCCACTAGAGCAACTTCTTTCATCAAAAATGTATCCTCCTGTGGGATTATCCATCTAAAGTCTAGTTGACCCAGTCAAAGTGGAACCTTTTAGACCCGTTCGTTAATTCTTAGGAGAAGAAAGCGTTTTATTTAAAACTTATCTTCCAAAGCTTTCAGAAAAAAAAGCTTTCTCTTTTCACAGTGTCTAGGATTCGAAGGAATAAATAACAGGAGACTACACGAGTTTACTTAAAATAACGTAGTTATTATGGAGAGAACTCTGTTCCCCATTTCTCCACTATAGGCTCTTTTATACATCGGATCTTGAGCTAAAAAGGTTGTTCCGTTAGTTGATATGCGAATTAACGGCGGGCGATAGGCCGAAGCAGCGGTAAATAAGATGGAATACCCTTGTAACTATCGAAAGCAAGAGAATAGGTCATCAGTCAATCAGAAAATTGCCTTCCCGTTGTGACATGTCCTGATAATATTCTATGGACTAAAGAGCCGTGATTAACATTAGAAACAGAAGAGAGCAAAAAGGGTCTAACATTCTTAAGCAAAAATGGAAAAAATAATAAGCAAACAGTGAAGGATAGAAAAAAAAGCAGAGTATAATCATTCGTAAATGGTAAGATTAAGGGCTGAAAGTCCTTTATAGGGAGGAAAGAAGTGCGCTGAGTGTTGATCTCACTCTTCCTCCCCCACCGCCTAGCTGCTCGGTCGCCTGAGGTTGCATGGGCGTCCGTGACCGTACAGAGACCTTTAGAAATGGAAGACGAGTCTCATTTCTGACGGGATGACCAATAACCATATCGTCGGCATGCCTAACATGTAGGCGCTCCGCGTTAGATGAAAGCGCTGAGCCGTCTACCTCACTTTTTATTCCCAAGCCCCAGACCGGTCATCGGACTGTTGCGGGGAACGGATGCAGCTGCTGATGTGTCCAGTATCCTCGTCTGTATGTACTACGTACACGAACTGTCCCCTGCAAAGGGCAATCATCAGGGCATCACACAAAAGGGGTTGAGTAACTCACATGCGCTAGAGTGTCAAAGGTCACGTTAAGAAACAGCCATGGTAACCTGACCCTCCGCCCACCAGCCGACCACTCCACAGACAGACGAACATTAGGCTAGCAACGAGGTGTGAGTGCAATTGTCAGCTGACAGCCGTGATAGCCTGGACGCTTAGCGCACTCTACTAGTCTCAGGCTCGGATTCCCACCTACAGCAGAGAAAGAGCCGAGGATCATGCTTCTGGCTCGTGTGGAACGTGCCGTTTGCAAACATGTGTTGCGTGCTGTTGAGCGTGATCGATCTAGGTGCTGGTGAAGAGAGATGTGGTATAGCCGGTAGTATTCTTCCGCAGGTTTTCATGGAGGCCCTTCTTGTCTAATAGGCACATGTGGTGTAGACCGTGCGGACAGTGGAGGTGGGGGCTATTCGTCCGGCGCTAACGAATTTTTGCGCCTGTAACATTTTACTATCTAATACAACTCTTTACCTTACACCAGCCAACCTTCATCTTCAGTGGTATAACGTGCAAGCAGACCATAGAGACGCCAACGGGTTCCGCAATATGCAGTGTGGTAGCAAAAGTAGTCTGACAAAGACTAGAAAACGTCGTCTTTAATCGCTCTCGTTTTGGCGTCGATGCGTGAACTGCATGTTTTTATAATCGAAAGGAGCAAACTAGCAGACCCCATACTTAACGGCATTTACCGAAAGTCAGTCTACAAGAGAAGACAATGCCGAATAGTTGCCTTTCCTGGACGTCCCCATCACGCGCACAGGCAAGGGAGAACTTATCACCACAGTGTTTTAAAAGTTTACCAACATAACTCAAATACTCAACTACCATAACAACCATCCAAGTGCGCATAAAAGCGACGCCGTTAGAGAACTTTTCTAAAGCGCGAAAATCGCATTACAGTGAACTCGAGAGACGAGTACGAGAACTGCGGCATCTTTGGAACCAACGGGCAAAGAATGGATACCGGAACAGCTTTGACAGCTGCTGCCTCCGTATGCAACCACGACAAACAAACGGAAGAGAGCTACCAACACTCCGGTATCCTCTATCATACATAAAGAATGTGTCAGAAGCAACGGAACGTATCGTTGCAGAGTTCGACGTGGTTATCGCCGATCGTTCAACAACTACCATGCGAACCCGAATCATGCAAATAAAGGACCGACTAGTCACACAATGCAGACCAGACGACGACTTAGCTCGCGAATAATGCAGCACATGTGCGCAGTGCGGTGGGGCGAACCATTGTCTGAGATCGCCACTCACACTCTGGAGGAAAGCTACGAGTTAATTTTTGCGAGCACGCGGATACTGGTGCTAGCCGACAATAAAATATGACAGGAAGTGCTGGAGGCGCGGCTGTCTGATACAAACTCCATCAACAGGCATGTTGACATATAACTTTGCTACCGCGCGCTTCGCTCGCTCGCACGCCCTAGAGCCGGGGTCCAGTTTTCAGCCAAGGACGCATGCCCTCACGACACCATGGCACGGCGTGGATTCAGCCTTATCACGTACACCTCCAATCGTCTCTGTTAGACTACAAAACCGCTCATTTGTTGTTGCCTGTTCACAGTCTCGGATGATAGCCTCCCATACGATCCCGAGAGTTCAGACCACTATATGTATTGTCCCAGTGATCTGGTCTTCATCTCCCTTGCATCAATCAAGAGCCTGGGGCTCGCATATTCGTTTTAGTTCGAGAGGAATTTCAATTAAGAAATGGAGTTGTGCTGAGCGACCGCAAGAGCTCTTCGAGCGCGTGCCTGAATGGCTTCCGAAGTTGGAAGACATACTCTCCCGTACCCCCCATTGCCCCTCTATAGTTATATTGTGGATAGCCTGTTGATTCAAAACTAGCATCTGCGTTTTTGCTCATGCACAAACAATTCGTACGCAAGGACCCATGTTGGCAGCGTGCATGCAGAGAGTCAGATCACACTAGTGAAATTAACTACATCGCATCATAAAGGCTCGACATTCCTTTGGTAGTTCGTAGTTTTTTTTATTCACACTCCCATTTATTCCGCACATGCTAATGGCAGGTATATATTTTCCACTTCTTTTTGGTTGCGCAACATCTCCAGATCATGAAACATATATCTTGTCGATCGTGTGGACTAATCCTGAAATTTTAATACGATCATCGTTTTTTTATCAGTGTCGTTATGGTGACGGCGCCACTCTGTCTCACTTCCGCCCATTAATAAGGCGCCTTTTGGCCTAACTCGTTTACCGGGTGCTTTCATTTATTTACAGCAGGTAGAACCTACCAGGTCGCTGACTTAAAATCATAGGCCCTTGGGTTTACCTAGACACTGTTTGTCCAGTGCGTTCTTGTGCGTTAATTTATGAACACATCGTTCATGATTTTGCTTTTTATGAAGTGGACGTTTTATGTATGTGTAGGCTTTTAGGGCAGAGAGCAAGCTTTTGATTCTAACCTTCTTTGGGGCTTCTTCGTCTGTAGTTTCGAAGTTTTTTGTCTGTCATTCATTTCCACCAGTTAGGGGTTGCAGTATGCAAAAATCTGCATATTCCGTCGGCTTCGGAGTTACCAGATTTACTTTTTGACATTTGTCTCCTCATAGTCAAACAGTACACACATGTTGCACACGACCTCTTATTAACTGTTCTTGCAATTATTAAGGAAGCTAAAAGAGCAGGTATACAGTTCCTGCTTCAGAACGATATTGAATTTCTTTTTACAATTAAGGCTACTAACACTTATTATTTCAACGGTTATCCAATTGAGTGCAGCGTATATTTACCATCCCGGAGCCTCGGGAGACCGCTGCACTCACTTCCATAACCTGTGCAAGGGTAAACGGTGAATTCCACAATTTAATGAATTTTCCTATTGTTTGCTTTCTAATTTTCCCAGAACTTTATCCCTAACTTGGAGGAACTAAGTTTAAACTACTGTCTACAGGCACAGACCAAAATGGGATACAGTAGTCGCTGGTTATTAAGCCCACCTCGGGCCCAGACCAAATTGGGCTTAATAAGTGGCTGGGCCTATTAACCGTGGGCTTAATAACCGGCGACTTCTGTCTTAATATTTCAGCTGCCACTGCGTACTATTCATTAAGCCGCCAACAAGTAGCTAATAGTTTATAGTGGGGTTGCAGAGTACATCATATTGAGCTTTTTAGCTAGTACCTGTGTTGTCTGTATGGCGTATCGTGCAACCGGAGATCTCCGATCTGTTGCTGTCATGTGAACCTTAAGATAGGCAGCATCGTATGTACATGGTCGAATATATATCCCCCGCATAGACTGTATTCTCTGTCAGGTCGGCTACTGTGTTATTTTCCAAATTCATTCTTTTTGGCCTTTGAATGTGGTGGATGTGACGGGGGGGGGGGAAGGAGAATGAAGTGGGATGTCGATGTTACGCAAGGCCTTCTCACTGTACTCCAAATGATTCGCATTTTGTTCCCTTGGGGATCCACGTCACTGTGGTTTTAACTGAACTCGTCTCTCTCCCTTTTGTATACTGTATCATCGTTTTTTGTCTCTGTAGGAGGGAATTCGTGCCGAACTTCAAACTCTTCGGCGAGAGAGCCAAACACCATTTTTAAAGAGACTGGAAGACTCAAAGAATCCAATCTTCGTCCGCCGACGCACGAAGGCTGCGAAGGGTGCCCTTCCTCCGGTTTGAGACCAGCCGACCCGACTCTCATGCCTCCGCCTTCTGCAAAATCGGCACTTCCTCCCACTGACAGGCTCATCTACTTCCGCCTAGTTCATCTCATTCCGTCCATTTAGTTGGCTGTCTAGTTTTTGAGGTTTGCAGAGACTGACTGCTTCTTGCGCCTTTCGTTCGATAGCTTTGGGTGAAACAAGAGAACATCGCTGTTTTGCCCACCCCCTCCCACTATATACGGGATGTGCTCCGTGAGATCGGAATATAGACCCCCTATTTATCCAACTCTTGGCGCCTGCCTACTGCGAGGCCTCCTGAGGTGATGTGTACCCGAGCGTATGCCTTACTGCGATCCGTCCTCCCTCCCTGCCCTCCCTTAACTTTATAATCTCCATCTCCACGTCTCATTAACAGGAGACGTGTGCTCAAGACGCTCACTCATTTGTATCAATCATCTTAGCTTATACAAACTGACTTCTTTTTATACTCCTTAACGACTACGCGATGTTTGTTTATCATTTTTATCTTTTGTACTGCTGGTTTCAATTACCAAATGTGCATCCTTATATGATAACCTTTATTGAGGTGCATTGTCCGGTTGATCGACAATTATTCAGAAGAGTAATTTAAGGTAGTTTTGATTTCTTCTTGGTGTAGGGGGCAGCTTCTTTCACCAAGCGCCGGGTAGCCTCATTCGTATGTCCTCCATGACCCTCGCAGTTAGCAGTTAATCTAGCAGTTGGTGAGAAAATTAAAAATTCTCCCACCCTTACTGCAAATCGGGATGAAAGAAAAGATGCGAATTTCTGTCACCAGTAAATTGGATTTGGAGTCGACGCTTGGCTGCGGTCCCGAACATTAAAAATTCACAAAACGCACTATTTGCTTCAAGGAAATACACCCATTTTGGCACCTCTCTGTCTGTCTTCCTCGGAGACGGTTGCGTAAAACTCGGTATACAGGGAAAAGTCCGTCGGATCGAATGTCCTGTTCCTTTTTTGAATTGGTTCGCGACAGTCAGCTGTCAAAAAGACACGAAGAGGAGGCTATTGCAGCCTCACCTTTAGTCTTAGGTCGGACAGATATGTCTTGTCGGCTGGAAAACCCACGAGGGACTTCCCTTGAGGCATCGTGCCACTTGTCCGCCCACGCCTAGGCCTAGGTTTGAGAAACTCAAATTTGTCGTGTATTCCGGCGTAGTCGGTCTGTGTTATAGAGGCGGGGCCCCTATGTATTCACGGCAGTCGGCGAAAGGAATAGGTCAGCTAGGTCATGCCCGCATTCAAGCCGCCCACGCCGTGTGTCGAGCAAACGAGACGACCGCCCACACAGTGTGGGCAGTGGCCGCAGTCGAGGAGGTTCGAGAATGCTCAGGCGAATTTAAGTGCATTGTTACGTAGCGGCCGTATTTTATACGCACTGTATGTCCGCTATCTTCATCTTCTGTCTTCTTTGGTGTTGAATTCAAGAATGAATCCAAAACTACAGGATAAATAAATTATGGTTTAAGTAGAAACGAGAACTTTTCTTCTCATTAACCTAGCTTACAAGGCTGCGATAGGACACCGGCGATTATCACTATAGCCGAATAATTTTGAAACCTTCTGACTGCTACACTTGAATTCAAGATTTAAACACTGCGCATTGTGTACATCCTGTTTAAGGAAAAGTACGTTTTCGCCTACTGTTTGAGGAAGAAGTCACATGGTTCTCATAAAATGTTGCAATGGATGTAGAGCATACTTTATGCAGTATAGACAGCATTAATAAATTGACGGATAAGATGTATTATGAATGAACACCTCACAATCATATAAAGCTGATAATTAGAAACTTTTTAAAACCGAAGGATACCCTTTCTTTAAGTATAACATTCAAAGAAGGCGTAATTTGCTACCAAATGAGTACAAGAAATAATTTTTTCGTCCATGTCTTCCATAAAATATATTTAAATTAAAAAGGGAGTTAAAATCAATGATAAAAACGCATACTATATCAGTAGTTATTTTTTACAGTAAATGCGTTTTGTTAGTGGTCAGAACGAAACTCATTTAAAAGTAGTCATCCTATCATGACTAAAATAACTTCAGAATAGGCTATATGATAATCAGTATCACAACCTGAGTCAATGCCGATTAGCGAGAGAATATCAATTTTTCGCATATGTCGGCATGTTGCACGGATTCTGGCGTGTAATGCACTCCGGGTAGGTAGGGCCAAGGGAAAACAGGGCGGGTTTGATGTTGTTATTCATATTTTTTGGTCACATGTTTGAATTCTGTTGGCCACGCCCAGGTTGTGATAGTCTGTGGGCCAGCAGTTTTGGGGCACATTTCCCCACCCCTCCAATGGGGAGAAATACGAATCACTTAAATTTGAGTGGCTACCGAATTATACTATGAGGCATAACCTTACTATGGCGGAGAGACAAGCCGAATTAGTAGAAGAAGAAGCAAGGGCTGGGATAAATTTTTTATGAGCTTGGCATTTTGGCTTCTCACTCGAACTCTTGTAGGACCTCAAGCGCGTCTACGCCTCTGGCACGCACGCCGCGTGAGGGATCCCGTTATGAGGATTCCCTCGCGGCCGGAATGTACGCACACAGCTACTTTGACAGTCAGTCCCACGCATCAGCACTGATGAGGAATCACACCGGCTCTTAGGACGCGCCTCATTTGCCCGGGCCCATTACACATTCTCGTAAGAGGTGACAACTACGTGAGCCATGAGCTGCTCCAGCCATGGTTCTCTCGGGGAGCACAGTCTACAGAGCAGCGTAAGGAGATCCTTCTTCGATAATTAGTGAGGAGACTTTGATTGGGTAGGATAATTGGCTTCGAGGAGAACGCAAAGGTGGCTACCCTTTTCCACTGCCAGCGTCAGTAGACCAAAATACGTATCTTGTTATTATGGGTATCAAAGAATCGAATGCAAATGATGAAGCTAGGATCGCGCCGAGTGCAAACGTGTGCGCTGCATTCAGGAGCCGCTGATTATACTAGATAACTGGGGGCATAGCAATTGCAGCCTAGGCCTACTGCATCCACTGTGCACCTAGCATACCACTATATGTGATTATTTTTGAGTAGGCCTCTGAGGGGGTTAGAATACGAATCCAAAAATGTCGGGTGAATAAAATTCTTGTTTTTGCGCTCGTCTATGTTTCTTTTAGAATGTTTCTTAGCTGTATCCTATCAGGAACTGTCACATTATAGCAGCTAGGTAGCAGAAAGCGTTGTAGAGCAACATTTGAGATACTCGGGACGGTAACATAACTATTGCTTGTACTTCATTGTAAATGTTACGTGCAGAAGTTTTGCAACCAACAAAGTGGATGTCAGTCCCTGAGTTGAACAGTGCGCGCCCACTTCGTCCCCCTTTGCCCCAACATGCATTTTTGAATAAATTCAGCGACTTTTAAAAGCTTTTATCATCAGAAAGCTATTTCGTGCACACACAATTCAATATTATTTTTTCGGCAGATATAATTTGCCGACAAAGACTAGAGAGACTGCAATGGCCATTTCTGACTCTGATCAAGGAGGTTGCGAGTTCAAGGCTCGGGTGACACACCACATGGGTTTGAGTATAACTGCATAACGATGACTAATAAGCCAGAAATGGCCATCCCAGTCTCCCTTGTCTTTGCCGGCAAATTATATCTGCCTCCTTCCAGGTTTTACGACTGTCAGGTTCATCAACGATTACCATTTCGTTCATCATGCTAGGGTACAAAAATCAGCTGCTCTTATTCATTGTGACTAATTCGTCTTCGACCTTGGTGACACACACATAAATAAACAATAGATTGAAATACTTACGGCATTTTTTGAAAATGTGCATTGATCGGGACACAGCGTGTTAAGATCAACACCCATGACCTGTGCGTGACTACGTCAGGCAGGCAGGCTTGCGCAGCACCTCCACACTCTCTCCTTCCCCATACTTTTGGCTTTTGTCATAAAAGAGAGTCAAAACAACCGGAAGATGGCTCCAGTGCAGTGGCTAATAAAGTAAAAAAACCATCTGCGCGTGCCACACACATACAATCCGATTTCCACAAATTATACAAGGCCTTCATAAGGGGAGTTGCTAGGATTCCACATACGCGAGAGTGCCCTAGATACCATCTTACGAAGCAGCAAGTGAGTCAGAAATCCATTCCTCCGTCTCCTCTAAAGTACTCACGGTGACAGCTCGATCGTCATTTTCGACAGTGCCCACCGCGAGCCTTAGCAAGCGAAAGGCAATCGCGGTGCCTAGCACTGGATTATAAGGAAAGCAGACTAACGAGATCGACCCCACCTTCTCACCACTTCCACGCATATACCCGCTGTCGTACCAAAAGTCGAGAAAATCGGAGATACGCAAGAGCGCAGGCGGCTGGCGCGACGAACACTTGAATACGCGTCCCAAAAGCACATTTTACTGAGTAGGCTTCCACGTGCGCGGGAGTGCCATAAAGGCCACATAAAGAAGGAGCCGTTTCAGCCTGACTCTCAAGCCGCCGGTCAGCCAATCCACACAACAGGACACACACTAGGCTGATTGTGTGGTCCGACTTGTCCCGTCAGTTGGCTAACCTCCAAGCCGTGGCGTTTAGCCCACCATGATAGCTTCAAGTACATCTTATTGTTTTTATTGAGGAAAGAAATGCGCTGAGGATCGACCTTACTCCCTCTCTCCCCTCTCCCCTCCCACATCAAGCCACCGCCTAGCTGATCGGTCACCTGAAGTGGGATGGGCGCAGCGGCTGATAGGGCCTACGAAGCCGTATGCGCGCGCCACGGTACGCCCTGTCCATCTTGACACACACACCAGGGTTCACAAAACCAGGAAGTTAGAAGGAGCCGGCACCCCCTGACTCCCAGTCCACTCATCAGCCACTTCACACGCAACAAACACTGGGCTGATTGTGTGTACGGTAAATGTGTCAGTTAGCAGTGCCTTAAAGAAAGCAGACTGGAAGTGAGCATTGTAAGGCAGTTTGTACTGGAGAAGAAGAAGTGATGAGAAAAAATGAGAACAAGCTCCTCCACCGAAAGCTTTGAGTATCATATCAAACAGTCACTTGGCAACCTTTTAAGAAACGGGTCTAAGTGCTTCGCGATCGATCTAAGGTGTGTCGTAACGATTGAATCTCCGGTCCCTCTTTCTTTTTTTTTCTCCGTCCCTGTTGGCTGTCCGAATCTGTCAACCAGCTGGTGCTGGGCGCCAAGGTTGATGCGGCAAGTAGCCAACGCCTACACGTGTCTACCCATAAATGGCAGGGTTTACAGGATCGGACGGAGTCTGCGCAGCTACCTAAAGGCGCACCGTGAACTAATCCAGCTGACCTTGTTTTCGAAAACTAAATCGGTAGCACCATCCGATTTGAGGGTCGGTGTACAATTTACAAATTTGGACAAAAAAACGACAGGAGGTTTCTTATAGGAAAACTAATTGAATGTGTTTATAGGCCAGTTTGGCTCTGTATTGACGACACTCAGCAAATCTTTACAAACCGGGTGTATCATAATTGGCGTGGTTGCGGCGTAAAGACAACACACTGCGTAGACATTTCCTTGTTGGATATCAATACTTGTGTTAAATTTCCGCCAAATAGGTTGAAATTAAAAGGCAGACCTATACTATATCGTGGCTTTATGAAAGATCTTGTGTTGAGTGAGTGTTCCAGTATCCTAAAATAAATGCTACCGTAATAATACAATTGAGGCCTTTCATCTGAAGTGTTTTGACAACTAAAGGGCGATAGAAAACCATCCGATGAATAAATTTTATCGAATGGAATGCCACGACCATCGTTGCAAGAAGCTTTTTTACTAAACTCGAGCTGCCAGTATTAGTAGGCGCGTGCCTGGGGCTTGCTTGCACTCGCACACAGTTACTCCGGGTGCCATAATCTGTCGCGTCAACAAATCACAGACGTCTGCACGTGTACGGCTGACCATTGATGAGTATTATATCCCCGTTGACTTGGGCAAAACTTGCACAATAATATAAAAAGTTGCCTAAAAACGTGCACTCTGAAAAATTCTGAAATCCGCGCTGGCGGCGTGGACGCAAGCCTCGCGTGCGTCTACCAGAACATACAGAATAAATGTGTCTAGTTGATGACATCGCGTCTTTGTCATCATGTACAGACCTGGTCGCACATTCGAAGCTGCTGATTCGCACGTTTGACTTCAGTTGTTGTGACATGTGCAGACTATTCACATTTTGCAGACTCTAAAAAGAGCATATATTCCTACTTACAGGAAGACGAATGCTCGACTTGCGTGTAGGCAGGTAACTAGGTTAAAATAAGTAGGCGTATTACTGCCTGAAAAAACCACAAATTAGAACAGTGGTGCACATACCCGAAATCACACTGGAGTAGCCGTTGATGTGCCGAACCCCGCGCCGCTGTGGCATATAGCTGCACAAGCTTCGCTGACACATACGTATCTGCGCATCTTGCTACTTTAGTTGACCTAATTGTGAAAAAAATTGCGGCCTCGGTGGAATTCAAACCCACGCAGTAGGTAAGGCTTTTCCGTAGCCAAGGCTCTACTATTGAGCTACGAGACTCACAGTGAGCCATGAATTTAATCAAATTTGGATCGAATTTACACGCCTAAGTTACTGCTCGTATGGAATCCACCATTACGGAAGCAGCAAGTTGACTGCTAGGCAGGATTCCCTAAGTGATCATCTAGAATCTAACAGAATGGCTACTATGCTCACTTAATTGTTAGGGAGGCTTGGGTGATTTGGGTCAACTAAATTAAGCAAATCTGCCAATCCCCCTAACAATTAAGTGAGCCTGGTAGTCATATTGGTGTGATTCTAGAGAATTGCTTAGAAACTCCTGCCTGGGCAGTCAGCTTGCTTTTCTGTAATGGTGGGTTCCATACGAACAGTGTGTGGCTGCGGAAAGTCCTTCCCTGCTGTCTGAGTTTGACTCACATCGAGGCCGCGAATTTTTAACAATTGGGTCAACTGAATTGAGCAAGTCTGTTAAACCTCCGTTACATTTAGCTACTGTCAGCGTTGTCAGCTTGGTGAATCATTCCACATCAAAGAAAACCTTGCAGTAGTTTAAAACAGACTTCTGCGGGTCTCTGTATGGCAGTGTGGAACATTTTGTCTTTCTGTCAACCTTTAAAAACTCTGAATCATCCGGAACATACTCCTGAGCTTAGACCTATGGCTGACCATTAAATCTCTTAGATTGCACGCAGTTACGAGACATTGTTACGTGGGTGTAAATTAACAGCATAGTGTTTGGAAGGAAGAGTAACTTATCGAAGAGTCAGTTGACGAAACTGTACACTGTAATTGAACCTTACAAAAAACGCAAGATACCAAACCAAACGCGCATCCTGTTACTGTGTGCGATGGCTGCAAAACAAATTGAAGGACAGACTTGATTTCTACTCTACTTCAAACTCATATACGTTTATTGAACCGGTAAAAGTGTCGTTAAAAATAAAAGACTTTTGTGAGAAAAATGGCTCTCGGTAGAGGAACTCGAGAAGAAGGCTCCGGCATTTTTTCCACCTCGCCATATTAGCGTAAACCACTAAAAATAATATTTTTACTTCTGTTTTCACCAGATGCTGGTCCAGAATGTGACATATAGACAGGAAAATCCATCGGATCGGAATTTTGGTGGTGGAAATCTAAAAAAAGAATCATTTATATCATGTTAGAATATTACTGTAGTTTTGAATGATTAAGATTTGGCTCTAACCTGCAAATGAAGAAACTGTCTCATGAAGTAGTTTACATGAAAAAACTCACAAGATATTGCTAAGATGGAAAAGTCCAAGGAGTGTAGAAAGGCCAAGTATTCATTTTAAGAGAATATTGTTCCTCCCACACAACACGCTTAAATCTATGGGGATCATTGACTTCAAGCATTCAGGGCGACTCAGAATTCTATCATTCTACTGCTAAGAGCGTGATCTTTTAGTTCATTGTTTTATCGTACTGGTAGGTACAGGATTGCAGACGACAGGCCAGCTTTGTCGGAATATATCGCGCAATTTTGTTCTGGAACCTGGAAAAGACGTCCATCAGACGGTCAAACACGTTGCCAACACGTCCTAGCCCGTCCGAGCCCTGGCCCAAGTGCGTCGTCTAGGTCTTGTAACCTTTCCATTTTTTGCGACAGTAGACGATGTCATATTTAACCGACAGCTGCTTCCAGTCTGCATTTTGATTTAAGTAAAAACCAACATTCCTACAATGCGTTCCAGTTTCACAATGTGTTTAAGTTCGGACTGGTGACACAGAACCGATTCATCTAGATCTAGAGACCAAATATTTATCTAGAAAAAATACCCGAATTACTCACCAACTACAAACTAAAAGCCAGTTTAGCTAAAATGACGTTCGTACAAGTGTTTATTAACTGATTCATGCATGAGATGTTAGTTACGTTCCTCTTAAGAAAAACAAGCTCACGTTGAGCTCATAATGGGTACTTCTACTTACAAAGACAAGTTCAATATTGTCCCCGAAACTTGGTTGCCACGATTAAGTCTATTTGTCAAGTACATCAGAGGGAAGAAAAGGACCATGCTGCCATTTATTAAACTGCCAACTAAAAGTAAAGCCGCTCTCAAAAACACCCCTCATATGGAATTCTAAAGCGTATTAGAAACGGAGAAACTAAAATACGCCCTCGAACATTGAGCGCTGCATGTGAAAGATAAACGGAAGTCTTTGGTTTGCTTGAAGTTGTGTGCTTTTTCTGTCTATGTACGCGGGGAATCAAGCAGCCAGGTACGACTGAATGCATACTTAACACCTTTCTGCAGCGCGGTTGCTTTTCTCTTACTTGCGGAAGGTGTCTGTCCTTCTAGGCAAATTAGATGGTACGTAGGTATGTTCCATACTGACGGCACATGTACTCGCTAAGAGCCCATAGCACAGGTAAACGCCGCCAGTCCGGTAATTAATTACGTTGTTCACATTACTGAGCAGTGCATTTGCTCCTGATTCATTTTGCGGAAGATGTTTATCCTCCTATGTAAAGCAGACAGCACTTGCAGCCCTGTGAATGTGCCAAACCACAACAGGGACCAGATAGGCATACGGCATGTGAATATCAGGCGGTGCAAAATCTGGGCGCGAGCCCATAATTAAATCAAAATCCAGAAGGCACTGTGGCAACAGGCTTAGATGTTGGCCTCACAACGTTTGAGCCACTTCGCCCAATCCCAGCACGAGCTGCGTGCCAGCCTTGGAGGGCCGCTTGGTAAATGGGGGAGGGAGGGGAAATAGTGAGTGAGACCGACAGTGTGGACTGCATCGTCGCAGCGCATCAACGTATTCCTCACTCACTCTGGCGCGCTTGAATGCATCATGACGCGCTAAGTACCGTTACTTGAAAGATTACCACCTTGACACATTACCTGGTCGTTGGCAGAGCTGAGCGTCGAACTCTGACTGTTTCATACGCTGGCATCTATGACATTCTCGTGCCCATTATTAACCGAGCCGATCGCTCGTGAGAGCCCCAACTCTGTCGTGCAGTCTGGCGAAATCTGCCTACCTGTATCTGCTGATCTGCAACCCTGTAGAGAGACGGCATGCTCAGAGGACAACCCCCGGGTGTCTCACACAAACACCAAATGAGGACGAGAAAAGATGTCAAGTTCATATTCCAATCTGCTCTGCTTATCGATTATTACTCAGTTGCGGTCACAGTTATAAGATTTAGCGATATTAATTGATTGTGGAGCAGAGAGCTCTCCTATTGGACAACAAACGTCCCCTAAACCGCAAGAGAGAGCTAGGGACTGTGAGAAGTCAAAAAGTTAGCTTAATAACAGCAACTGGCACCATTCGACATGGTAAAACATGAGCTATTACTTAATATCGTTTTGTTAACAAACCCTGGTGGATAGAGTTGAGACAGTTGAAACCAAGGCAACCTCTGCTGTGCTCAGGGCCTAAAAGGTGTACTTACTTGGAATAGTTTAAACCCAGATTCCCACTCCTTGTTGAGATCAAGGGGCTAGGAGCCTCGGCATTGACTTTAATCAGCGTCACCTCTGTCAAATGGTAGCGTCAATGTAAGTACCAGTTCTACTAACAAACAGCTACATTGCCATAGGGATCTTATATTAGTCGAAGTAGGAGCAGTCGTATCCGCCTCTGCCGGATTGAACCTGTCTTTGACACCTACTGGAGGTGAGTGAGGGTAAATAGAGCGGTAGTACCCGCCCAAAGTCTACTGTCACTAAACACAAAGGTGGTGTTTTCTGGCTTGCATTAGATGAAGCGGCCAACATCGGATCCAATTTGGTCTTCTTGACACATGGTGGAGGTGAAGAGTGTGGTTGGCGCTATGTACGGCTGCTATCACCTTAGTCTACTTCCCTGTAGCCGTCACCATCACTATACCAATCTGTTGGTGCATATGGTAGACTTCGTCAAAGTCGATGGTCGAACTATCATCAGTAACCAAGCAAAGCACTTATGTGAAAACCTAGTTTATTCCTTGGTAGCAGATTGTGTGCGTGGTATTGGTAGACCTGTGATGATCGCTGCTGCCCGACGCCCTCCAAAGCATGTTCCGCAGACGTGGTCACTGAGAGTATAGAGCCTCGCATGAAGGCAGTTTTCGGCGTGCCTCGGGCCAGACGTGAACTGACGCGCGAGCGAGCGAACGCACGCACCGCGTCTCTCCCATTCTGGCCTCAACTCACAGTGGCGTGACTTCAATCCATCTAGACAGCCTCAAGGCCGTAGCTTCCGCTAGACATCAATCCGCACCTAGCCTGCGTCGCAGCTAACATGCGCTCTGGCAGTCACGACTTCTTCCCTACTATTCTCTTTTCTGTCTGTACAGAATACACTCGTTCTATTACTCTGGCCTTCGCTACTCTCCTAAGGCGCCGGCTACACCTTCTTCTGGAGTGGTCGGCCACAGGCAGAGCGACGCGAAGCAGGCATAGCCCTTGCCATCCGGACCGATATCACGAGACGTCTAACCAACATGCCGCAAGGCATTAACGACCGCTTGATGAGCTTCCGTTTGCCTCTTCGGGCAAACAACTTCGCTACCATAATCAGCGTCTATGCACCCACGATGACAAATCCTGACGCGATAATAAACAGGTTTTACGAGGACCTTCACACCCTACTAGCAAATGCGCCGAGGTCAGACAAACTTATTAGCCTTGGAGACTTCAACGCTCGCGTCAGCGCCAACCATGCTGACTGGAGGGGCGTGTTAGGACCCCACGGCCCGACAATATGTATGACAATGGCCTGCGGCTTCTGCGCATCTGCGCAGAGCGCTGCCTTGTTCTGACAAACACATTCTTTTGCCTCCCGCATCGGAAGAAGGTGTCCTGGATGCACCCTAGGTCCCGGGAATGGCATCTCCTTGACTATGTCCTTGTACGGCGGCGTGACCAAGCGGACGTGTTGGTAACAAAGACGGTCCCAACTGCTGACGATGTGTCAGACCATCGCCTCATCATCTCCAAGATGAGGATCCGTCCAAAATTTAGCAGGAGGCCTCAAGGCAAGCTTCCGCGACGTAAGCTTAATACCAACTCACTAAATTTGCCTCCAAGCCATCTTCACTTTAGCGACGAACTAACTCTCGGATTAGCCGACATAGTTGACGCTAAAGAAAAACCCCTCCGTGGAAAGAAGTTGGGGGAAAATACGGGACACTATACAGCAGAAAACTACACGTGTCCTCGACCACGTACATCGCAAACATCAGGATTGGTTTGACGAAAACGACGCCGATATCAGCATCCTACTCGCTGATAAAAACCGGCAACACAAAGAGTACGCTGATCACCCATCCGACACCACGAAAATAAACTTTCATCGAATACGTGGCATTGTACAACAGCGATTGCGGAAAATGCGAGATGCGTGGATGGCGCAAAAGGCCGAGGAAATCCAACGATTTGCGGACTGAAACGATTGGAAAAATTTCTTCGCTGCGATAAGGGCTTCCTACGGTCCTACAGTGAAAGGTACAGCTCCCCTATTAAGTGCTGACAGAACTATGCTAATCACAGAGAAAACCCAAATCCTTAACCGATGGGCCGAACATTTTGAAAGCGTACTAAATCACGCCTCCAACATATCTGATGCAGCCATCGGCCGCCTGCCTCAAGAGGAAACAAACCACGACCTGAATCTCCCGCCCACGTTTGAGGAGACCACCAGAGCAATGGAACAACTGTCAAACGGGAAAGCACCCGGACCAGACGGAATTCCCGCTGAAATATAAAAATGGACAACAAATTAAACACCACCTGACCACACTCTTCCAGGAGATGTGGCGTCAAGGGCAAGTGCCCCAGGATTTCAAGGACGCCACAATCGTCCACATATACAAACATAAAGGCAACAGGGGAGTCTGCGACAATCACAGAGGGATCTCGCTGCTCAACCTTGCAGGAAAGATCTTCGCCGGCATCATTCTATATCACCTGAACAACCATCTAGAATAAGGGCTCCTGCCGGAAAGCCAGTGTGGTTTTCGTCGCAGTCGCGGCACCGCAGACATGATCATCGCCGCAAGGCAAACACAGGAAAAGTGTCAGGAGATGTACGTCCACTTATATATGACCTTCGTGGACCTGACGAAAGCATTTGACACAGTAAATCGGGACGGACTATGGAAATTCATGCGGAAATTCGGCTGCCCAGAGCACCTTATCCACATGGTACGTCAGTTACATGACGGACTGAAAACGGGGAGACATCTGAAGCTTTTGCAGTAACAAACGGGGTAAAGCACGGGTGTGTCCTCGCGCCTACACTTTTCAGTCTCATGTTCTCTGCCATGCTGATGCAGGCATATCGAAATGAGAGCCCTGGGATCGAAATCGTCTACAGAACTGACGGCCATCTATTTAACACCCAACGAATGACAGCTGCCTCACGTATCTCCACAACCATAGCCCACGACCTACTCTTCGCGGATGACTGCGCGCTAAATACCATGACGGAGAAAGACATGCAAAGAAGTATGGACCTCCTTTTCGACACCTGCGCAAAATTTGGACGAACCATCAGCACGAAAAAAAACGGTGATTATGCATCAAGCGCCACCCGGTGAGGTTTGCAACGCACCACGAATAAACGTTAACAACTCGGTGCTTACAGCTGTGCAACGCTTCGCCTACCTAGGCAGCAAGCTCTCCCGCGACTGCCGACTGGATGACGAGATTGCGCACCGGATCTGCAAAGCAAGTCAGACCTACGGGAGGCTCAAAACGTCCGTCTGGAGGCGCGATGGCCTCAATCAGTCCACAAAACTGAAGATGCACAAGGCCGTCGTCCTCTCAATACTCCATTATGGAGCGGAGACCTGGACCGTGTACGCACACCAAGTTCGTAGATTAAACCATTTTCATCTCAGCTGCCTCCGCCGAATACTGAATTTGCGATGGCAAGACAGGATTCCGGACACGGAGATGCTGGAGAGGACAAACACTCTCAGCATCCACGCCCGCTGATGCAGATACAACCGAGCTGGAGTGGCCATTTGGTAAAAATGGACGACAAACGACTTCCAAAGAGACTTCTATACGGAGGTGTCGTTGGGGGATCCCGCCAAAGGAGGGGGGAACAAAAGAAGCGATACAGTGACACACTGAAGAACTCATTAAAGCGTCTTCAAATCAATACGCAAACTTGGGAACAACTCGCGCAAGACCGATCGGCATGGCGAAGAACACCGAAAGAAGGCAGAGCTACCTTTGAATCTGGTAGGATCACTGCCGCAAAAGAAAAAAGGACGGCCCGTAAGCAACCAACCCAACAGGAAAGTGGTACGAACACCCAAGCCCTGCCAACCTGCCCTCGTTGCCAGCGAACGTTCCGTGCACGTATTGGCTGGGTAGGTCAGCTAAGGACGCAATGTGCCGCCTTTCCACCACCTTTATTTCCTACGGCATCCAACACAGAAACCAACCCTCCTGCTCGCAGCCTCTCCCACTGAAACGTAAGTCAAATCCTTGACTCCATCTATGCACTATTCCTATGCCCTGTTGCATTATCAACCTGAAATACTCTATAAATCCAGGCTCAGTAAAATTATAGCACTTCATTCTGATAATCAACAGGCTACGCACTCAGCTCATGTACGCTAACTATAGAGGCCGGCAGCCAGACCAGGATTAGCCGAGGATACTTGCTCTCCGATCTTATCATTTAAATGCATTCTTACAACTACCAATAACAATACTATAAGACTCTGACATTGCGTTAAACCGCTGCATTAACCACTATGCACCGAAAACGAATCGCGCGACAGGTGCACTGAATCAACGTGGGGACTTGAAAACATGCATGGCGTACTTTACTCGGCGAGCGCTCCGATAACGAAATGACAAGGCAAGGGATCACTATACGCAACAACGAAACCTACCAAAAAAACTTCCTACCAGCTTTTTACAGAATACCTTAATTAGATCAGCCCCTAGCTTATCCTTTAGCTCTAGTATATGCAGTAAGTCTCGCAGACCAGATCTTCTTTTTTCCTTTTTAATTATTTTAATTCAACTTTTTCAATTTTACTATAACTAACCTCCGGCTACCTTAGCTGCGTCAGCTAAGATGCTATACTGCCTATGCAAAACTGTAATCTAACTTACCTACAACTTATTAGGCTATAAATCACTACACAGCTTAGACAGAAATGCACCTCTAAGTATATGCTATCGAGTCTCTTAGCCTAGATTTGCCTAGCTCTGACATTGCGTTTTAAATCTAGTTCTCAAAGCCAAGTCTGAGGTTTAGCCAACGACCGTTTTCATCAGATACTTCCATTTATAAGCCAAACCTCTGTGTGTTAAAATGATTCACAAACTGGTAAGTGCCGAACACAAAATGGCTGAATAAATTATGAGAATGAAAATGGTTATGATGCTAATGTAGATGCCCACAGTTGATTTGCGCTGATGAGTAAGTACATGCGCTCTATACGTCATATGCATACGTGTCTGTATGAGGATATAGGTCAACCAAGACATCCTGTGAAACCGATCATACAGATTGCGTTCTCGTGAACGCTAAAATTTGGGCCAGCAATCCGGTCAAATACACCTCTGGGATGGTAGAAGGCCTAGATACTGAGACTATCCTGCAACGGCTGACCAAGGGTACCCCAAAATGTATTCCCTTTTAGCTGCTTGTTCAAAGCGATTGTTACAAAAATCACGCAACACAGGTGCTCAGAAGAGGCTAAAGGACTCTTGGGGCCAGATCGCACGCAAGCCTCACCCATTAAATGGGTAACCATTGGCAGAACATGTGACTAGGGGCCATTGGCAATTCACTAACCAATCATAGCACTTGACTGGCAAATAGGCTGCCAGCGGTTCTCCACTCATGCTAACCGCAAAACTACCATTACCAAGTCCAATCTGAACGCTTCTGCTGGTCTGCACTCCCCAGCGCATGGGCAAATGCACTGGCCAAACCAATGACAAAGGAAGCCCGGCTATCCTGCACAGCCACCCCCGTAGTCCGAGATGGGCGCTATCCACCAAACGCCACATCCAGTGACCACAAGAGATGACCTTCCTATGGCCCGGACAGACAAAACCCTAGATGCCATGACAGGTGGGAAGGAGGGCCATATGACCATAGAAACGGAAAAGCGCCAAACCTGAAAATAGTCCAGCCATTGCGCAGTAGAATGCATCCCCGCTGAGAAGATAACACCAGCCGCGCTTCTAATGTCCTCCCCCGCACAAACACGCGAGGCGTCTTTCGGACCTTAGGTGTGACAGACTGATATCGGGCTCAGATGGATGAGTGATGAGCGAGAATGCGGTTTGATGCTGCGGGAAGTAGACTATCACTTAAAACCTAACTCGTGCTCAAGACACTGCATTAATCTGTTTGGAGCAAAGCTTGGGCATCAACAAAATAGATGGCCGAAGCTGTCGCGTGCAAAACCGAGAGTTATTAGTTGTTTACGAACCTGTCTGGGCACTCGATTGACACAAAGCATTATCATGGGACTTTCAACGGCTACATCAATCGTCTGTTGGTCTGCGTCATCCGTACAGCGACAAAAATCAACCCAGCTTAACCAGCATGCTCTACCGATCACTTCCGTGGAGGACAAGGAGGCTTGTAAGCGCATATTTCCATCAGCTATGCTTATTGCAAATATAAGATGCATGTCTTACACTCAGATATTGTTACAGTATAGGTGCTGCCTTGCTTATTCATTAGTACTTAACTACCGACACAATTATAGGATATTGCAATGTTAGATTAGTACAGAAAAGATTGATCTCCTATTAGACCTGAGACGTCCTCTAAACCTCAGGAGAAGGAGTTAGCTACTGGAAAAAATAGTATAATAACCTACTAATAGCAAGTGGCTAAATAATCCTCCATATAGGTTTCGGCTGCATACTAGGTCCCGATCTCATACATTCAGTAGTACTAGGTGGGCGTTGTACACCGAACGCTACACCCAGTGACAACAAGAGATGACTCTCTTGTGGCCCGGACAGACAAAACCCCTAGATGCCATGTCAGAAAAACAGTACTCTCGGCACTTAGTTCCGTCGCCGAATCCTGTTTAGGCATTAGGCAGGCCATTCCCATTGTAATTTTTATCTTGAGCCGACTCCCAACGTGTATAATTATATGCTCTTTGGATCAACTATGCTAACAATTTCCTATGGACTGAACGAACTATAATCGTTAGTATCTTCAGCATCACAATTAATGCACTTTCACTGCAGCAATGTACTGTCATACTGTTGCCCTCTAGTGCCGAACTTGTAGAGCACATTTCTAGAAAGACGGTTATCTCTAAAAATCTGAGCTAGATCTAGATAACCTAGAAAGGCTACGGTAGCCACTTGTTACGACCTAATATAATGTAGCAACTTAGGTGACTAGAGAGCAAATTCCTCTCCTATTACAAAGAAGACCTCTTCTGTGTCCTCAAGAGGGAGTTAGACAATGCAAAATTTAGCCAATTAACAATAAATGGCAAAATGCAACATAAAGATATGGTAAAACTTGAGCTATTTCTTAATAAATTTCGTCAACCAATAAGATGACAGCCTGGTGGATAGAGTTGAAAGGGCAGCACGCATGAAGAGCGCTTATTTGCTGGTTTCACCACTAACATTAATACTACCAGCATCACTGAAATTGTCCTACTCCTGTTGCATTTGATTGAGACTGTCCTACTGTACCTGCCTGATACTGTAATTTTGTACGGCTGTCCTTTAGATTAATACTTGTAGTGTGCTCTCTCCTTAATATACTCATCAATTCTACTTTAAGAGGTACTTGCACTATCCCACTATCAGTTTAAAAGAAATAACACTGCCGCTACCAGTTCTATCAGTGTCAAGAACTAGCAGTAGAAGCAAGAGTCCTAGCAGTAACAGTGCGAAGCTAGTTAAAAACCTTACCTGTCGTATGAGACAAAATCACCTCAGCTGATAAGCTAATATTCCCCCTGTTATACTGAATTGATATAAAATAGGATGAACATCATATTTCTGAACCATTAGTGCTGATAAGGGAAGTTGCTAAGCTTCCATGACTAGTGGACTGCTGGAAAATCTTGCTTTAACTAGATAGACGGCGCTCCGCAACTTCTGAGCTAAAACTAGGTATTGTAGATGTTACGAAAGTCTGAAATTTGAGAGCGCATCGGTGGCAGATATCAAGCATAATCAAATGCACATTCTTTAACCCTACTGTTACTAAAATTCCAACATTTCTACATGCATGTACAGGCTTTAGCAAGTATGATTCCTAGAACCAGCACTTTAGCTTAGGCACAGCACTTCTAACAGAAGTATCCTGACAAGTGGCGCATGTCACTTTGTTACCACCTAAATGCATGACAGATCCACAGCTCTTGTTGCATAAACCTTTCCCAAACCTTGAGTTGACTAATATCCCCTAATAGGTCTATAACTGCACACTAAACTAAAATGTCCCACATGTATGCACAGGCCGCACGGTAGTCTACCACCTACGGGTCTTAGCAAGTATGGTTACTAGAATTAGCTCCCTAGAATAACACTTTCAAAAAAATAGTTCACTAGAGATCAAGGGAACACGGCCCAGACCAAACTCCAACCAGCGGAACTACATTCCTTGAGATGAGAGTGCGGAAACCAAGTCAAGCAGAGCTTGCTCAGCCCCCAAGCGTGTAATTACCCGAAATAGTAAAACCTAGACTCACATTTCTACTGAGAGCAAAGGGATAAAAGCCCTAGCGTTGGCTCAGCCCGCATTGCCGTTGAAAAATGGCGGCATCAGTGCTAGTGACACTTTTTGTCGAGATTGAGGGGACATGAACCCCGTGCTGGCTCTAGTACTCCTGGCATATGCACGTACCTATAGCAGCAGCTTCTTAGTCCGCACAGTTCGATGGATCAAGTTCAAAGTGCGGAAACAAAGGCGTATGCATCTTTGCTCAGGACACCCAGCACTATTATTATCCCAATGCTAATCACTTCTACCTCATACAGACAGGGGAGTGCATACTGGGTGCGTCTCCTTAAATAGAAGATACACAGGCAGTACTACTAGTATACTATCTACTAGCCTCAGTAAGTATACTTTCTAGAATTAGCACTTATACCATATGCAAGCACCTATGGCAACAGCATCTTATCCGTACAGCTCGAGGGATCGAGCTGAGAGTGCGGAAGCCAAGGCAAGCACAGCTTTGCTAAGGCCCCCAAGCCTGTACTTCCCCGAAGCAGTTAAACCCAGATTCACCTTCCTTATTCAGATCAAGGGTATAGGAACCCTATTGAAGGCTCAGTCAGTGTCAACGCTGACAAGTGGTGCCCCCAGTGCCAGCGCCAATAATACTACACTTCTTGTTAGGGGATATGAACCCTGCGCTGACTTAAACCAGCATCAATATTACTCAGATGCACCCTAGCAGTAACACTAGAAATAGCAGTAGTGGTTGTTTAGCAGAATGAGGCCTGGCTTATTAGAATCAGGCTATACGCCTACTATAGGTGGGTGAGAGTAGACAGTGCAGTAGTACCGGCACAAAGTCTACTCTCACTATATACTAAGTTTAGGCGGTGTTTACGGCTGCGGCCTACGCCCTCTCTCTGTGTGGCCATCTCGAGCTTTCTTGTCGCCGTTTAAACACAGTTGAAAGGGTTAGAATGGGGTAGGTAGTGGCGCGCCTGCTATTACTATACCTGACCACGGTCATCGTCTCTACTCTTGAGTAAATGGTGGACATCTTCGCTTGCGATGGTCGAACTTACACACACACACACTCTCCTAAGGAACCGGGCCGGGAAGTTTGCAGTCGTTAGGGTTAAATTCAATTAGCCTTAACACCCCTCGATAACTGATGACTTCCCGGCGTGTCCTACACTGCGCGATAGAAGGACTGTGTAGCTTTGCCAATCACTGCGGCCGAACCTGCCCTCGTTTTTCTGTATTTCCACTGGAGCTGGGTGCGTGAGAGGAGAGAATGTGGCAGGTGCTGCACAATCATGTATCACTAAACAGAAATTCACACACTGGTGCTGCACCTCACGCATTATGTAAATTAGTAGTACAGTCCGACAGCTCCATCTACGCCCATTTCAGGTAAAGAGCGAGCCACTCGCAGAAAATATGCTTAGGTGAAAGAGCTTCCGCTTGGTTAACGAGTTCTCAGCGCGCGTGTGTGTGTGCCTGCGTCCGCAGTTGAGTCTTGCTTCCGGGGCGTGGATCCTCGGTCGCCTACAGCCAATCAGTGAACTGATGCAGTCTGATTGGCTATGTTTCGGATGACGAACATGAGGCGCTTGGTGCTGGAACGGATTAAATTCCTTAACCGAGGTTTCACTGTATATGGTGGTAAATGAGTGTTCACTGATCGTTTACGTGACTCCTTCATTGCGTTGTTATTCTGAGGATTTTGTGCAAGTACACCATGCTGCCTAGCTAAACCGAGGCATGGTTAAATTCATATCTAGTGCAATTTTTGCTTACTCGGTTGACAGCGATCACTGGGTAGAGTCAGCTTTAAAGTGCCGACGAAATACTCCAAGTTACTGTGTCAGCGGATACTTGCGACAGCAGAGGCAGTCGCTGTACGGCTAAATAACCTGATTTTGTGTGCACATAAGGCGTTATATAGATACTAAGACCCCTTGAGCAAAGACTAACTTAGCTTTGACAATAGAAAAGAATTGCTCAATTGGATTCAAATGCGGGGAATATGCAGGAAGGTATTTGATGAGAATTCTTTTCCTTTGACAAACCTCTTTGATTTCCAGACTGTGGTGGAACTTAACGCTATCCATCACTAGTGTTGGCTCTGGTTCTCCCAATGGTGTGGTAGTCAGATTGTCTTCGAGAAATTCAGCTAAGAGAGTAAGACTAACGGCTCCTTCGTACATTCTATGTGCAACTACACCACTCTTCTTGATCATTGCTAAGAGGCTCGTATTCTGGCCTCGGCTGCCTTGTACAAATTTCACAGCTTTCACATTCACTGAAGAATAGCCATAGTGTCTCTCTGTGTGTCGCGAAAATCCAGCCTTATCCAGAAATACAATATTTTCGTCAGGCACCAAGGCAATTGCATTCGCATAAGTTCTCCGAATGTTTATGAGTGTGGGTGTATTTTTTTCTACAGGCACCAATGACAACCGCTTTCTCGAGTAATTGATTTTTTTCATGATTCTTGAAACGGTGGACTGTGACGTCGGCACCTGCAGGATCCCCAATTCCTGAACGATTTCCCTCACAGTCATCTCGTTTTGAGCATTGACCATCTCAGCAACAAGATGCTTAGTTGTGTCCAATGTTTCTGATGGGAGGTTCCGCCTCCGTAACAATATAAATGCATACAGGGGTCTATATAAATCCATACAGGGGTCTATATAAATGAATACCCCTGTAATAGGTGAAGAAGTCGCGACGGATGTCGAAACGTCAGGCGAATAAACGTGTTGTCCCAGCGATTGAATCTTCTTCTTCTTCTTCTTCTTCTTCTTCTTCCTCTCAGTTAGTAGTTGTGTAGTAACAAATTTTAGTGAACTTAAGTGCAGAAAATGCTAGCGATACATATGTAAACTATGGGTGATAAGATTCCGACGCCAACTTCTGGTGCATTAGAATAAAAGGGCTTGCGCAAAGGAAGGAATCCTTGAAAAACACTCCTCCCCGATCCAAAGGACTGCTTGGAGTTAACGATGCAATGTCCCAAAAAGGGTTCCTAGAATTATGTCAGACACTATCGAAACTCCTCTCAAAAGCGGAAAACTCAGGTGCTGTTGAAATGACAGACAGTAAATCTGGAGTTTTTTCCAATTTTCTTCTGTCAAGTTTAATTCGCCTCGGTACAGGAAAACTAGCACATACAGTCGACTGGCACATGTGCAGTGAGGTATGCATTGTCACTGCATATCAGCGCGTCCCTCACCATGATAAATTTGGAGCATTCGAATCTTTCACAAACTTCCAAAAGTTTTATCCTGGAAGACCCCAATTTCAAGGGTCAACTCGATCCTTCTCTGGACTGCTAAAAGGCTAAATGGCTCCCTCTTTCTGTAGCTTTCATGAAATTGCTATGCATATACGATCCGAATCATCTAATATAGTGAAGGCCTGGTACTTTCTGCAGGAAAAAGGTTTTGTGCTGCAGGCGTAGGCAACAGCTTAGTTTTATTACAGGTGGTGGTGAGAATGTGCGGTAGATACGGTGCAAGCCGGCCACACGTTCAACTTTATCACACAAAATTTACCCGTGCTTTGGCCACCACTCTATCGTGCACCCACTTAACGTCGTCATTCACGACATTCGATCTTTCTGAAAGTCAGTACTTGTTTCATTAATACTTGGATCTACACGGGATGAGCCAGCCATTCTGTCCTGCGAGTTGAATGTGAACGACTAGGGTCTAGGCGTGTACCTTTTGTATTCCAGCCCCTAACACTTTTCGAAAATTACGCAAAATCAGATTCATTTAACAAGTTCCATTGAAAATATTTCATACTCACAATAAAAGCACAGATGTAAGTTTCAGGAAACCGTTCAGAAGAATAGAATGCGGTATCTGGAACAAGGTATTTATACGCCTGAAGGCTCGCATCCACGCTCGAACGCTTCACCAGAGGCAGAATAAAACAAGAGTATTTGATCTGTGTAAACGTTGAAGCATCTATAGGATCCGGTTATGTTCCCTAACTGAGCTAGGGGGTAGACGCGCTGGACCAATACAGAGGCCAGGTCAGTGCATGACAGACGTTATTCGGGTTGCGTCTCCATAACAAATACCGAAAGTACAGGGAGAAGGGAGGGGAAAGTGGCATTGATGGCAAGCGTGGGTGCAGGCTCAGTCGCTTTTACGGCAGTCCCACTCTGTAGGACCTGAGGCAAGCTGGCGGCTCTGGTCGCTTGCAGCAGATCCCGTCTTTGGTCTTCTTGACTCTGTCTTTACCACGGTTACAGGTTGGTGGTGGAAGAGAGAAAGTGCTATAGATGCAACACGAATCGGCAACAGTATTTTTATCAGTGCACCTCATATAGCCTAGTCCCAGAATACTGTCCAACGGAACCGGCGGTTATGGGGAGTTTAAGCATGGGGCGTTAGGGCAGGCAGTGGAATATATTTTAACAGCAGTTATACGCATTTTTGTTTTATTGTATTGAGAAATGTTGTTGATTTATATCTGTAGCTTTTTGTAATCTGTATAATCGCTAAACTATTGCGGAAAACCCAATTACTGAAATGCAAATTTTTAGAAATTCATGAAGGATAGAAATTGTGGTTAGGGAAGTCATCTATTTCAACGTACCTGATTTCCAACTTACCATTCTGGAGTAAGATTAGTATGATCCGCGGCGCAAACCTTCAATTTACATGCGCAATGCCTTACTGTCAGCAGCCGTGGGAAACAAATTCAACTACGTTTTTCCACTTCCCAATTACTTCTACAAATTTCCTTCACTTTCTATCCTTTTTCCCCACCCCGCCCCCCCAAAAAAAACCCAAAACCACCGTTTCCTTGGGAAAAAATACTGGAACTAGGTGTATATCAGGAGCGTTACTAAACCTACTTTTGCCCGAATTGCTGCACCACCACGCAGTGGGGCTCACGATGGACCGCGTCGTAATCTACCGTCGTACTGTCCTGTGTAGGATCCAGTTGCTATACCTCGGCATAAGTGTCACAGTAAGCGGCTCCCGCATGCATCTTGAATTTTATGCAATCATGACTTTGTTGCCTGCAGTTGACTCATTATTTTCCTCCATCCTTAC
>JAYGXS010000001.1:73049624-73210125 GCA_036362985.1 Ligula intestinalis | reverse complement strand
TATGACCTTTCTGTATATTTTCAATTTCATGTTTTTCTCATTCGTGGTGTGGACAGGCAGTTGACGGATTCCGATAAGCTCTTGAGTTTCAAAGGCGTGCGCGAAAACTTTGAGCCACTGCGGTTTTTTCTGTAGCCTCGTTTGCGTTTGCATCGCTAGGCAAAGTTAAGCGAGCAAACATTCAGTTTAAAGCAGTCCTCGAAGTTATTGTAATTCAGCAACCTTTTCTTAGGTTAACTGCAGTGGCTCTCATCATACTGATATTGCACACCGATGCAGTTACTTTTGCGGCCGATTCAATGGTTGCTGATGAAGCCCAGCTTTTATATTGTATATGTCACCTTCCTGATGATGCTTAGATTTATCCCACGGCAATTTTTTTATGACAAACGAGGACATCACAGACCGTTAACTGGTCCTTTTCTTGCCTTGTCTATCGTGAATTGTATGTCCGGTAAGTTGGTGTTGAAAGGATTTCAAAGTGATTTTGCCTGATCTCGTTCCTTGTTGACGAAATCATCATAACGAACCAACTCTGGCATTTTGTTCTGTGGTTTTTAGGATCTGTGGCTTCAAGTGCTGCAGGGCCGTCCCGGTCATGAGATCCAAAATCGGAGAACGTATTGCTTTGTAAATAATACTATCGAAACCAACGTACATTTTGCTACAGAATCTAAGGATAAAGAGAATTTGGTTTTGTCCATATAAGTTATTAGTTTTATTGTATTTACTTTTCGGAGGTTTTTGCGTGGTCTTCGCCGTTAAAGCCTGGTGAATAAAATTAATGAGAGCCATGACATCATGTGGCAAGAGACTTCTTTATTGAACCTTCTCACAGTATTCTGTTGACGAACTAACCTTGGTGGTTGAAGCAACAATAAGAAATTTTATATTCCAAAGCAGCCGCTTTGTCATTGATTGCGTTTTGTACATTTTAGCCATGCTATAGAGTGAAAAAGACTGTCACGTCTCTGCACATTTCAGGGCTATTTAATCGGATCAGAGGCGTTGCGCAGTCTTTTCCCCTCGCATATGTTGATCGGTGATCTTGCAGTTTAGTTCTCATGCCAGTAAATTTTCCTTTATTTCGTGGGTTAGCGTTTTTACAAGCTTGGTTGAGCATGGAACGTAGTCCTCGTCTAGATAGCAATTACCATCAGGTATTGAGCGGAAACTTGAAATCACCTGTGATGAGTGCACGAGCCGCCGATACTGACAGGCATGCAATTGCACAAAAAATGCGACGTATTTCGAAAATTCCTACCCTCATCTGATGCTTCGTTTGTAACGCCGAATTGCCGAATGAATCTAACTTCTATTGAAGCTACCACAACCTTCTCTTCACATGGTGCCAAATATCGGTCTAATTTTGTCAAAGCATTCTGCCACAGTGTTTTGATCTTCGGATCTTTTCTCTGCAGATCACTGCCATCAAAATAAAAACAATTTTTAACTATTCTACCGAATGCCCTTAGCAAAACATCCAAACATCGCTGAAATTGTCTAGTCCTGTGGTGTAAGCCTCTTTCTGCTGCAATAGCTTTTAAAATAGTACTGTCGTTTGAAGGTCGGATAGGACCTTTTGTTGCAAAAATGCTGCAGCATGAAGGATGCCTGTGCAGACTAGTAAACTTAATTTCTTTTATATGCGATGCTGTTCACTTTATGGTTTTGTTGTTTAAGCTTGTGCGCCTGTAAGTGAATCAATTTATTTATTATGCACCCATCAGGGTAGGTGCATGGTAAATAAACACATTCATGCGGGAATTTTAGAACGAGTAAGCACACATTGTCCAGTGCGCAGTTTAAAAAAATCAAATAGGCAGGCTGCTAAGAAAAGTTTTTAGCAGACAGTTAAAAAATCGGTCCAGGCACGTCCTTCCTGTTGTCATAAAAAAACTTAGTCTGCATAACTGATTAGTCCCTTCTCGGCGTTGCAATTCTTTTCCTTGCGCATGCTGCTATCTCACACGCGGTCAGCATGTAGGAGTCATTTCACCGTCACAGCTGACGTCCGAAGCCCAAATAAATGCAATGTCTCAAACATTCGCTAAGATTTTTTAAAGTAACACGACAAATTTCCCACAAAGGTCATCAGCTCGTGAAAGCAGACGGCAGAAGGTATATGTTAACAGCCATCCTCACCGACACATGCAGCGCTGACGAGACTCTTTCAGGTTACGCTATCGGTCCGCACACACACACAAAGAGCGTGCGCGCATGTGCGTCCTCCAAGGAGCCGTGACCACACGAGGCTTCAGGGGTAGGGATCAACCACCAGGGAGGAACCAATCAAAATGTCAATCGATCCGCTACTCGCTTGAGGACAATCTGATTTTTCCGACCTTATAATTTTGATTGTGTATATGTTCTTACCGTCGGCACAATAAAGCCTCCCTATTTTTGCGACCTTGCTTCTTGTTCTCCTCGAAGGATTTAAACAAGGCGTCTAGGGCGGCAGATACTATAGCTTTTAGCAGCTTTACAACAGCATATACAATACAACAGATTTGTACAAATAAAAAAGAAATATGATAGATAAGGCTTTGAGCATACTGCCGAAAGCCAAAAATAGGAGACAGTTCATCAAGTAACCGGGCTCAAACCCAGGTTTTGAAACTCTAGAGGCCCAAGCCCGCGTTAAGTTGGTAAGTACGCCAATGCCCTAATAATGGAGCCATGAGCTGGTTGTCCTGCCCAAATGCGGTTAGGTATATTAAAAATGGTAGAAGAGTGCTCAGCGAGTGTGGTTCGGGAGACCCTCGTTCCGTTGTGCCATGGGGTTCAGGTTTGGGCCCCACCAACAGCCTCCCAGCGGTTAGCACAGCGTACAGAATAACATTATGGAAAAAGACAAGAGAGACTGGAGTGTACATTTTTGGCTTATATGCCGTCATCAGCCAGTCATGCACATTCCCTTGTATTTAAGACACAAATGGTGCAGTAGTTCAGTTGACCTAATTGTGAAAAATTTGCGGTCTGCGTGGGAGTTAAACACACACAGCAGGGAAGGCTTTTGCGCAGCTAACGCTCTACCATCACCATGGGCCGTTAATTGAATCACACTCGGATCGATTTTGCCCGCCTACCTTACTGTTTGTATGGGATCCACCATTACGGAACAGCAGGTTGACTAACCAGGCAGGATTTCCTAAGAAATCCACCAGAATGACTACTAAGCTCATTTACCTCTTAGGAAAGTTTGGCAGATTTGCTTAATTAAGTTGACCAAATTCTGAAAAATTCGCGGTCTCGATGAGAGTCGTCCCCATACAGTAGGGAAGGCATGTGTGCAGCAAATGCTCTATCATTGAGCTTCGAAGCTCGACTGTTATTAAATTAATGGCTGACGGTGAGCTTTGTAACTCAATTGTACAGCGTTGACTGAGCAAAGCCTTCCCTGCTGTGTGGGTTCAACTCCCACGCAGACCGCGAATTTTTCACAATTGGGTCGACTGAAATATTGCACTCCTTGTGTCTTTATTACAAGGGGTTGTCCATGGCTGACTGATGATGGCTAATAAGCCAAAAATTTACATTCTAGTCTCCCTTGTTTCTTTGGATAATATTCTTCTGTCCAAAATACTAACCACATTATTTATTGGGCAGTAGCTGGGCCACCACATGCCTCCAATAATTACCAGCTCGCGTGTTAATTGTTGCGGCTCGTAATTGATACGAGGATTGCGTGTCAGACCGTAACCGAATCATTGATGGACGTGATTTCATAACCATTGTGGATTTCGGGTATGTCGACTACTCGGCCATTTGGCTCGTTCTCATCGGGACTGCTGGTCGCCCGCACCCTCCCCGTCCGTCTAATTATTTGGCCCATGCAATATCGCAGCATAGAATATGCAAGCGGGAGTTTATTGGGCCGTGTAATCGAATGCTAGCCGAAGAACCATCACTCAAGCAGCCCACGGCTCACATGATATTTACTTCCTGCGACGATTTCGGTCTTGTTACACCTGAGGGTGCAACCATTCTCACGATCTCAACTTAAGTCGATTTATATCAAACCGATATTTCACAGAAACAAAAAAATGTCCGTTTCTGACCCGATCGGAGTGGAAACGCAGTGGTATAACCGTGGAGCAGTAAATTTTCAGCGCTTTACAGCAATTTCACCTTCTTGTTCCACGTTTTGGTAGAGGAATTAGGTAAGATATAAACAGAGCTCCGTAATTTAGTAAATCATGTGCTGCGCGTAAACACACATTCCAAACAAGCGTCAGTTGACTAATTTAGTAGTGCTTGATGGCTTTGGTAGCACAGATGCTCGTTGCCAGCCAGGCCGGGAATACAGACAAGCTCAGTCACATGATGGGTGTCATATGACACAGAATGCCCTCGATTATAGACGTCTACTTGAACAGAATGGAAGACCCGTCAAAAACGTAATAAATAGGTTGAGAGATCACACCGAACTTTTTACTTCCACCTTCCTATGATCACTTACTGTCTGGGCATGGTTGAAAAATACTTCCAATGATGCAGGAGCTCGTGCGGTTTGTTTATCGTCTACGAATTTGCGAAACTGAGAGGGTTTTGCGGCTAATGTGCGTACACAAAGTTACAACTGGCTGGCTTGTATAGGAAAATATAAAGACACAAAAGAAATACATTCCATAATTCAATTTAGTTAACTTTTTCCGTGGAGCAGTAAGTCAGAGACGTCAATCAAATGAGGACAATAATTGTAATGACTAACAGGAGGTTGCGGCTCCTTTTACGCTTTTAACTAAGAAGACCAGTTCGCGAGGATGATAAATTCTCATCGGACCAATGCATTTATATGCGGCTAATAATGAGTGTTTTTGCATACGAAATGTATCATAGTAATAGGGTTGGGGTGTCATCATAGATAGCTGATTAAACTGGCATTGCGGGTTTTGTGGAGCCCTACCAGGATGCTAAGCGCGAGTTTTCTAAGAGGTTCCTTTGTGCGCATGAAACCGGCTCCTCAACCTGATAGTAGTCGATTCTGCTCTTACTAGCAGACGCTGATGCATGGACTTGGGGTTGTTTGGTAGAACCTTATAAATCGTCCGGAGGACTCAGTCGGGCTTCACACGATGTCCGGAATCAACAATGTACGCGTGGTATCGTGTGACCATAAGTGAAACCCTCCCAGCAAACAATCCCAAGTCCCTGGGTCATTGTCTGCTAGCAAGATCAAAAGCAATCGCTATTAAGTTCAAGGAAGGGGTCTTGAATGCACAAAAGAATCTCCTGCACACCTCCGCATCCTCTCGCTCTCTTTTTCTCATCTTTCCCCTCTTCCTGGGAGAGTTTCACCAAACCCTCACCATCGCTTAACCAGTTCTCCCCCTCTCTCATCACACACATCCCCACACTATTTCCATGAAGCAGTTGTATAAAAAGACAACGATTATTGGCCGCATTGTTTACATTTTAATCCATTCCCATATAAATGTTCTGGTCTGATAAGAATGTAGCAAAAGCACGCCTATGCTCTCTTAATGGTCTTCTGGATTCAGGAAATATTCGCAAAGCTCAATTAGCACTTAGCTTTAATTTAGTACAGTTTTGATAGCCACTTCGTAGGACGCAATTTTTATTAGTTTTCAAAATTATCGAAAAGAAGAAAACTACGCGTACTTCAACTTTCCAAATGTATTCGCTGGCGTCGCTTATATCCCAGTTCTTAATAAATTTACTTTGTTATTCGTTGATAGGCAAACATCGAGCCTGAGGCATCCTCATTCTCCCACTTGGTGTTGATTTTGGGCAAGGAAACTTAAGAAATAAAATTCAGAATTTCTTGGAAGTCAATACTTTTGCCCACGATCTTTATATGCTGATCACTTATTTTCCTAAGTTACATGCCCATCATTGCCATAGTCGACAGTCTGCTCTGGAACATGCCAATTGAATTAAGATGCCTCTTTGCTCTCTCTATCTGTCAGATCATTTTTGTTTGCTATTGGCGTAGTAGAGCGGAACAATAGAGTAATAATCATTTTAGGGCTCACAGTCTACTTTCCCGTTTTTCAAATTCTGATATAAGCCCTCTGCGTGACTAATGCAGCTTTAGAGACAAAGACGGTGATTGGCCATTTCTGACTAATTTGTCGCCAGCCGAAAATAATATCTCAATGTCTGGCTGCAGACGCGCGGCGAGACCGTTGCTCTGCTTTTAAATGACTCACGTCGAAACCTTGAGTGGGCAGTCTAAGCTTGAGGCATCGCCGGTCGATGACGGCGAAAATATCAGAAGCGACCATTCTGGCGTACCTCTCTTTGTCGTCCAAATTTCTCATTTTTGAATTGCTATTCTCCGCGACACCACAGATGCTTGAGCTCCAGAACTTTAGCTGCAGAGCAAAAAAAACTCATTACCACATTTAAAGCAGGATTACTTCACTCTCGTGAGACAGTATGATATTTCTGGTTAAAACCAGGATTCAGTATTTTCTCATCTATTTAATATCTTCAAGTTTACGGAAAATATATCTGAATGTACCACGCTGTTGAACAAGTGGAATTGTCATGCTCTACTTAGAGGTATGAGCTCAAAGCTATCCGTAGACTCAGCTGATAAAGGGTTTTAAGAGCCAATAAACAGGAGTCAGTGGAAGCCATTCTGCTACATTAAGCTTTTCGTTTAATTATAGCGGTGTAGAATGGCCGATAAATTGTACTTACAGCTGATTGACCATAGTAACTATGTACACTCTTTGTAGAAAGAACGATAATAAAGATGGCGAAATGCATTTTTCGTTCGACAGGCATAAGTATAGTTGGCTGGTTTTTTTTAAAGAACCCTAGTCATTTCGACGAGAACACCTTCGGTACGATGCGACTGTATGTTGGCAGGCCAGTCAGTGACTAGTATGTTTAAGCAAAATTTCATGATCAAACCACAAACATACAAATTTTTGTACTTTTATTGAGATTTTTCTTCCGTCAAATTTTTGTATGGACATTTCTAGTGCTGGGGTACGATACATTTCAGGCAGTCCTTGAAGTAGCAGTGAACACTATGATTATCAACGTTTTCAGTCGATTGCCTACAAACATAGATTGTCTTGCATATGTTTAGCAAAAACTTCACAATCCTGCTTCACGCAGCTTTCGTTTCAGTCTACACGCATGGGCTTCAATAGCGTTCGTATGCTTGCCTGTTGTCGGATTCTTGAAATGCTTTGAATAATTGGCGATATAGTGTTCATAATCTTCAAGTGGGAGTCACTTGTATGCTTTCCACTTGGCGGTTTCTAGCACACTGCCTTTGGTTACTCACTTCTGAATGGTGGGACTCAAGGCTGGCCGGTTCCTAGTCCTGATTTATTCGCAGACAACCTTCCGAGTTCTTTTACCATAGAGGCCAAGAATTCAAAACAGTCTTTTGCTTTCACTTTGGTATATTTTCTTCGGCTAATTGGTGTTTCGTCAACCTGCACCCCCACTCCTGGACAGCCGTTGCCACATACAGTGGAACCGCAACTAACGAGTTTAATCCGTTCCAGTACCCAGCTCGTCATGTGAAACGCTCGCCCTGCGAAACTTAGCCAAGCAAAGTGCATCAGTTCACTGATTGGCCGCAGGGAGGTGAGGGTCCACGCCATGAGTGCATAACTAAATGGCGAACAAAGGGACACACACGCACTGACGTCTCTATAACCGAGCGGAAGCTCATCAATCGAAATACATTTTCTGCGAGTAGCTCGATCATTACTTGACAGGTTCGTAGGTGGAGCTGCTCGTCACCCGAGACTCCACTGTAATTTATACTACAGTAGTCACCAAAGACCATGCAACTTTCATAACTTTGTATGAGTTTGATCATTACTTGAATACCAGTGTGAATGCATGTTAAAAAATGTAGAAATAATAATGAACAGCACCAGGCATATTAAGTACCTAAAAGATCCGTAGGAATTACTAAGTGTTTGTAAAGAAAAATATAATTTTCTCCATACTCCCGTGGTTTTCGAGACGTTAAAAAGAGCTATAAATTAGAACAACAAATTTAGATATTGTGTTAAGTTGGAATCTTAAAGCAACAAATTTCTGTATATAGAAAGATCTTTTCTTTAGTCAAAATATTCTGTAAACTTAACTCTTACTGGATAAGTATTTATTGAATGTCATTGAAAAAAGTGTGTCATCAATTTCCTAGTTTTCATTGTCTTCATTGATAAATTTATAAATCCTGCATCTGTTCGGCACTTACACCAAACATTTTAAATAAGCTACATATAAAGAGCATTTACCAAAATAAAGTTTTTTCCGATATTAGTTTGAATGAACATGACAACTTTTTTGATAAACAGAAATGCCTCAAAACAAAAAAAACCACATTGTCAAGAGTAAATCTTGTCCACAATGGAGTTGTGAAACTACTATTCCCAAGATTAATGAAAAATCTTTCCATAAAAAGTTACCCCTTAAAAAGTGATTTAGTTGGATATTCGGCTGACTAGCTTCTGCGTATATTATCTTTCCGACGTAATATTACAATTAAATTTGAGAATTTTGAGAATTTATTTAAGTTTAATGAAGATTAATGACTTAATTTGACTGGAGAAGAAAGAACTTTATCTTCTCTTTATAATGGATTATTTTTCGCATAAGTGGATTTATTCGACAATCAGTTGTAAACTTGCAAATTCTAAAAACCTGGCCAAATATATAGCCATTTTTTGAAATACTTATTATTTTTCGGTCTGTTCCATTTCTAATTAACACAAAAGGGGAATGTAAAGTACACAAAAAACTATATTTCTACACGACTTATATTCAAAAACGCCTTCTTTGTCTTCAATTCGCGTTATCACGTTGGACATTTCGCGTTTGCTCAAGAGAATTTGGGTGTTTTTGGTGCATTTAAACAAACACTTATACATTTTGTGCAACAAAAACTTCACAGGATAGCTAAACATTATTTTTAAAATACAAATCTGCAATGTTACTGCGAATAAATGTGATTCCTTTAACTTGGCTTCACTTGAATCTGAAAAATTTTCGACAAACTTTTCCAGTTCTGGAAGGGCTATCTTCCATACCTATTTTACTTTTTTGGGCGTTCCTTCATAGTTTAATCAACATAAACATGCAGTTTGGTTCTCTTTTTCGCAATAGCATAGGAAATTCCTTCGATATGAGACTTCTCCCGATTTCCCCAAAATTAACGGCCATTTATCTTAATAAACCTCACTTAAATGACAATTTAACTAACTACAAGGCTTTCGCAGAATTCAATAAACTAAATGAATCAAAATAGTGTTATTCAATATACGCTTAAGTACCCAGTAAAATTTCATCGTGAAAGTTGCATGGTCGTTGGCGACTACTGTACGTAGCTGCTCTCGTGTGCGCAATTTCGATTTTCTCTTCCCATGCCTTCACCCTCATTTCTCTTTAAAATGTCAGTAAACTCTTCTGTATCATTCTAGTAGATAACCAGCTGTTCTCAACAATGGAAACGGTTCTCAAGAGTATCATCTTTTTGCTTTTTTCACATCGAAATATGTATCTGTTGCTGTACTTGCGTAAAAGCTCCTGATGCAAATTGCACCCACAGAGGCATTTGATAGCCGTTGCAAGAAGTCCCAGACCTTGTAATTTCCATAGGATGTCATTCATCCACAGTTGATAAACAAAAAAGCGTTAGGCATTGTCTACTGTTCCACTCACTTAGCATTACCCAAGTAATAATTTCCATGCACATGAACCATATGCTCAAAAATATATGTTTTGACTTAATCTAATGATGATTCTCATCTTCGTTTAATTTCAACAAAAGACTATTCCCCTTTTGCTTTATAAGTTAACGCACATACTATCTTCCTGTTGCTGCTTCGTTTTCCAGTTTCTTCTACGTCCACTATTTGTAAAGGCTCTCGGGGGTCAATACTAGCCTCCATCTCACAAGAAATAATTGAGTCAAAATTTTGCAGATTTGCACTGCTCAGTTCATGCTTTCTATTGGCTTCTGGCCTGATTTCATTTACTCCGTAGTGGTTTATTCAATTACCCTTGATTTGTTAAAGGTTGATTTGCTGCTTATTTTTCAATTATTACACGTTTTTTTTCGTTGCTTTATATGAGCCTTTTATAGCATTCACATCCGCCATTGTCCGCTTTTGTAGGCCAAACTTTGTAACTTTTACGTACTGCGTCCTTTTTTGCCCCACCCGTGAAACCCATATTACGGCCGTTCCAATATAACAAAATTGTGATTTTTTTTCTACTGTGGTGATCCTGTAGTGGGCCGATGCCTGCCGATATCTGGCCTTCCTGGTGTGCCCTCAATCTGTCTGGAGCTCAAGGTCGTTGCGGTCGCCAGACTTACTAGCGCGCGTTACGTGGACCACCCACGCTGTCCAACCAATCACAGGCCGACCTAGCCAATGAACGCGCTCTCTCTCTGTCTACTGGCCTGACTGCTCTCAAACAGTCACTTGGGACCCGGTCAATCTCCTGAGCGGATGTGTTCGCCCAAGTCAGACTTCTTTCAATCTATTCTTCTTTCCCTTGTGTACACAATATACTCTTTCTTCTACTCTGGACTTCCCAAGACTTCTGCAATATCCTAAGGAACCGGACCTCGAAATTGTACCTGTAAGGGTTAACCGTCTTAGCCTGAACTTCTATAATCCTTGCTGATATTTCTTTAAGGCATTTACCAAAGTATCACGTTTTGAACAGTCTTTCTGATGCCGATGTCTGCTTGGGTATTGTTTATAGACATATGAAAATAGGAGAACCTATTGCCGAGAAAAATGAACGTTTACACCAAAATTTGGTTGAGAATATGCGTTAGATTAGTTGAGAAAAACGAACTTAACGAATAAGGCCTTTACCGAAATAGGCAAGGTGAAAAAAATGCATCGCATTTTATTTATCTGCATGTGATCGTCTCAACTTTCGTCATCACTTCTCTTGGGATAGGTGGGGGGTACAAGTATTCATTTCCAAGTCCTCCTTTATTAGCACCAAACTAGACTCAAACATCTACAGTCAGTGACTGTGAGTAAAATGGACAGAAATTTCAAATATTGACGCATGGTCGACAAAAGTGCGCATGCTTGGGTGTCTTTTAAGGCCGGCTATTACAGGGCACCTCAGATCCCAAATCTATTGTCCCATTTCATGTATCTACAACCAAACTTGCCGCACTTCATAGTTTCGCGGAAAATGATTGCCAGTTTTCCAGCTTTGATATTCATTGGACTGACTGGAATTAGGATGTATCCCGATTTCTAATTAATAATGAATACTTTTAACTCTCAACTAGCTGCTTATTAAGTGACATGGTACGCATTGGCTGTAGGCTTGAGCAAGTGAAATGGTGCTGCGTATGAAACGGTATCATTTTAGTATGTTAAGAACGTTTATACAACAACAGTCAACGGCATCCTTAAAAGCCGTTTACCCGAAAGGAAGAGTTATAAACAAAAGTATATTCCCTTCACCAAAATCAAAATTTGCATTTGTTGAAATTAATACAATTAAAAGAATGTGTTTTTTGATTGCAGGCACATTTTCGAATTGCAGGTATCTGGGTGAAGAAAGAAGAAGAAGAAGAAGAAGAAGAAGAAGAAGAAGAAGAAGAAGAAGAGAAGTCAAGCGCTGGAATCATTTGTTTGATATTTAAAACGTTCGCGTTTATAAGGTGTGCAAGCCAGTCAATGATCAATAACGCCAGTTTGTAGATGACTGCAGATAGATGCATTGACTAGCTAAATGTTCGTATGAGACGCAGGCTTCAATTAATTCTAGACTCGTCTTGCTTTCGACGTGGATAATTATCGTGAAGACTGTGATGTTGAACTCATCCCCCGTTTCCAAGGTTTGGGCAGCCACCAGCGATAATTCATCGCACATACGAGAAATAAGAAATGATTTTTTTTATCTAAAATTAACTGTTTTAATGAATTAGCCACACGCACTGAAGATCGCCCCTCAAACAGCTCGCATCGACCGAGTACCCAACTCTGAACTCATCAGCAAGCGCAGAAGAGGAGAAGTGCCTCGACGCATTCTAACAGCGTCTAAGGTCGGACTGAAATCAAACCAATCAAATACTGTCCTTGAGTGGTCAGCATGTCGGCTGAACGCCTGACTCATCTGACTGGTTGGGCAGAACAACAATCGTGTGGGGAGCTGGCGCGACATCAGCACGCACAGAGCGGCCTGCGAACGAAAACGTTAGGTTAGGACGACTCCTGCTAGCAAATATGAGTAGTCTAAATGCCAGATATGGCTAATAAATCTTTAGTGCGAGGAGTAATCAGTAAATTCGAGCCGTTCTTCTTCTCCTTATGAAATTCCCCATCGACTGGGCAGAAGGTTTAAAAGGCTGATGTTTTTTCCAGTTGATGATCATGCACATCCTGGTTATTTTAGAGACAAATACGCCTTATTTTGAAGGTGGCATCCAAGATTTTCAGCAAAAATGGGTCTATATACTGAGACCACGAGATAAATTAGCAAAATCTGCACCAATCTAGAATTTTGCAGAAAACATATGTCTGTTATAGAGACAGATGCACTCTCCTTTGTATATTTCAGTGTTTTTACACTTGAAATATCGTGCTAGTAATTGCAGTATAGAACGCTGATTTGCGCTACGATATGTACGATAGGACATATGTCAGAAGCCTCGGCGCAGTCATCAATTTAGGGTGGAAGGATAGACAACCTCATCAAGAGCCGGTCAGTGAATTGTTTGACCATTGTAAAATGTCGCTGTTTAATAAGAGCTACTGAAAAGCATAAGAAAGACCGGCAGCTGAGGAGATCATTGGGAGAATACGTTTTCAAATCAACAAATTTGTCAAAGTAATGCTGGAACATAACGGGGGAATAGTAGAGAATTAGGGACAGAATGCACGCACCTGCGAAGCGCCAGATAAGGGTCTCAGGTATATAGGATATAAGATGGGATTTAAGTAATTGAGTGAAAAGAGTTTTAGTATGAATGGCAACTAAAGGTCGGAGTATAGAGTAATACCATGGTACCGTTAAGAGAATACTTCATAAGACAGAACAACAACTTTTTGCGAAAGATGAGAAAAACTGACTAAAGACCCTTCACAAATAGACGGGAAATATAGATGCCAACATAAATAATGCCTTAAAATATTTAAAGTCGGGGCTTGTATACAAAAGCGATAGCGTCTATCAAACCATCTGAGTATGCAAATAAGGACTCACAGTTTATTATCATTTCTGGTTAAAAATGATCACTCCAACATATTTACCGTTCGATAAAGATTTTATGTTCGTGCGAAAGTAGAAAAAGACGAAGGAGTAATAGTTTGCGATTCAATATCACTATTCATCCATGTCTCTTGAAGACAAATAACTTACTTATTATTTTGCTCCTTTTCAACAAAAGAATAAATCGGGCTACGAAACGATGATGAAATCCATACTAGCTCCCCAGACGAAACTCAAGAAAGTTGACAAAGGGCAAGATTGCACGAATGAAGTAGATGTGCGGCTGAAAATCATGCCTTAGAAGACTCCACACAACATGTTTCATAAGCGAACGTGAACTCGATCGCCTCCGACCATTGGGCACACACATGCGCCAATTATATGGTCTACGGAAGATTCACAGATTCACATCAAGTTCAGTTCACAGATTTACAGTTCTTGTGAAACGGACGATTGTATCGACAGATCGACGGCGTAGCTATCTGCAGTCCATTAGGACCAGTCTTAGCGGACATCTTCATGTCAAATCTGGAAAAATTAATTATTACTTCAACCAAAAAACTGCCTTCTGTTGATATATTCACCAGAGTCGAAAACCGTAAGGAGGGAGAATCACTACTTAAGGCTATGAACGCGGCACATGCAAAGATCAAATTGACAATCTAACATAAGAAAATGATGACAGATCTCCCTTCGATTTTGACTATGGGCCCCACGCGCTCCAACAGCCGCAGCAAACGGTGGAGCAAGCCGCAACACACAAAGAGGCAATCTGGGCAAGCAACACGAAGGCTACAGCAGGCAGAAGCAACGCAGAGAACTCGTGCGAGAGAAAATAGGAGTTTAGGAAGACTCGCACAGAATCTACCCACTCGCTCGCCACTCCCACCTCCGCTTCCGGCGTAAAGACAAAGTCAATTAGACCGGGTATATGGTGTATGTGGCTGGCGCGGTTATCACTCAGCACGTGCACACTTGACACAGCCATCTCGCTTGGTATGCTCCCGACTGCGCGGGAGCGCCATAAAGGCCACATTAAGAGGGAGCCATTGCAGCCTGACTCTCAGTCCTCCCTCTCCATTCGTACGCACACGTAGACACACGCGTACAGAAGGAGCAGCTACGTGGGGGCCCCGAGTTTTCCCGTCAGTTGGCAGGCCCTCCAAGCCACGGCTTTTAGCGCACCGTGATAGATTCAGACGCATTCAGATTTATTATAGTGAGGGAAGAAACGCGCCGAGAATCGACCTCACACTCTCCCCCACCGCATAGTGACCGCCTAGCTTTTCGGGCACCCGCAGTGGGGCCTGAAACCCAGTGGGAGCGCGAGCGCAGTCACCAACAGGGAATCAGAAGCGAGAGAAAGTGCCAGCGCCTTCCAGGCCGCAGGGACCGTGGTTGGCTGAAGACTGGCATTGAATGTGCATACATATCATTAGATATCGGAAGGGTGAGAGCAGCCCTGAATGAAGCCTGGGCCAACACCCTCCTGAGAAGGGTAACCAATCAGTCATCGACTGAAAGGCACTACCCATGCTCCGTTGCCGGTTGGCGTGCGTGGGCGGGGCTGAAAGGAGAGAGAGGCAAGTTGTTGAACTTTGAAATTGTGGATGGACAGAAGAAGAAGAGGAGGGTGAAAGAAAAAATGTGCAAGGAATGAAGGTAAAAATCGAGAAAGATAACAAAGATAAGCAGATGAGGGGTAAGAAAGAAAGAGAGGAAGGAGGGAAAGAAGTGAGAAGAGAGGGCAGAGCGAAACGAACAAAGGAGAAGGGAGAGTGAGTGAGAGAGAGAGAGAGAAAAAGTTTGTTATGCTAATAACCGAAGGACTAGCAGTGCTGCAGAGGAAAGGAAATCACATTTTGCAAGACTGAGGGCGCCTAGGACCTGGTGCGGGTTAGAATTGATAGGTTGAATAGATGATGATAAGGCTATAACCCAGCGTTGATTAACCGGTAACTACCAGCTGGCTCAACCGGTCTTCGGATTACTGTGGGCCGCAAGCCGTGCACGGCCACCACATACTCTCCCCCCTTGACCCTGGCAGCAGAAACTGCAGCCTCGAGCTTTGCTTGCTTGATCGGTCACCTCTGGAAACCGTGCACCCCTCCTCCGAGAGCCTCCACGTCTACTGCACCAAACTCTCCAACAGATCCTTCTCTGCCCTCCGCCTCGACGGCAACAATCGACGCCACAGATGCCTCATTGCCCTTATTCACTGACTAAAACCCACCTGCAGCTTCCTACACCCGTTTCGACACATCACCGCCCGCCACAACTCTCATCACCACACCTGAACCCTCCACCAGCTCTGAGGGCCTGATATGCCCCCACTCCAATCGCACATTTACGTCACGCATCGGTAAACTAGTACCTGGAGCACCAACACACAGACGAGACCGTCGCCTTCACTGCCCACACTGCCCCGATCATTCGCTCATCGCATGGGCCTACTAGGTCACATGCGCATTCACGACAGCGGCATTGACCGTGAGGTCGACACACCCAGCACTTCACACACCCCCACAACCAGCCCCACTCACTAGTCGACTCACTACAGGGGTGCGCGTTCAAGTTTGTCGGGAATGCCAGGTAAGTGCCCCCCAGGTAAGCCGAACTTTCCCCTGATTTCTGCTTCATGTAAAATGCCTTTTGCATCGCTGCTACTATTACGACTGTTAATACTACCATTAAGCATGGTTTCTTCTCCTAGCCTCACCAGCACTGGAATCCTTTGATGTCACTAGTAACTGAATCTCAGCTCCTCGGAAATCAGGTTTACTCGTTCTTCCTCGCTGTCTTCTCTAGGACCTGCAGTGCATATATTTGCACCTTTAGCCCTGCCTCAAACATTCCTGCTCTCAGCGGCAATTTAGGGTGCGATCTTATCTCTCATTAGTATCACCGTATTTAGTCATAGCATGTCACAATCACCACTGTCGTGGATTAATTTGTCAGCCATCATCCCCGCCCAATTCATGCCTCTAACCTCGCTATCTCGCTAGTTTACGCCTAAACTGCTGGTGTGACTCTGGGTGCGCGGAGAACAGGGGAAGGGAGAGCGGGGGGTTGATCATCGTTCTTGCTGACTACGCTCACTCTGTTAACGAGACTCCTAGGCGGGAGGACTGATCGTCGCTGGAGCTCAACGACGATCGATTTCCATGCTGCGCTTATCGGGAGATTGACGGGGTAACAGGACATGGACAAACATGGTTCTCAGGCTAATTTAACTTATATAGCACGCACAGAAGAATGACACACTGGCTTTCACAGGCGGACTGCTAGTTTCATTCAGAGGTCCATCTACCAGAGAAAATCCTGGAAAAGACAGTATAAGCACTTCCTTAGATTAGTTCCAATTCAGACGAAATGAAACTTGGTTTTATGCCTCTTTAGCACAACCACTAGAATTTGTCCCTCAGATGCGATCGATTTAAAGCTCTGTTTACTGAAGAAAGTGCTTGTTACAAATGGGTATCCGAAAAAATCCATCAGTTTGTATCGCCATCCCAGACAATATGACTCTCCTGAAATATTCGTGCTAAAAAGCCAGTGAGTATCTTCCGCCTTTTCGATGTGACCCATGTGATTAAGCGACGGCCTCCATGTACATTTGTACGAACGTACACCGCTTCTAAATTGTTGTCTATAAGCAAACCAAAAGCTATTCCAGTTAGACCAACTAACGCCATTCTGCCTATGTAGGCCACATCAAACGGCATTTACGATTTAATATGTAGCTGTGGGTACAAATGCATTGGGCGCACGCAAAGGTGGTTGGCAACGTGGTCAGCCGAGCAAATGTCAAAGCGGCTGCTCAGGGCAGAAAATAAGATACCCAAGAATTTAACTACAAAGCACACAGTGGGCACTGGCCATGCGGTCGACCAAAGGACTGCAATCATGATCGTCCTTCAAGAGACAACTGGGCATCTCCTGCGACTTGCGGGGGCCGCTGCCATACGGGAAGAAAATCAGAACTCTGTAAGCAGCTGGATTCCGGCATCAACCTCAAATTGTCGTGGTAAAGATCGATGAAGTACGTAAACCCATTCCTTTCCCGTCCCCTCGCCTCCCTCTATGACCGATTGGTAGACTACCCTCTACCCGCTTCCTTCAATCACGCTTGGTAAGATTTTACTCTTATCTGAACTGCCTTGCTTCGATAAATACATCCCCCTCCTATGCCCGTAGACACTTCAAATCACGCAAAACAGTGTTATCAATAGATATAGATGAGACAGAGGGAGGTATTTCTGAAGTATTGGTGGTCAATATGCCACAAATCAGAGTGCTTATGCAAAACCACGTCCATGTTCCGTACTCCAACCCAGTTTTATCAGTAGCTTCTATGTCAAAATATTTTAGCGACCTCTTATTGGAAGTTATGCCTTGCTCAGATGCCTGTGGGGCATGACCCGATTGTCTAGCTTTCGTGCCTACCAGTCCGTGCGCGCTAGACGATGCCAAACCTCCGAAAAAGGTCACGGACGTGTCTGGCCAACTGGTCAATTACTTCCCAAGGCCAAGTCACAAAAGGAGCTTAAGAAAGTGACTGCTTATTTTCAGACACTCCCGGAGCAGGCGACTTACTGCCTGTTGCAGACCTCCAGACCCGGCGACTACACCGACCGGAATGCCACTCTGGACTCTGCACTGACTAAAGCTTTTTCAAGCTAAACAGTCTTTCCTGACTTCTGGTAGAAGAAGCCTTCGTGTTGTCGAATTTACCAGTACAACAACTTAGTACGCTTAAAGAAAACAAGGGCATTTCTTAAAGCTTGTAGCGACCTCTTATTGGAAGTTATGCTTTGCTCAGATGCCTGTGGAGCATGACCCGAGTGTCTAGCTTTCGTACCTACCAGTCCGTGCGCGCTTGTCGGTCAAGCCTCCGATTAATGTCACGGACTTGTCTAACCAACCACTTCCCAAGGCCAAGTCACAAAGGGACCTTCAATGTGGTGACTGCTCATTCTCAGACACTCCCGGAGCAGGCGACCTACTGCCTGTTGCAGACCTCCAGACCTGGCGATTACCCCGATCGGAATGCGACTCTGGACTCTGCACTGACTAAAGCTTTTTCAAGTTAAACAGTCTTTCCTGACTTCTGGTAGGAGAAGCCTTCGTGTTGTCGAATTTACCACTCCAACAACTTAATACACTCAAAGAAAACAAGGGCAGTTCTTAAAGCTTGTCATTGATGTAACGAAAGCGAATGTCTAATAACAGTATTTTACTCACCAATTGATAGTTTAATGAAGCAGCCAGATAGCAAATTAGGCGTTGATGTTGTCGGGCTGGATTCCATTGTCACAAGGAGACGTGAATGATACGTAAGTATTCTGTGTAATGCCAGAAACTTTCGATTTTATTGTTAACCAGCTTATGTATGTGACTCCACCTAAGTTAATTGTTAGCAGAAGTTAAATTTGGAAATTTTGCCTACGTTCCACGTTTTTTGGACGCACTCTCTCCAAGCATTTTCTGATCTACAGAACAATTCAGTTGATAATTTTAGTTTTCAACTTAAGTGGCCTAACATTTTGGTCTTTAGCTCGTTGAGATTAAAGTTAATTAAGGTTTCCATGAAATACCCGGCGAGACCATCCGTGCCGGATGCGAGCACATGTTTTTGTTGTAGTCCAAGCCGGTAGACAGACTTGCGATTGGCTGACTGAGGGCAGAATAGGTCTAAAGCAGACTCTATCAATATAGCCGCATTATCTGCCCTCCTCTCTGCAATCATGACTTGTCCGACCTCGACCTGGCAGTTGGTTGCCTGTTCGGAACGGAGCTTATTTGCTCCGAAAAGCTTATTCCTGTTTTAATAAATATCTGAACTGCAGCGACAGAAAATGACAGGTGGCGAGGCGACCTCTTATTGGAAGTTATGCTTTGCTCAGATGCCTGTGGGGCATGACCCGAGTGTCTAGCTTTCGTGCCTACCAGTCCGTGCACGCTAGACGATGCCAAACCTCCGAAAAAGGTCACGGACGTGTCTGGCCAACTGGTCAATTACTTCCCAAGGCCAAGTCACAGAGGGACCTTAAATGTGATGACTGCTTATTCTCAGGACTCCCGAAACAGGCGATCTACTGCCTGTTGCGGACCTGCAGACCCGGCGACTACACCGACTGGAATGCCACTCTGGACTCTGGCCCACTCATGGTTGGAGTGCACTCGTCTGGAAGTCACTTATTAATTACTTATATTCTACTCATTCAACACTTCATTAAATTATCTGAAACACTCTGGCCTTCCACGCCTCATCCCATTTACTATTTCATAACCGTTTGGATACGCTTATTCATCTTTTATCTGGCCGGACCACATCGTATCTCACAGTATTATATTCGATACTTTCTTACTTCGGTCTGCTTCGAAAGCTGAACCATGACACACTTGACGAGATCGGCTTATTCATTTGCGTAGACTTGCATTTACACTCCCTCTGAATCCCGCCAAATCCCTTACGGCTTTGTCCTCTAGGAGTGCAAGTTCGGCAATATCGTGTCTGGACCTTAACTAGTACCTAAACCGGGAGCACGGAAACTCCAACTCTGTATATGCAGCCACATATTCTTTACATTTACACCTTTTCCAGTAAACGATATTTTATAAACTACCGAAGTTACTGAGGCGGCTGCATCTCAGCAAGAAGCAGGACACATGACTAAGTGTATTCATTAATGACAAATTAATACATTTTAACCAAAAGCCGAGAGTTTTGCTCAATTAATTTAAAGTGCAGACCTGTGGTCATTTGCTTAGTTTGACCGTTATTTTCAGGCGAACATTTGGCCCTTGGCCATTAGAACTATGGACAGAAATATTGGCCCGGGTTGTCTGTCGAGATTCATTCCTTATCATTCCTGCATCAAGTCTACATTAAAATTTCAACGAAAACTGCTTACCATAACAATCCATGCAAGTTGCCCCGATTCTATTTTTCATCTGGCCTTCTGATATCAGAGAACCGATACAAATCCTATCACTACTATGTCCAGTTAATCACAAGAGCAAACAACCGATCACTTTATCTGTTGTCGTCATGACACGGCGAACCACAATATTAATGGCAGTAGGACGCATATTCGACGAGCCACAGGGCGGCTAATTTAAACAATGGATTGGTTAATTACTTTGGAAGTAAATGGAGTTTTCGAGGACACCACTGAGGTGCTAACAGTACAATATTTATCACACCGCTTCCCACCAACTTTACTCTGCGCTTCTAGTGCTGCGCCTAATTTACAAAAAGGAATTTAGCATTTGTGTAGTGTCTGGCTCAGCACGAAGTGCACTTGTGAACGCCTGTCGTGACTAGCTCAAGCCGTAGTGCACTTTCGGAAGTGCCCGCTGTTTCAAGTCTGTGTAACAGCCAATCACACACCGAATCACACAGGACCTCATTTGACGACTGCCGAACAGACCTCGCTTCAGATGCTGCCCGCTGGCTTGCGGTTGTGTGGTCATATGATAGTCAATTTCTGCTGCTCCTTCTCCAATTCATTCTATAAAGAATACATTCTTCCAACTACTTTGGCTTTCCCATGACTTCTCTTTCCTCTGCAAAGGAACCGGGTCTGGAAGATCCCAAAACGCGATAGTCGCGATAGAAAAAACGGCAAGAGGTGGAATAGTGACCCCCTCCACCAAGAAAAGTACGTGACGTTGAGCTAAATTCCCCTATGGATAAATATTGCCGTTTTACAACTCCAACCCTGGCATGAACCGAACTCCAAGTAGTGACCCTAAACCACATGCTTAACGTAAATTGAACCATAAACAAAACGCTAAACTTATACACATAGTGCATGATCCATCTTGTAAACTGTTAATTGTGAAATGTCTTGGAATAAGAGGGGTGAATTTATTCGGGATTGAAGATCAAGCATCTTGCGGAACAATCCCATGATATCGGAAAGAGACTAGGATGCCACCTTCCTAGTCCACGTCGTTTCGGTGCAGTAAAGAAACCGCATTCGATAACGATGACCATGAATCCCTTCTACTGATTTACGATGCCATTAAAAATGTAAAAGTACTTTATACACCAATTCGGCAAAATGATAGTTCTGTTATTCGTTTGGTAGCAAATCATGTCTTTGATAAATTTTGCACTAAAAGTGCATAGTTGGAATTTCCTAAATGTTTTCCAATTCACGCACAATTTTGAGCCCGATCCGATACTGTATCTTTGTTGCAGATTGCTAGTCTAAAAACTTTATACGTTCCGTATAAGGCCTGCAATGCATTCGCCTACGCCATTAAGAAGATTACACATATTGCTGATAAAATGTTGCAGGGGATTTGAACTATATTATATACTTTATGAAAAAGTTGACAGACACAATAGGATTTGATTGAAAATTGTATGTTCCTAAAGATCTCATAATTAGAACCTTGTTTAGAATCTACGTAAAGCCTTTCTTCGTATATTAAATTAGAAGGTGACATGGTTGACTATTGAGTGTGTATAGAAAAGACATTTTGGTCCTATTTTCTTCAAAGTATATTTGCATTTATAAGGACGCCGAAAGTCAAAAGAAAAAAACCCTGCAAATTAAGTATTCATTTCTATCAAGTGCCATTTTTAGGCACCTATAGTCTTTTTCTAGGACAGGCGTTTTTGAAACTCATCAAAAGTAATGAGTAGGCTGTCATACTGCGAACGACTTACGGTGCACTATTCTCATTTAGAAGGCCCTCAATAGAAAAGTTCCATGGGTGGAATTAACGGGAGACGGTAGTACAGTCAACGGCATCCTATCAAAGCTTGCTTCCTTGGAGTCATATTCTTAGGTGGCTTTGCGTGCGTCTTGCTCAGTGCTCAGTAAAAGACTTTAGGGAAAACGAAAAATTTTTAACGTTTTTGTGCTCCACCTGAGAATCGCGCAAGCATTGCTTACCAATGTTTACTTTCGATATTTTGACTTTTTGCCTAAACTATCGCGAAGTGTGTCCCTCAGTAGACATAACTCTCATCCATACGCTTCGCCTCCCCGTGTCCTTCACCTTCACCCGCACCTTAGAATCGGGCATTTATCCTGACCCCCAGAGAAAATCATGCTTCAAGGTCAACTGAAATATGCTAATGGTGGTAACCATAAAATCCACCAGTCAAACAATTTAAAGTCTTGCATACGTACTGCCCAAATACTTCCAAGATTGTTTTGAATCGATGGCAGCCATGTCGTTTCCATTCTTCAGAAGTAACTGCATTTTCATATCGATTAATATTTTTTCCCGAATTTTTGCAATGTCAATTAAATGTTCTTTAATTTTTATGAATTCGTTAAAGTTTTCAAATACCAACAGTTAACTTTGCTTCACTGAAAGGCATGAACCTACTTTATGAATGCTGTTTGCTTTGAATATTCTTATCAAATGCAAGTAGATTTACATGTCCGATAAATTACTGTACCTTGCATCACTTAATAATATGTCAGTAGTTATTTTGTTTAGCCGTTTATTGATCCTAGAATGAAAGGCATATTAACACTAAATGCATTAGTACAATATTAACCGTATCAGTCATGACTGCGGTGATCGAAAGCCTCAATTGTCATAGCAGTGAATAAGAAGGATAACACGTTAAACTTACTTCCTACTAACTCCATGTACAAATCCGCGCACATAAAGAACCTCAGTCTTACTAATACAGCTACCCTTGCGCGGCGTTGAAATGTCTATTGGTTGCATAGCCTGGAGCCGCGATCCATAACTTTTAAAACGTGATTTACCTTTCCACCCTTCTCTTCTATTCGTAGCTTCCCTATTTTCAACGCTTTAATGGTGGGCTATAGCAGACTGTGCGAAACTTTTCAGAGTTGATTCAAAATTCCTCAAACACCTAGCCCACGAAGACATGGTATTCATGCTTACTTGAAGAGTTATTTTTACTGATCTAATAAAATTGACGAAGGTGTCACAAGTTCGATTAGGTTTTACGTTCATCGACTTCGACAAAATATCAATGTGAGCAAAAGTAAGCCAACTTTAGTGGCCTTTAATAGCTTTATTTCTTTGATGCATTGTAAACGTTTCATTAAACAAATTAAGAGAATTTGTTTCAGCGAGAATTTTCATTTCAAAGCCAATGGATCCTTAAAGTCGCATATGAAGGCGTTTTGTTCTATTGAGCTAAAGATAGCCGTTTATTAACTTGACACAATTTGAATAACAGGTTAAGACCACGTTTGTTCTTTCTTTCCAATTAAATTCTTATCGCGTTTACTGACTTACATAGCTTTCGGATGTTCGCATCTTACATAAGAGGATAAATGAATACTTTTTATGCACGTTTATACCATGTGTTATTGAAGGAAGAGTGGCTAAGATGCGAGATAAAACCTACTCTCGCTAGAAAAACACGTTCATCATTATTTCGTGTTTCTGGGGGAGGAATAACTCAATTTTCACACGTGCTTGGTTATTCGTTTAAAAGTACGGGATATATGCAAAACACCTATAAGTGCTCAACCAACCTTCTCCCGTACCTATGCAAACACCTACAACTCGAAACTTCGCATACATCCGGTAGGCATTTTCAGAAATTTTTAGATGTAAGCCATCTAGACATTGACACTCTGAACTCAACTCCCCCAACCTCCCCCCTCCTCCCCACCGTGACAACGAGAACACTTCATCAACCACCATAGTTTATTTATACCATAAAAATGTAAAGGCCTGACGAGAATTTATCGAAAAAAAAACGTATGTTCGCCAATTTATCTTCTGAACTTTTCCATGGGAATTTTTGCAAAGTTAAAACAAACCAAAGATCCCGCGGTGTTAAAAACACTCAATGGGTACCTAAGAATAAACACCAAACTTGTGGAGGCGAATTCACGGGCTAGCTTTATCGAGAGATGCGTCGAGGTAAACGAGTACCCAACTTTCTACTGGAGAGCAATGCGGAGAAGTCGCACGGTTATCACCAGTGATGCCTTAAGAAGATTTGCCAAGAATGAACTGGAAAGCATCCACGTAAGGATATCACTTATTCCAACGTGCAGCCACACGTGACCACCTAAACGCAGACGAAAGACTGGAATTCGAGAATTACGTGCAGTTCATCGGGGAAAAGTCAGGAGAAGCCAAGACAACTTCTCTTCTTCGTATAGTACAGGAATGCAGACCACAATCGAAGCTTCCTGAGGATCCAAGTCGGTACGTACACAACTATTCCTCCGTATATCTTGATAAAACCTCGCTAGAAGCCTTATCATTGGGTCCAAAATTTTGCTGTCCTCGCCAGAAACCAAACCAGCTAGAGCTGGAAACACAGTTTGAAAACTGGCTTAATCAAAGACATGACCTTCAGCCAGTGTCAGCGGAGAGTATACAGCACTTTAAGTCTACACTAGTTAACTGTTCAGATCAGGACTTAAACAGTGGCCAAAATCATCATCGGGGTCTGCTGACGAAAGCCCAATGGAGAAATTAAGACAGCTCCGACAGAACAAGGACATCCTAATAACGAGGTCAGATAAGGGAACGGGCGTTATTCTAATGGACAAAACAGACTTCATTGCGAAAATGCAATCCATTTTGTCAGACGAACAAAAGTTTAGCAAGACAGAAAAGGATAAAGATCGCATGGATGAGGTTGTAACCCAGCTGACTGATTGTCTGAAAAGACTTCAAAAGGACGGCGTCATAAGCGAATATGACTTAGAGCGTCTCCGTCCCGTTGGCACGCACATACCTCGACTATACCGGCTGCCTAAGTTTCACAAAGATGACATGCCCGTTCGTCCCATCCTAGATATGAGAAACTCGCCATACCATGTGACAGCAAAATGGCTAGCAGACGAGCTGAAACCCATACAGAGTCAAATAGCACCTCACAGCCTCCGAGACACCTTTAAATTCGTGGATGGCATGAAAGACCTTGACCTGAACGGGATGATGATGTTCTCACTGGATGTCTCGTCCCTATTCACGAACGTGCCGGTCACAGAAACAATAGACTACATCTGTGAATTCATTAACTTGACTCAGCAGGACATAGGAATGCAGGTTACTGCACTGAAGGAATTATTGCTAAAATGCACCATGAATGTACAGTTCCTATTTGACAATAACCTGTACAGACAATTGGACGGAGTGGCTATGGGCTCGCCCCTGGCCCACATCTAGCAAATATATTCATGGGCAAACTAGAAGCTACGCAACTTAGCCACCAGATAAATAATCTAACGTAGTACAAACGGTACGTAGACGATATATTCGCAGTTGCATCAGATCAAACCAACTTATCAACACTAATGCATACAGTAAATCGGGAGCACAAATCGATAAAATTTACCCTAGAAGAAGAACAATCTGGATCACTTCCATTACTTGATGTGCTATTGAGTAAAAGAGCCGATGGGAGCATTCAATATAGGGTATATCACAAGAAGACGTGGTCCGGGCAATACATCAATTTTGCTAGTTTCGTACCGTTGAAGTTCAAACGGAATTTAGTACGGTGTTTGACGCAAAGGGTGAGGAGGGTTTGCTCGACTGATAGCATTGACGAGGAGCGTAAGATTGTTGAAGAAGTTTTTCAACAAAATGGGTATCCTAGTCGATTTATCACTAAAAACATGGCTGAAAGGCCGCCAAAGCCCTCAGTATTAACAGTAGAAAAGCAATGAATATTCATCAGGCTCCCATTTCAAAGGGACGGACTAAGCGAACTTCTAAGGAGGCGCCTGAGTCAAGCCGTAGCAAGTACCTTCCCAGCAGTCAACGCCCATGTATTGTTCTCAACTACTCCCACCCTATACGGAGAAATCAAGGACAAACTGCCAGCTCAGACCACCTCAATGTGCATATATTCATTTACCTGTTCCTGTGGGGCAGGATATATTGGTCGCACGAGCCGGAGCTTGTCCAAAACAGTAAGGGAACACATGCCCGCATGGTTAGGGAAGGGCCAACTTAAAGGTATAACCAGTTCAATTCTAGCGCACCTGGTAGACTCAAACCATCGCGTAGATGCCAAAGAGGTCTTCCGAGTGATTTACAAGGTGCCTTCAAGCTACTCAAAACTCCTCGGACAGTGTCTGTTGGCGATGGCAGAGGCGGCCGCAATCAGGCTACGCAGACCGCTGCTATGTGCCCAAAAGAAATTCGTCGAGGTGACCCAGTTGTCATGGGCGAAACTAGGTAACGCGGCCACCCACAGCGGACCACAGGCCTCGGAAACGGGCCCCCACAGAGACGACCAAGTCCCAAGTCCAGCCACGCACACCTTATCGGCGATCTTGGACGCCGGGCCGTCTAAACATTGACACTCTGATCTCAACTCCCCCAACTTCCCCCCCACCCCCCTTCCTCCCCACCGTGACAACGAGAACACTTCATCAACCACCATAGTTTATTTATACCACATAAATGTAAAGGCCTGACGAGAATTTATCGAAAACAAATGTATTTTCGCCAATTTATCTTCTCATATTTAATATCCTGATAATTACTTTTCACGATGGCCAGCTCGTTATTCCACCATTTACATAAACATTTTTCAAATATTTATTGGAAGTTTTTACTTAACCATCCTATTAGTATTATAGATTCTGAGGATTAGATATCAGTTTTGCTTGCTGTCCGGTAATTGCCAGGTAACGGCCGCATGAATTTGGAAACTAACTTTGAAGTTCCTTTGCGCCTATCTCTATCAGCAACTGAGGTGCAGTTTGTTTAAGAGGTATCGGTTTTATTTCGCTACTAGTTGGCAATACTTTATGAAGTTTTGGGTGAGATATATGCGTCGGAAGTCTGGATCACAACGTGCAGACGGCGGCCGAACTTCGGTCCGGACTTCCACAGACTGTCTGGGTGAGAAAATCTTCTCCACTAAAGATGCCATGTGTTTTCAACCGTGTTTTAGAAGGCGAAGAGAACTTATGAAAGAGCTGTTGAGACATATTTTGACGTTAAAATTTCACCTGCCTCCTTTTCATGTAAAAATACAATTTTTAATTAAATAAACCAACATTTTGATATTATGGGTTCTCTGACGACTATTTCTGAAAAAAGATGTTAGACTTATATCAATAAGGCTTTTTACCATTGAAGTTCAGCTCAAAATGATCCATGTGTTAGGGGAACTGCGTAGAAGTTCACAGAAAGAAAAAACGTGTATTGGCTAAAGTATAAAAACGAAAATCTCAAGGAGTTAGTAAAAGCCATCCCAGATTTATATAGGAATTCATTGACGGCTTGAACTTATTGGAATCCATTCAAAATTTGATGATTGAAGCACTGCTATCCGCAGATACCTAAATGTAGGAAAATCTATGTCACTTTTCAGTTTTTCGTCGGTGCTGGCTTTCTAAAAGGAAGAGATAAGTCCCTATCCGATTTCCTTATGTGGTAAGTGGTCAACAATTTAAAGTCGGGTACGGGAAAAACCCCCACCCCAGTAATATATGTAACCTTGTGCTAAATGTCAAAAATATTAGCACTAGAGACAATTTAACGATTGGTGTTAATGCAAGGATTAATTTTAGGCCTAAGGTTAGGTTTCGGATTTAGGTTAGGGTTAATACTAGGCTATGGGTTAGATAAACGAAGTATATACGCTTCCTGGAATTATGCGGGGGGTTTCCATTTTCTTGCCTTAAAACTTTGAGCGCAGGGACCAAAGCGACCCTTGCCTACGACTTACAGTCAAAATTAAATAAGAGAGATAAAATCTTCGGGTGTCAGTTTCCATTCGGAAAATAACAATCCTTGAAAACCCTCAATTGGTTTCCGGTTAGTGGGCTTGCCGAATGGAAAATGGATGTGTTTGCCTGATGGATTGGGTTAATGTTTGCATTCATCATACATGCATGAAAATAGGCCATTTTTTTACCACGAACGTTTGTCGGGGCTGCATCCATAGCACTAGAACAATTCAGCCAAGCAAATAGAAGACTTGGCAAAACACTGCATCCCAATAATGCACTAAAGCTTGCTTTTGAAATCACAAGAAAAGACGCATTTTTCCAGATGAGTGAACAAACTGCTCCTCCTGGCTCCGTATTCAGTTGCGCATCCACGGTCAGTGACCGATTTCATGAAATATTAGCCGACATTTTTAAAAGGCCGGCATCCATCAATTATTAAGACGGTTAGGCAGGTGCGCAGGCATATCCAAAAATGCCAGCTGTTTGTATGCTAAGCTTGCGGATGCACCGCAAGCAAATGTGAGTTGGAACATACTTGTGAAATGTAGTAGTGCTAATTCCACCTACGGCTGGATTCAGAATTTTTACAGAACATAGATGTGATGATTTTGTGTCCCTACAACGGACCGCGTGGATAATGCGTTGGACCAACTCGGGAGCCAAATTAGGCCATGACAGGCATAATTCCTACACATAACAAATGTCCCACATGAGGGGATAATGGCACACCTAGGAACAGGTTCACACACCACCAGTTATTTGTGCCAAATCGTCACATCAGACTGTTGAGTGGCTCGGACTGGTTCTTCGACGAGAGCAAGGTTATGATTTTGGCCCTACGACCCCGTCCCATGATGCGCAACGTTACTGCCCTACGATATACTATATGAAAAGCTACTTAACTATCATAGTGCCCTAAAATGAGTCGTCTGATGTCTGCCAAATGACGACTTAATTCAGTCCACCTCCCAAGACGGAGAGTCAGGCTACAATAGCTCCTTCTTAATGCAGCACCTATAGCACTCTCAATTAGTCGGAATCCGAACTGCCCCCCTTTTTCTTCTGTTAAAACCTGGATTGTCTTGCGCAGACAAGGCGTGTAGCAAGGACAGACGAACCGTTTAGCTGTGTCAGCCGCTTAACATGAGCAAACCTCCCATACTCCTGACATAGGTGAGTGAAGAAAGGAGAGTGCAGTAGAAGTCTTCCAGCACTGTTAACTACTCCAAACGCACGCAGTGCTGTACGAGATGAGGTGGGCACACCGACTGAACAAATAAGCGAGTAAGCGACCACAGGGGTAGACTGTCGAGTGCTTGCTCCCGAGATACGCACAAATAACCAGCTACTCATTCGAAAATCCCGCCCTGTGGATATTTGCCTACCGTCTGCTACTTTTTCACGAGCAGAGTTGGTAAGGATGACTTAATATGGTCTATGAACATCGTCATCAAATAAAAGGGAGACTCAACTAGCCATTTCTGGTTTACTAGTCATCATCAGCCAGTCATACCCAACCCCAGGCGGTGCACCACCCGAGGTTCTAACCCGCGACCTCTTGAGGATATACGCTCAACGCTTGGCTGTCAAGAGGCTCCAGACTCAGTGAAAAGACGAAGCGTTATCGATCGGTGAACTTGCATTGACAAATGTTGCTATCGTCCGGTTAACAGGACATGAGAAAAGGAACAGTTTTATGCAGGACGGCAAATTATAAAGTAAAGGAGAACCAAAAGAAATAAAAGGCGTTAATGATGGAAAATATATACAAACACTGACATGTCCAATGGTGGAGTGGGGACTCTGCTGAGGATTGTTTGGAAGGAAATAAAGTTGAGTGTTCACCGGCCGCGGGGGGAAAAGCAATCGAAAACACAATTGGTCTCTAGCCAGAGGTATGCTCCTAGCCGTAAATCATGAAACAGTCGATGAGCAGGCAGCCATGGCTGATGAATTGGTTAGCATCTCAGACCTGTTATGCTCAAAAGCGGCGATTATACAAACAATCGCAAGTAATAAGACGCCACAGCTAACCAAAACGCCGACAATAATGACCACCATTTTGCAGGATTGCATTCTCTTCGAGTGTCGCACAGGTGCAGGCCAAACTTTATGAGGATGTTAATCCGCGTAAGGTCGTGTAATAGGTCGGTTAGGGTGCAGAGCCAGCTGTGAAATTTATCTGCACGGTTATGCACGTTGTCACGCAGAGCTACTTATACGTAGGAAGTTGTCTCCTGATTTTTTGTGCCAGACAGCACTAAACGCGATTTAGAAAAATTGCCAGTTTTACTTTGGCTTGTAGGAGTCCAAGCCGTGGGTGTGCTCAGAACACTACAATTATCACGCACAGTTCCGTACAGGAAGAGAAGGGGGTAAGACCAGTAGGAGTGATTTATTCTGTACAGGAACTCAGTGGTGGTCTGATGCCCCGACGCGCGGTAGGCACGAGCCTTGCACGCGCGTCTGTCTGTTGGCGTGGGCGTGAATGCGTAACCGTCATACAGAAGTGAGTCACTGGCCGCTTGAGCAAGTGCTTGGCCAATAGCAGTCTATCGCACCTGCGATTGGCTGTCCCGGAAGCAAATAGAGGAACGCAGTCACTTAACAGTTTGCGGGCTTGGCGCTGGCGCTACAGGCTCGCTTATCAGTTTAGGCTAGGTTTGCATCCTGTTATTATCGAAAAATTCTTTCCGTGGAAACCAACAGTTGAAAAGAAGTTACAATCAAAGATAGGATTGGATGCAATGGCTTGTAAACGATCATTAGTTTATGCAAGAAAACGTATATCTGCTGCATAAACAAGACACATAACTCGTACGAGTATTTTCTTCAAGACGCGATGGTCGGCAGCACGTAGGATTTCGCGGGAACATTTCCGTATGGATTCAAATCTTTTTAGCAAGTCGAGCGCCAGCAGTCTTCATGGGTACCCGAAGGAGAAAGCGTCGCACAGGGCTCCATTTTAGGTCCCGCGGTATTTCCTGTTTTCATCTATGACTGTGTCACGGACCTAGACTGTGATGTCACCCCGTTCGCTGACGACATAGGACTATAAAAAGTAGCTAATAATACGGCAGATTAAAACCACATACAAATAAACTTTAATAAGCTGGAGGACTGGTCAGGGCACTGACTTATGTCCTATAATGTTAGTAAATGCAACTTTCTTAAAATCTGCATTTGGAGGGCCCTCAATCCAAAGATTTACTTCTTAAACGACATAACGCTGCAAACAGTTGAGGGTCAGAAAGACTAGGGTACGTGGACTACTGTATCAATCAAACCAGTATTGAATTGCACAAAGACGGTGATCTCGGCCAGAGCTGTATTACAACTGATAAGGATTTGAAAAAAAGACCTTGTCCGAAACATTTGGAAGCTTCGTTCGGTTGCACCTACAATTCGCTATACTAGCATGGAGACCTTGGACTAATAGTATTGCCGGCAAAGACAAGGGAGACTGGAATGGTCATTTCTGGCATATTAGCAGTTGTCAGCAAGTCATACCCAGCTCCGCGTAGTTCACCACCAGAGCCTCGAGCTCACGGTCGTTTCGATCAGAGTCAAATGCTCTAACCATCAGGCCACGAACATGTTGCCTCGCCCGGGAGCTATTGCTGCGCGTTGATGAAAACTCACCGAACTGACGATGGCTAGTAAGCCAAAAATGGCCATTCCGGTTTACCTTGTCTTTGCCAACAATACCACCTGCCCACAATACTAGCTGCTACAGTTGCTGTCAGAGCCTGAGGAATGAGGCACAAGGCGGAGCAGGACAAGTGAGTTCCGTTAGCGGTCGGTGAAGGTTCATCAACGGTACCTTGGATTGCCAAAGACTGTACCATCTTATAGAAAGTCAATAGGCGGCCGATAAAGTGACCAAAAATTTGGGAACACTCCTATGAAAACAGATTTCCGACCCTCAAACTACTTTCCCTCTCCTATAGGCAACTACTCAGGGGTCTCATGTTAAGTTTCTCATTATGAATGGCCTGAATTGTTGCTCTGTCCTGGACGATTTTTTTCTACCCAGGCTAACACTGGAACTCTGCGCGGTCACCCCCTAAACCTATGTCCAGGCAAAGTAAAGACCGATGGACGCAAGCACTTCTTCAGTAACAGAGTGGTTGCACTGTGGAACGCTCTGCCCGAGGATATTGTTCTCTCCACCTGTGTAAATTCATCTAAGAGGGTACTGGACATTCATCGAAGTTCTCATTCACCAGCTACACGCAAACATAGTAACTAGACCTATTACAGGTCATTACACCTTTGATAATACGTGAGTAGTCATCTATGTTTACATACTTCGACTAATCAATGGTTGCTCGCTTTTCACATGCAATTTCGTCAACGACCTTTTTCGAATTTTCCTCTGTATGAATGCATTTCCTAGTCACTTTGTTACCAGAAGGGATTTAAAAAACATTCGTATGTGTTTCCCTGAATATAACTGAACTGAAGGTTCCCAGAGCACAAACCACGGAAGCCAACGTCATTGAGTAAGACTGAGTTAAGTCGAAAATCTGTACGAAATAAAAACTACGTCTACTTAAATTCATTTAGTAGGCATTTAAGTATGATGTAGAAGATGTTCGCGACCATGGACACGTCTACCGATTTTACTTGGACGGCAGAGAATATGGCAATTCCGCTGGCAGTTGGAGGAATCTGTCTACTTAGGTCTGTGCTACGGTTTCTGGGCACCGGAGTCGAGCATGTGTGCCTTGTCACCTGCAATCAGACAGCGAAGGGTGTAACGCTGCCATTGAGCTCACGCAAGGCTGACGTTGAGTCTCGCGCGGGCCCCAACAGCAGCTTGAAAGGGCGCACGAAGTGAAGACCGGCTGCATAGGTAGCCGCACCGGAGGGCCATGATGGCGGACTGTCAAATGATTGTATACTATTCAAGCAAAAATAAGGGACTAATAGTTCGAAAATTCCTTCTGCGGCATGACCAACCATTTACCACAAGCGAAGTCGGTAATTACGACATGCTAAACAGGACACTAGAAACGAAGCAGCCCGCAGCAAAGGTATGCTTGGACCAACTTTCAGGCAATAAAGCTTTATATTTAGGATTCCGTTTAAGGTTACGAGTAGGGAGAGTAAGGGTTAAATTTAAGGCTAATGTTAACTGTAGAACCTGGGCTAAGCTTTCCTATTCCTGCGTCTCGTTAAGGAAGCCAATTAAGTCATCCCTACCGGAAAGTTAATCGCAAACTTATTAAGTGCCGATTGAGCATGAATCGTGCCTGGATTACTCAAAACCCCAACAGAATTCTCCCACCACGGCAAAGGAAAAAGCAAAAAGAGAACCATAGGAAGATAAAGGGTGTTAATGGTGGAAAATACGTACATAAACTGACATGTCGAAAAGCAGGATGGGCACTCTGGTGGGGACCTTTTGGGAGTACATAAAGTTGGATAATCACCAGCCGTCAGGGAAGGAACAGTTAAACGCCCAATTGATCCCTGGTCGAAGGTACAATACCAGTCGCGGCTCACCAAACAACCGACGTAGAAACATTGATTAGCCTGCCAGGCCCCTTATCCTGAAAAGCACTGATCGTAAAAGCCATTGCAAGGAATAGGAAGCCACAGGTAACCAAGCCGATGAGAACAATAATCAGCACCTTGCAGGATAACATTCTCTTCAAGTGCCGCACAGGTGTAAACCGAGCTTTATAAGAATGCTAATCGGCATAAGGTCGGGTGCTAGGTCAGCTAGGACGCAGAGCCAGCTTAATAAGTGTGAAATTCATCTACAGGGTTAAAAGCGTCATCAAAGAGAGCTACTTATAAACAGGAAGCAGCCTCCTGATTTGCTGGCGTTAGACTACACTAAATATGAGTCAAAGCAATTATCAGCTTTGGTTTGACTCACTGGAAAGACTTGGGCTGAGTTTTTGCCTTTCGTTGTTATACCAAAATATGAATAAGAGCCTTATTTCGGTCGGAAGCAACAGTTGCGCTTTCTACTTTACTACCGGATGGATAAAGTTTCTTGGGTATAATCAGCTTAAGCAAGACAACATTAATCTGCCACAATAAAGCAGACTCAACGACACAAGACTTGAGGGCCAACCAGGTTGAGATTAAGGACGAGACGAGAACAGTCAGACCATGGCATTTTTTGAAGGTTATTTGTTTAAAATGTGCAGTAAGAATTTTGAACGATGAATAATTATCCTCCAGAAGGCCACGTTTACCCTTTATTTCATTGAGGAAAAAGGCATAGTTTAAGAACTATGCGTAGTTTGACTTCTCCTAGCCTAAGGACGCAGATGTGATCTCTGAGTGGACTGTGCACAAGGATGAAGGTCTGCAGCGCAGGTGATTCACATATTATATTCTCATTCAAAGCATGTTCCACAGGCAGATACATGTTCCTCGGCAAGAAGTTTGGAGATATAATGCATCGCAAAGTAAGTAGAAGTGAGGATTTATAGGGGCATCAAGAATTGGCGGAAAATTGTAATACTTAGGTAGCCATTTTAACAGTAGTGACTTTGCAGGCAGTTTCAACCAAGCGCACTCAACAGCCACAACCCCGGTGTGATCGACACATTATGGAATCCTATTTAAAGATAAGAATTACTTCAAGGACACTTGCGTCGACACAATCCTCTCATGTTCCAGTTAAAATGTCATGAGCTACATCGCAAGCTATAGTTTATGTGCAGAAGGAGCCATTGTAGCCTGACCCTCAGTACGGAGGAGGGAATTAGTCTGCCAGATGGCAGCATTATAGGACGTCCCGCTAATTTGAAAGCGCATCAGAGACATTTCAGCGGAGTAAATTATGCTAGCATCGATCTCACTCACCTTGCCTGTTCCCATGGTTTACCGGTGACCGATATAACACAAGCCGACTACGCATTAAGTTGCGGGCATTGAGTGACATGACTTAGAGGCTATATCTACCGGGTGACATATTCAAGCGTGCATATTTACCAAAAAGACCACTAACCAACTATTTGTTTTTGCAAAACAAAGGCTCTGCTAATGGGAGGTAGAGGCCACTAGCAGATCACAGGAGCGCCAATCGCCCAAACGTGTTAATGCTATTAAATTAACTCTATTCACAGAAATCAATTTTCCAGTTATCTTTCTCAGAATAGACTTGATTATCATTCATAAAAGGCAGCTGTTAAGTTGTGCTACTTTTCCATTTTATAAAAATGCCAAAAATGAATCTCTATGTGTAGATTCAGATCTACAGCCTGACTATGCAAGACCTGAATTGTAGAGATGGTAAATAAGAAATAAGCAAAACAGGAGTCGCGAAAATTCCCATCAGAGAATTCAGAAGTCCAGTTTGACGAGTATACGTGTACGTTCGACAAATTCTCGTCAGGCCTTACATTTATATGGAAACTGGGTGCGAGTTTAAACGTGTTCTTCTTTTCGGACAAGTGAGTAGTGGGAATGGGGGTGGGTCGATAAGCCAAGGCTGGTTGCAAGGGTAGGGTTTGCTGGAGCAGTCTATGGGAGGGGGAGGGGGTGACGGGGGGGGAGACAGACAGCGTGGATGACTGCATGTCGCTACGTGGCTGTGGGCCATGCCAACTGTGGGCCTTGCAGGAAGTTCTTTTTAAGCGCACTAAGCAGGCTTCATCAGCCTGATAACCGGCGCTTCTGCTGTTGCCAACAGGCGCTGACCCAGGGGCTTCGGATAATTTGGGGGGACACTGTAGATCACTCGGAAAGCTTCGTTGGACTCCAGCCGATGTCTGGAATCGACCATGTGCGCCAGAATAGAGCTGTTTATGCTCCTGACTTCATCTTTTCTCAGCCATGCCGGGGGGTGTTCTTTTATTCTTTTGGATAGGCACCGGCTCGTACGACCAATATAACCGGCTCCACAGGAAAAAGTGAAAGAGTAGATGCACATTGAGGTGGTCTGAGCTGGTAACCTATCCTTGCCTTTCCCATGTAAGATTGGGTTGGGTGAGAATAATACCTGAACTCTGGCTGTTGGGAAGGTTCTTGTAACGGCTTGGTCTAGGCGTCTTTTCAGCAGTTCACTTGCTGCGTCCCCTCAAAAGGGGACTTTGATGAATGGTGCTTTCTTTTCTACAGAAGTTGCGGTAGTTCTTATTTGCTTCTCCGCCACATTCCTTGTGATAAATCTCTCAGGATACCCATTTTCACGCAGTAGGTCCTCGATTTTCTTGAGCTCCTCCTCAATACTGTCTGCTGAGCAAATTTTCCCAGCCCTTTGCACTAAGCATCAAACTAGATTTCGCTTTTGTTGGAGGGGTACAAAACTGTTAAAATTCGTGTACTGTCCAGACCAGGTTTTTCTTTCGATACACACTCCTTCGGACGCTTCCGTCAGATCTGCTACTTAGGAGGACGTCCAAGAACGGAAGCGAACCTGCCTTTTCCACCTCCAGTGTACACGTAATGGATGGGTGTGTTTGGTTGACCGCATTTAAAAGTGCGTCTACGTCAGTTTCGGTTGTGGCGATCGCGAAGATATCATCAACGTACCCGCCATAGTGTTTTAACTTGTGGATCTGCTCACTTAGCTAAAATTTCTCTAGCTCGCACCCAATTTCCATATAAATGTAAGGCCTGACGAGAATTTGTCAAAAGTACACGTATATTAGCCAAACTGGACTTCTGAAAACAGGAGTCTTTTGAAATAACTTCCAGCCTCTACTATCATCGAACGTGTTAAGGGCATAGTTAGTTGAAAAAAAAACTAAAAGCGGACGAACATTTACATCGGCGGATGAATGTTCACCGACCGCTAACGGAACTCATGTGTCCCGCTCTGCCTTGGACATCATTTCTTGGACCCTGACAGCCGTAGCAGCTAGTAGTATAGGCAGTTAGTATTGCCGGAAAAAATAAAGGAGACTGGAGTGGCCATTTCTGGCTTATTAGCCGTTGTCACTCAGTCATCCCCAGACCCAAGTGGTGCACAACCCGAGCCTCGAATTCGCGACATTTTGATAAGAGTCTAACGCCCTAACCATTGAGCTACGAACTGGCTGTCCTGTCGGTTTAGGTCAGGAGATATTGACACTTGTCGGTGAACGTTCACCTGATCCCTAACGGAACTTACCTGTCCCGCTCTACCTTGGGCCTCATTTCTCGGGCCTTGGAAGCCGTAGCAGTCGGTAGTTTAGACAAAGAGTTCCTAACTAGTGTCAACATTTCTCGACCTACACAGGCAAGATAAGGAGCTCAGGGCTCAATGGTTAGAGCGTTCGAATGGTCAAAAAGCTCGAGCCCCGAGGTGCGCACCACTTGGGGCTGGGTATGACTGACTGAAGATGGCTAATAAGCCAGAAACGGTCAATTCCAGTCTCCCTTGCCTTTGCCGATACAGTGGAGTCCGGTTTATGTGGACACGGTTAATGTGGACAACCGCTTAATGTGGACAGTTGGCCAGGAACGGAATTTCTCCATAGTACAGTGGAGTCCGGTTAAGGTGGACACGCTCAATGTGGACAACCGGTTAATATGGACAGTTGGCCTGGAATGGAAGTGTCCACATTAACCGGACTCCACTGTAATACTATCCGCCAAGAAGAGCATTTCCAAACCGCTAAATGCAGATATGACCGCAGAGGTTTTTGACACCTTAGGTGGAAGGTAAAGAAAATCACCGATACATACATAATTTACTTTATGGACAGTTCGAATTAAAAAAAAATACATAAAATCTTTCAGAATTCTCTCCTCTCTAAAAGTCTGTTACATGCGACAGTCCTGCACGCAGAAAGAAGGGCTGCCTTTTCGAGAAGTCGTGTTTGGGCGTTTCAGTCTTGAAAAAGCCGGAGATCTTGACTGACCCACTGGCCGCTTGCTGGCGCTCCTCCTGACGCTTTTTGGCGCGCTTTTTGGCCTCACTGGCTGTCGTATCTACGTCATCTTCCCTAAAGCAGGACGGCGGTTGAAGCAAAAACAGTCATACAGGAGCTAGAACAGTACAGGGCAGAGCAAACGTTCATTATTGGGTCGTTCGATCCAATTTAAAAGTCATAACCGAAACCCCAACTCGCGATGATTGGAATCAGGGTCTAGTTACTCAGAAAGCTTAAAGTCCCACGTTTGGTAGACTATCAGCAATACAACCTGATGGCAAGACAAAATACTGGATGTTGTGGGCTGCCTTAATACAGGAAAACATTTAATTTACAGCTCAGCAGTCTGAAAATCGAATGTGGTGAGATAGAAAGCATTTTTGCGCAGCACTTTAGCGGACCTACAATTCAGACGATTAAAACTAGCCAGTAGTATTCCAACATACAGAGTGTTGGACACTGAAAGATATAAAAAACAAACGAAAGTCCCCGAAGAATGCAAAGGTCAATGGGATAACATTTCCGCTAGATGGGAAAAGGTCATAAACTTATTTTTAATGTTGATGCCTCCATTAAACCAATCAGAATGAGCCTCACTGCCTGAACCACATTTACGTAGCCGGAGAAAGCTGCCAAGATCTTATGTCGGGATATGAGGAATCGTAGTCAATTGGGTAAAATGTTTGCGCAAACTATCGTCCTTCTTTTAGGAAACCTTGACTCTTGCAAACTCTCTGAGCCAACAGACTGCCTGCGACTTGATGTCTTCTTACAGCCAGTAGTGTTTCTTTTAATGATAAACAATTGCCAGTTGTATTTCTGACGCAAGTGGGAAAGCAATGGCTGGATCTATATAGACGAAAAGCAATCCGTATACAGGGAAGGATGTCGAGAACAACTAGCAGATGAAACTTAAAAAACGTGACTGTTCCTTGAGAGAGAAGGGACTTACCAAAGGACTCTCACAGCTCGCTCCTCAAGAAGAGTTTGAGCAGTTGACCAGCTGGACCGAACCAACGGCGGAAAACCAAATATAGGATCCATGCAGATTCTTAAGTACTGCTTCGTAAGGGGATCTGCAGCAAAAAGTTAAGTGCTGAATACGCAGCGACGAAAAATGAATGGTAAGGGAAACATAACGTCGCACGTCGATGGTCGGAAAAAGTAAACTTAGCATAAATAAAGTATTGTAATTAAACTCTGGACTGTTACATGAAACCCAAACGGTTTTATTGTTTTATTTCTAACTAATTTGAGATCGGAATTATTTGTAAGGACCATTCAGATGACAGGCTGATATAAATATGTGACTCCGGGTTAAATGACGGGACGGGCAAATATAATCGTAACTTAACACTAATGGAAACTTTAATCACGACCATATCTTTAATTCTAACCATTAAGCCAACCCTTGTCCTAACGTAACCCTAATTATTCGTCGAATTTAGCGCAAACCTCCCCCAAAATTACGGGCGGTTCCTGTTCCCGTATCTGCCGGGGCCCATATAGGAAATCCCTACCCAATTGTTCGATCAGATTTCAGCAAAGAGGACGACACTTTGGTATGGACGATAAATCACAGATGAAAAGGCAACTCAGAAAAAAATATAAACACCAACCCCATCGTCGGAACTTCGCATTATCGTTATTAAAGTGTCCGAGTAACTCAAAAAGTGCGCTTGTCATGTGTGCGACTCCAACTCTAAATGGTGCGAGAAGGCGGCCAACAGCTTCCGAGTCACACACACGCCGGAAGCAACCATAAGGTGTCGGATCATGAAACCGAAGGACCCACTGCCACGGCAAGACACATCTGGAGTCGTCTGCAGGATCTGGTGCAGTTGCGGGCAAAGCAACTATGTCGGAGAAACTAGCCAGCTTCTCAAGACGCGAATTGCCAAACACGCGGCAGCAGTGCGGCGAAATGATGCCAATTCTCAAGTTGCGACTCATTCGACAAGACCCGGCCACATGTTCAAATTTGATGAGGTCAAAATTCTCGCAAGAGGTGACAATCGAGTGTGCTGAGAATTACTTGAGTCATGGTACACGGGCCCCCAATCCATCAACAAGTGCAGCGATTTGCCCAATCCATATTGGGTGCTGAGACTAAATTTGGCCAACGCAAATCGCCGCTTGGAGAACAGACAGGCCACCACATCATCTTATGCCAACACCGCAAGGCCAGCTGTTCATTGCTGACGCAACGAATCAGCGCACATCTAAGGCATTTATCGAATTTTTCTGTCCGTTTAAATTTTACGGTAGGACCCTTTGCACAGACAAACTGTTTCTGCTACTGTTCTGTGAGTATGTTTATGATGATGAATCTACGACACAGTTCGAAACTTCAGGCAAATAAACATATTGTCTCAGCGATCGAGTCGTCTTCTACTTCTCAATTACTTCCTCGGACTCGCATGTTCACTTTTATTAGCAAAGAAACGAGTTACTCAAAAGATACGGACTATTTCTTGATGGGAATACGGAGGACAAGACTACAATGTCCGAAGGACATAAGAAATAAATACGAGTAATGTTTTCCCTTGCCATCTACAGCATGAAGCATCCAAAGCAAACCTACCTAAGCAAGCTGTTTCTCTGGGAATGGGAGGTGGACACAATGATGGCACACATTTACTCGCATTTGAAATGGCAAGCCAAACGCAGTGAAATTTTGTACATTATCTATCGACAGAACCTTCTTAGGCATGAGCCAATTCCAACGATGAGTCAATCTCACGGTAAACACACAAGGGCGTCTTCTACTCTGCATACTTCACGGTGTACACAAAGTCTGCGTACAAAGGAATTTTAATATTTTACTTATTTATGTTATTTTTCCCACGCCATGGATTGACAACGCGTCAATAATTGTTGATTTACCGTCCTATCTGATTGAACCGTGAATACTGACGCCTCCTCGCTATGCGCACTGAATAAATGACCTGGAGCCTTTTTCTGTGACTGACTTGCACTCTTGCATCGAATTATGCATTGCAAATAATGGAAATCATTTGAAAATAGAATTTCTTAACATTATAATTAAATAAAATTATTTTGTTCTTAAGGTATGTATTTATTACCTATGTACCCAGACATCATGGACACCCTACATAAACGTGCCCCCGACAGCGTCCCGCATTGGTTGTAGCCACAGAGCTCTTGTCAGATCTGATTGGTTCATATCCGCGAGAAGTTGCTTTGCTCTTCTGCAAATTTTCCCTCACATGGATTGGACAGCACGTAACCAATCGGAACGGGGCAGGCAGCTTTTCGGTGAAAATAACTTGCAGCATTTACATGCTGCAAGTCATTTTCCGTGGCCGAGCGTGTTCTTGTGCTCTTCCGTAGCAGTGCCGGGGACAATAGTAGTAGGTTCGCGTAAATTCTAGGTACTGGGAAGGGTCATAGGCTAAAATGAGGTTGTACAGAGCTCGAAGCAAGCGCAATGGTGACTTAGGTGCAAAGCTGCTTGCAGGGAGGTAAACTTGCGCAGCATCGTCTTCACTACCACTCTTCTTATATCCACTGAGTTCCAGTCAAAAAACAAAAACAGAATGACGATCACAGGCGAGGTGGCCAACCAAGTTTTGGAAATGTCTAGGTGTACGATACGCATACTGGTCCACAACTGTACGCGAACAACGCTTAAACGGAAAGGGGTATCTTAGAAACCACGTCGTGCAGGTGAGAAACTGCACGAATTCAGAAAAGCGTGCAGGTTGACACGGGACCGGGCTATCTCATCAGGAGTCAGCCATGCAAGCCAAGGCAGCTAGCGTATTTTAATAGGTTGCAAGCCACATGCAACATATCCCACCTCGGGTTTGCTTGGCTCTTAGGCAAACATGGGTTAGGAAAGCGAGAGTGCGGTAGATGCAAAGCCAGTCTACTATCACTTAAAAGTAATCCAAATGTAAGGCACTACCCTATGTCATCAGATACGACCGTAGAATCGTCGTATAGTGAGTCATTGTCGGAAGAAATCCAACCCTAAAGGACAGAAGAACAGAACGCATGTGTTTTCCTTAGGTACTACCATGGCCCGTAGGAAAATAACCTAAGAGAGGTACTCTATATGTGGGAGGGTTAAGTAAAAAAGCAACGATAAAACCAGCAAGACGAATAAACTTCAATCTAGAAGGGAACCCAAGCAAAGTCAGCAAATATAAGGAAGCGAATTGACCTACCACCTGGATATCCCGAGCCGAGCGGGGTGTTGGGAGGAATATTACCACGACCGGCTGTGGGCCACCGCGCCAAGAGTCGATCACGAGTTACCTAGAAAGTGACAAGGGAGAGGGAGGAGAGGCGGAGAGTGAGAAGGCGAATTATGGAACGAGGAAGGTTTGAGTACTTACCTTGGCGAAGATACTGGCGGCACTGACGATCGGATAGGTGTCGTCGGCTTTACTTTCCACGGTGATTTTGATTTTTGGGAAAAGCGACTGCAGGTAGGCCTGATATATGTCAGCCTTGCCTACTGTATCCACGTAGACCTGAAATAAGGAAAGTGTGACTGTTAAAATCCTCTAACAGGAGGTGTTACGACAGCAACGATGACAAAAAGAGTGCGCCTACCTCTTTCAAATTGACACCCTGATCGAGAGCTGAATTAATCAATCCAATGGCTGCATTCTGTGAGATCACGTTGAGACTGATTTTGGTGCTTAAGAGACAAACAGGCGAGAGTGGAGCACGGTAGATGAAATCAAATGACAAAATATTTACCACAGGAAATTTCACATCCCCAACCTTCATCGTCAAGGCTGACTTATCTGGTACCGTAAACGGAAAGCGGGAACAGGAGCAGCTCAAAATATGGGTGACTCTGTGCCAAATTTCAGGGAAAATAGGGTTGGATTTATGGCTAGCACTAAGGCAAGTTAGTATTACGAATAGCTACATGGTTAGGGTTTCAGTAAAGGCTAAGATTACGGCTACGGTTTAGGATAAGGCAAATATAAGGGTTCAAACGCGAAATATTTTCCTACCCCGGAATTATGCGCAGAGCAATCTGCATTAATTGGGCGGAGCGTTCCTATCCCTATGTCCTGTTTAGTAGGTCATATAAGTTACGTTTACCATCAAAATAAATTTTGGGTGGCAAGAAGTCTCAGGAACTATGGATACCGTCGGCGGAGTAACGGCTTGGGCCCATTTTCCTCATTGTTGGAGGACAAGCTCATTCTATGCCAATTCATGGTGTAAGAGACTACACGAATAAAGCCTATCTTGGCGGACTGCGGATCTGAGCAATATCCATGCTAAATGGGCGGGGAGCTGTCTAAGCTCAACAGTTATTTCTTTACAGTGGCAAGGCGGATGACAAAAAATGCTTTAATACAGACTAATGCTAATACAGAAAATCAAAATACTGCAAACGTCCATGTAGGCGTTTAGCTGGCTCGGATACCTGTCAATGAGTTACTATCTCCGGGAGACAGAAAATGCTTATCGGACCAGACAAATGCCAGGAGCATTCAGATAGCGAGGAAAAAAGCAGTAAGTAATTAAATTAACTTGGCGTGGTAACCAACGAGAACTGTTTTAGTAAATTGTGGTTCTGATCTGAGCGGCGGATCGCACGCTTTGAAAGGTCTATACTACACTAGAATGGGAGGGTTGACAGTAGAATTCACGGTTATTGTGGTGATGGTGCTATCAGGAGTGTATATTGCTGCTTCCTCTGCACCGAGAAGTAGATACGAAGAGGGATTGGACCGAAGCAAGTGTGGACAGGTAGGGAGGAATTAGTCAGCGTTACCAGCGCATAAAATCCAGTTCATTTTATTGTTATTACACATGTTGCTAGTCTTTTTTGTCATTACCGTTGTTTACTTGCTGTAGATGCGATTATATGAACGACACTATACCTCCTCCGCATAGGCCAGCTGACCGCCACCCCAGGTTTCAAAGACTAGGGTGTACAAAGCATTACATTGCCTATACTGGGAAGAAGACGGCTTGATCGCTGAGACAATACTTTTATTCGCCTGACGCTTTGAGATGCATCGCGGATTCGTCATCAGAGACATAATCGGAGAGCAGTAGTAGGTAAGGGTTGCCTGGGTAAAGATGCATGCAAGTGGAAATACTGATGCGGAACTCTGTTTAGTTTCGTGGAGGCGGTAGGAGACAATCTCACCTACCTGCTGAGCATTTTCTCAGTTATTTCCATCGGCGAAATGTTGTGGATGCCGTAGGCGATCCCTTCCGCGTTTGCGAGCATTTTTTCCAGCAATTCTTCGCGCTTTCCCTCCGTTAGCTGTTTGGAATCTACCAAATTGAAAACAAAAGGAAAGCGCTAGCACGGTTAGGCTTAAAAAGTGGAAACTCTCAAGTCATCATTCTGGATCTCGGGCAAGGATCAGTGTGAAACTGCATGGTAAAAATCCTGCGGTTATTCCTTGTGCGGTCATTCATTTTCGCTAGCTGATCCAGGCAAACTACGGGGTTTTCTTATACCGTAGGTACTAGATGTAACTGCAATTTTGAGTGGTAAACGCATAGCAGCAATGTGAATGTGCAACGATTTGAGGCCCAAGACAACGAACGTAATATACAATATCACGACTTTCGCCAAAGGCACTTCCATGAGTCCATGAGTCAATACAAAATATGTTATTTCACCATGGCCTTTTCGCAGTCCGACTTCGACGAACTAAAACACTAGATATAACTTAGAAGGAGAAAAATTGACGACTTCTGTTGACGGACGTATACAGAAAATTCACACGGTATCTCGTGAATAATCCTTGAACACGGTAATGCCAGTGAGGCAGCGACTTCTTGTGAGCACAGCAGCCTAGGCTCAGTTGGGTGCAGAAATTAAAGGTAAGCCGAAAGATCCAAACCTGGAAGGACAACTAACAGTGAACACTTGTATGCACGTATGTTATTTTACTCTGGGACTCAAAACTTGAGGTTTCAGTATTCACTGATTCAATGCAAACGTCTGCTACTGTTTAAAGTTTATGCACCGCAACAGAAACTCGATAAGGCGAAGCAAAATAAATCGAGGTAGAACGCAGTAGCAAACGGTAATCACCAAGGCCCCCAGTCTGCGAGGCAATTAAAGTAGAAATATAATTCGCCTAACGACATCGCAGTCAATGGAGCAGCTTAAGAACATTGCGTCTAAACAAGCAGAAAGTTCTCCGGCAGACTACGCAAAATATCATTGATGCGCGTTAAAAAATATATCGCAAAATTACTCAGTAGAGATGACAGACCTTAAGTGAAGTTAAGTTTTCAGCAGCGAATTGACGAGGTATATAGCTTTCTATGAATGAGGAAGAAGGGTTGCCAAACACACTTTTATCTCTTACGATGGACTCCCGCAAGAACCCGAAAGCTCAGAACAATAAACAAATTAATCCGGTGCTCGAAAACCCTTTTTCCTTATTCATGCAAATACCTGGGACGCGAACGTCTTCATTCGCTCATAGATCTCTACAAATGGCGCAGGGATAAACTTGAGGCTACTGAAAGTGGAGTATGGGCGATCTATCAAAAGAAAGGCGAAAGATTTGGTCGCCAAAGAAAAACGCTTGCAAATAAAGACACTGACGAGCGATGCGTAGCTACAGAACGATAGCTCGGAACAGTTTCACTGTTCAAATGAAAATTTAAAGCGCACACAAGGATTAGTGGACAGCTCCGCATTGCTCGTAACGTTGACTGTTTCAACAGACAAGGAACGACATTATATTTGCCAACACAGCGATGTGGTTGCTGTTAGCCAACAATGAATACGTGAAGGTCGCGTCAAGAAGACCGTGAAGGATTGGATTAGCAGTTGCCAGTCTTCGAGAAGGTGCGGGTCGTGATACTTGAAATTTCTCACAGATTAATTAAAAAGGGCATAGTAAATTTCCACAAACCTGCTAAGCCCATCCCTTTGAGGATTTCACTTTTGTTGGTTGGGGAAATTGCACAGGCGTACAGCATTGGACCTGAAATTGCGCAAAAATTGGTTAAGCAGTTGTGACAAAAAAGAAGACTCGAACTAGCGCAGAAAGAAGCAGGAGAAGGGTGGATGAGATGGCCAAGACGACAGGCTAAGGCATGATGGAAAGGCTAAGGTCAAATCCAAATAAACGACAGACAGGAGAAGATAATTCAAATCAGTGGAATAAATAGTCGGGATTACTCATCTGGCCCCTCGGATAGGACATGGAAATCGGAATGCCCAACACAACAATACCATACACCTTGTGTCACGTTACATGAAGGGTAGATATTTATTGTCTTAACCCTAATCTCAACCTTAATCGTAATTCTGATATTAACACTAACTGGACGCTTAGCCCTAACCCTGATTTTCGCGGAACTTAGCGTTAAGCAATATGTATAACGGGCGGTTCCTGTTCCCATGTTCTGTCCCTGAAACCATATAAGTATTCCATACCAATTTCCAAAAAAAGTTCTGGCTCGAATCCCTGTTAACCAGACCTAGGGTTATTACATGAGTAACTTGTAACAGAAACTGAGCGTTCCAGAACGTGCTATTCTAGTATACGGCCTCTTTATTGGCACCTAGTCTAGTGGCTGTAGTGTATAGCGTCTAAAACCTGTTTGTAATCAGCGTTTGTACAATCATAAGGAAAAGACAGAAAAGGCAGCAGCATGAGAGATTCATGGTGCCCGCAATTCCCTGTTGCTGTTCCAGGTAGCAGTGGCCACTGGCGAACCCAGGACTACTGTTCCCTGCATCCACTGATGCTGGAGAGGGGAGTGGAACGGTAGAGGCAGCAGTGTTAATAGGTTTGTGGGGCAAGATTACGAGTTTTCCTGCAGGTGTTATCGTATTAGCCGAAATGTGGCCTTCGCAAGTGCGGCTTCGGCAGCCACGAATATCAAGACGGAAGGGAGTGTCCGAACCCAAAAGCCGCTACCAAAAAAGAGGCTTGCATGACTCAAGTCTCGCTGGTCAACGGTGCAAGCACTCAACCTCCGCTATGCCGATAACAGTACTAATGGATATACAGGGCACGCGCGTGCTCTTCCGGATATTTTTTAGACCCAGTGCAATGTCAGGGCAACCAGCCCGTCTATACTTTCATAAAATACCAACACTGGCGTCATCAGTGAGGATACTCCAGCTGCTCTGACCTCGAAAACCACCCTTAGTTTCTCACCAGCAAGATCGGCTCAGTCCTAACTTGTTCCTACTGCGAGTGCGCTTTCAAAGCATGTGTCGGCCTTGTTGGTAACTAGCAAATTCAGTGCACTGACAGGCGAATCAGTGCTTGAGGCGCCGAAACACATCTATCTCACTTGCACACGCTGTTCAAGGGCATCCGGTCCTAAACCTCTGCATTAAAATCCTCGGTAAAATACGAAAGGGCAGAACCCACCAGCACACCTCATAGGACCTGCCTACGTACTTAACCTTAGACTGCATATGATAATTATTCCTCAACACGCATGTAAATTAGACCCCCCCCCCCTAACACCTCATGCAGCCCTCCTGCAGCCAGCATGCGATTTGCTTTGCCAGATTGTGTGCGGTGTTTGTAGACGGTAGTTTCAGACTATGCCCGATCTCCTCATCCGTTAATTGACAGGTGTGTGGGGGAAGGAGCAAGTGAGAAAGCTACTAGGGGGAATTCATTTTCATATGGAATCAGCGTACTTCTCATACTATATATGGCGGGATTGAAACTATTATAACGTGCTAATGATCACGGCTTAGGTGGGTGCTGATGGACGACAATTTGGTCCTTCACAGGACCCAGTGTCAGGCTGCAATGGTTCCTTCGAAACAAAGGTTTTTTGAGATTCTCATCTACGTGAAATCGGAGTCGGCCTTTTCGTAGCTCGATACATATCGAGCAGCGACTAGGCCGCATGTGGCACGAGTAGAGGGGTTCGTGCGCTTTGGCATCCGAATCGATCATTGGTTACGTTAGCTTGGTCCAACTATCAGTACATGGTGAGTAAGTAAAGTAGATAATGCGGAAGTCACTGCTGTTAGTCTGACCTCGTGGAAGTAGCGACGGACCCCATCACTTATTATAATCAAAATGCCAGTTTCCTTATCCCAGCCGCAAGTGAGGGATGTCCTTTATTTTCTCTCTAGTGGTACACCCCAATACAGTAGTCGTCGGCTAATAAGCCCACCTCGGGCCCAGACCAAATTGGGCTTAATAAGCGGCGGGTGCAATAACCGGAGAGTCCTAGTTCTTGATTAGCAAACGCAGGATAGGCACTATACATTACATACGCACTGTATTATGTGTGGAGCTTGGTTATGTACAAGAAAATAATTCTGTTTGTCTGTATGTTACGTAATAACAAAATCAAAAAAATGATTTGCAACACGTTTGAAAAAGCGGTCTAGTGTCAGTTCTTTTGGAGGAAGCTTCACTCGCAAGTGCTCTTTGATGTCCTTTTCCAGGCACTAGAAATCGTCTAATTTTTGAAATCTGATGCCTGTAGACCGCGTTGCGCACGCAGAGATGAGAATCTCACTCTATCTTGTTGGCAAACTGGACTTTGTAGCCGGCGACTGGGCTTATAAGCCGGCGGATTTTGCTATGCAAAATTCCGTCCCAAGCTGACTTGGGCTTAATACGCGGCTGGGCCTATTAACCGTGGGCGACTACTGTAGTATTCATTTTCTAGCAGCACCCACTAAGGATTTAGCAGAGGATGGCTAGACAAAAGTCATATTGCAAAAAACTCCAGACTCACCAAGCACAGGACCCCTACCCGCCTCGTCAATTCCAAGCATGCAGGGTTTCTTTTTCACGTCACTGCTCAGAAATTGGATGGATGAAGTAGTCCGACTGTCACCATTAGCTGCCAGACAGTCATCCAAAAAACCGTTATAAGCGAGGAATGATGGCAGTAGTTGGGGCGTCTCCTCCTCCTCGTCTTCGGCCTTGCCGGTGACATTGGGAGCGGCCTCCTCGGTGATGAGGGGATCGACGGGCGCCATGCTGCAGTTAAATAAATAGCCTACAGATTAATATACGGAAAGGCGTTTGATGTGAACAGCAAAGGGAAAGATCATTGAGGAAGTTCCTCACAAATAAGGCCCAAAATAACAACCAGAAAGAAGTCACAGACAACCAATCAGCGTTAACTAAAACGTTAAGTTAAAGATCCCGGGTCTCCTAAAATGCTTTTCGTTTGGTGGTTTGCTGAAAAACAATGGACCACCAATCTTCCCCTGATTGCAGATAATGAGGACTACTGCAGTACGCAACTGAGGCAGCGAGATGAAGTTGTCCTCGCAGCTGCATTTATTACCCCACGAAATATTTGCAGACCAGGAGTAGTTACACATTCTTTATGAATCTGGAAAAAACATTAGGACAGCCTTCTGCAGGCTGTGTAGTGGGCATCGACGGAAATAAGACTGTGAGTATACAAGCTGATATTAAGAGTTCTCCCACCGGCACTGTGGTCAGTTGTTGTTGTTCTCAACCAGCAAAACCAATTTTATGGATTTCTTGGGCACGCTGGGCGAACATTGAGAATCTTAAAAGACTATGAATAGGTCCAAAAAGAGAAATATACTCGGCTCGCGAGTTTCAGACCTCAAAGCGCTTAGAACTGTACAGAAAATGGCTGAAAACTTAAAGTCTCACAGAAAGGGCTACAAGGGGAGCTTCGTAACAAATAAACGTCGCACTTTTTATATGTTTAACCCCACAGTGCCCCGTTTGAAATTATCATAAAGATCCAAACGGCTTGTGCGAAACATCAGTGAGCAGTTGTCTAGAAAACAGTTGGTACGACTGCATGTGAAGAAGTGTCGGTGGGCAGACCTCGATAGATTTGCTACTGTGCTAGCGTTGAGGCGTGAAGACGTTCCAATGCTTTTTACGAGATTTATCATTCATGAAAGCCGAACTGAAAAGAGGTGCATTCTGCATGAACTCTCTCCTCCTATACTTGGGAGGTAAAGGCCGAGTTTCGTTTCAGGCCAGATCGATGGGCATTTACTTTTTTCCTGCTCCTGTGGGGCAGGATACATTGGCCGAACAACGAGGCGTCTGGAAGAGGGTGTGTAAACGCATACGGGCCTGCCTGAAAAAAGGTGAAACTAGATCGATTTCTAGTTCTATCTTCGAACATTTAGTCGATACGAATAATCGGGAGCGATCCCAACGAAGCTTTTCAGGTTGTCTACCAGACACCAACTAAATTCCATAAGAGCCTATGCCAACGGGTGATAGCAACAGCCGTGACAGTGGCTATGCGGCTAGCAAAGCCAGTACTGTGCTGTCAGATGACGCTAATGCAGACGCTCCATCTCTTCCGTGGCTGACGCCAGGTTGTGATTGCAGATCGCTCCCACCCCCGGCTGACAAATGTCCACTATGTCCCCTTGACAGTTATTTTTAATCAGCGTGATTAACCCACGACCACTACTTAGGGCCTACCCTAGTGGTAAGAGCGTTGGACTTTTAGTTAACAGGTCGCGGATTCGAGCCCCGGGTGCCGAAACATCTTGGCTTGGGTAAAGTCGGCTGATGACAGGTAATAAACCAGAAGTGGTCATTCCAGCCTCCTTTTTCTTTGTCGGTAATGTCATGCTGCCGATATAGTTATCCACTGTGTGGCTGTTTGCGTTGTGGTTACTAGCTCGCGTCGAAGTTAACTTACCTGAAGGCTTACAGACGCTGGTCTCGACACCTGGATCAGAAAGCACAGTTGCCGCAAAATTGCTTTTTGGCCAAGCTACGAATGGCAAGCCTGTACGCGTGAATGTTTTCTCTGTCCACTGGCCTGACTGCTGTCAAACTGACACTTGGATCCAGCTGGTCGTGTTCCCAAGTCAGATTTCTTCCATCTGTTCTTCGTTCCTCTGTGTACACAATAAAATATTCCTTCTATTCTGGCCTCCACCGACTTCTTCGTCACTAAGTAACTATGGTTTGAAGATATCAGTTGCTAAGGTTTAACTTACGCAACCCCCTGCGATAGCTTAAGTCCAGAGTGAGCTCAGATGCACGACGGAACGAGTAAGTCTCGTAACCGATCGATAAGAGCCTATCTGCCATGGTAAGAAATCTTTGGATGGACAAACGCCCGAGACAAACTGAACCGGACCAGGAATCCCTTCGACTTTCAGTCGCCCGCCACACTCGTTTTCAGGACAAAATCGATTCCGACCCTTTTCCGGGCTAGTAACTAACTCCGATTCCAGGTGCCATAGTACACAAGTCAACTTAGTTGAATGAATCCCCAAGGCAGTAATTTCAGCATCCTACTTAACACTTACTTCTTTGTGAGCGCTTTCTCCCGGTCACCAAAAACAATCAAAACGAACCGTTTTCAGTGCTAACACGAAATAAAGTCGTACTGATGTGCCAGCATCCACATAGTAGTCGTACATTAAGGATTCCTCTACTCTCCTCCAGAATAAACCGATTTATATATTCTGGATACCGTTGGATTCAAAAGGACCTAAATTACAAGTATCTCAGAAGGTGAGTCCGTAGGAGAGTGAACTATTACATACTACCGCAGAAGGCTGATTCAGCGTTATGCATAATTTAAAAAGAAATCACTTGACTACTTGATGTGAGCAGTTCGCCGGAAATGGGGTTTTTAACAACTATTCGCGTCAAATATACTCACTTACACAGGCTAATTTATCCGTATGAGTAATATGGGTTACTTATTAGACCAACGCCACCGCGCCCTGAAAACAGGAAAGCTTTTTCATTGCAAGCAAGGAGCGACAAGGTCACAATAAGAGGGCAGCAAAACAAGGGCTAGTCGAAGCACAGAAGTTTTGTATTCACAGAAAAATGCTACAATAGTAAGTAAGGAAGAAACAATACACTAGACAATAGGGATACTTTATACAAACACATATGTAAGCGAAGCAGAAAGTAACTTTACAAGGTTGAGGTTTAGAGAATGAAAAAACCTAAACATAAGTAGGCTGGCGCAACAGGTACGCAGACTATCCATCCCACAGCCCAGTTTCCTTCATCTTTCGGATGAAGAAGGTCTCGAGGGTTGAAACGTTTTTGTAGAGGTCGGATTCGGGAAGGTTATACGTGCGGCAGTTATGGAACATGCGGCGCATATCGGCAATGAAGAGTTCCTTTTGCACGTAGTAGCGGTTCTTCAGACGCTCCGTCATGGTACGTAAGTCTACAAATGATATTTGTGCAAAGAGAAAGAGAGCAGTGATAAACACAAGCTCGAAAGCGAAATGCAAAATTAATAAACGAGGATGGACTGAGGAGTTTAGGACACCAATCGAGAGAAATATTGATCGCTGGAATTTTATAGGAAAGCGGTGGGCAAAGGTAGAGCACCGCATATACCCCTAGTCCAGCATTTTATCCTACGGAGACGGTGGTTATAGGGGTGTTGGGAAATAGGAGAGACAGTGAAGGAAATTGGTAGAAGCAAGTGGAGTAATTTGTTCCGAATGTAAGTCGAAGGTGTGTGCGGCACTTTGCGCCACAGACTATACTAATCTAACTTCAGTAAGGGTAAGTTGGACCTCAGGTAAGTTAAAGTAGACGACCTGCTAACCACTATTTTTTATTTTTTCGGGAATTTCAACAAACCTGCATTTTGATAATCGGGTTTTCCGCAATACAGATATAAATCAACATTTCTAAATACAGTAAAATAAAAACACATAAAGCAGTTATTAAAGTATAGCCCACTGCCTACTTATATTTCCCCTCCATGAAACCCCTATAACCACCGTTTCCGTAAGACTAAATGCTGGGACTAGAGGTACATAAGGTATCCTACTCAAACCACTGTTGCCGAACGGTGTGCTCACGCATCGACTAGAAGTAACTACTGGTCATCGCATACCTTTTCCAACTGGTCCAATAACGGATCCACTGCAGTGATGGATACTAGCGTGGGATTCTAGCCTACATTGGTAAGGCAGTTCCCTTGTAAATTGAACAAGAACGCATTAGCATAGTGAATCATAGAGAGAATGTTTTTCAGAGCAATAACTGTCTGGTCTAGCAAAATTATCGAATAAAAGCGGCAGATTTATTGAAACACTGCGCTCATGCATGATTAAGAATGGTGCGTTTGTTCCAAAAAAGCGTAGGGGGGAGGGGCGGCTCACCCATAGGGAATACAACGAGACTGAAGTAGCCCGGAGCCTCAGCAGCGGTCACAGGACGTAAAAAGGGACCAGCCAATTTGTGCGCCTTTACTGCCTCCAAAACGGGACGAAGTTGATCAGCAAGGACCGAAACGGCATCATTTAAGAGCTTCGTATCTTCATGCGTTTTTTGCTTCTCCTCTGCGAAGCGTGTGGGTGAGGTGGCGAGCTCCATCTTCGTCTCCGATGTTCGTCTAAAAAGGATCAATGTTCAGATTGTAGGACATTCAGGGGTAGATCTCTGGCTAGACAGAAGCAGCAACAGTCATTTGTAGGCGGCCTGCGCAATATATAACCCAAAGGCTACACTGAGTGCATGTATTCTGAGGTGCGACCCGAATCCCCTAAGTTTTAACAGAAGCCAGATATCAAATAAAGACTGAAGAATCGCAGGATGCAAAAACACAAGTATATATGCCTAAAAACAATAACAACTATACAAAGTAAACGGGAGAGCTGACTGGAAGGAACTACCTCGAAGCTCACGCCTACTTTCACAGTAGAGGAGGAGCTGGGAGTACACTGGGGGTAACGAATGATCCTGCAACCGCACTTGGGGGTTATCATACGGTATGCTTACTGAAACAGTTTGAGGAGTTATGATTAGGCTGGCTTGAATTCTCTTGGGCATTCATAGATAGGAGTTTTGGGGCTTGCTAGTGGTTGTGGAGGAGGGGGTTGAATGAAGTGATTTTGCGAAAAGGGGCATATGGTTAGGTTTACGGATGTTTCGGCCAGGGATGGGGGCTTTTAGGATTGCACCCAGAACGTTGACGCTTAAGGTTGAGGGCTACGGTCAGGAAATTCGTGATTTGATTTCTGGCTTGAACTGGACGTTTTTAGCTGGGATTAGTATTTACTATTAGTAATGCAATTTAGTAGTTAGGGTAAGCATTTGGGATTAGTAATTAGGATTCGCAGTTAGTTTTTTGATATGGTTAGTAGTTACGCTTAACAGTCGGAGTAAGTAGTCAGGGCTAGTGGAATGTTTTAGCCATAAGCTAAATTCCTGGTCCTAGTCCTAAACCAAAGCTCTAGCCCAACAGTACTTGTACTTACCTGATCAGATTAGCTCCTGTTGTTGGATGAATCGGCTTCACGGATGTCACGGATAGCAGCGGCCCATTGGCGGCGGTCGGAAGCGAGCTCTTTACAGATGTTAAACCATTGTTTGTTCGAATGTCGTAAGTCGTAAACGGTTACGAGGCCCATCTGTTCAACGTTCGACTTAACGGTGCTGAGCCTTGTCGGTATCTCCAGTTTGCACTACGAGGGGTTCACGACCGATTTGCAGAGGTCCATCGATGGTTTGTGCAGAACATGGCCAAACCATTGCAATCGTCGATGCTGGATGTACGACGTTAGACTTGGTAGTTTTAAACATCTGCGGTGTAGCTCAATATTGGAGATTCGATCCTGCCAGAAGACTCTGAAGAGGCGTCGAAGACACCAAAGGTCAAAGACTTCGAGCGATAGTATATCTGCCTTTCTCACTGGCCATGTTTCGCAGGCATATACTAACACAGGTCTGATTGATGCTTTGTATATCAGCAGCTTAGTACGTAAGGTGATGTCTAAGCGAGACCAGAGTGGTTTGGCTAGCAGCCTAAATGCATTTCTAGCCTGCGCGATTCGGTTCTTGAGTTCGTCTTTAGCCTGTCTATTGGCTAGTATATTCGAGCCCAAATAGCGGAAGCAGCTAACTTCTTCAATGGGTTGACCGCTGATAAACAGCGGTTGTGCTGTGCTCAGATACGTAGTCAGGAGCTTCGTCTTGCGCACATTAATTGTCAGACCAACAGTTGCAGCGAAGCCCTTGTTGGATCAGGGGTTCCCGCCGGAGTCCAAACTGGGTGCAGTTGAGAGACGGAGAAAAGCCGCGACCTCGGCCGGCTTATACCAAAGGTCCTCGGGGGTGAGTTGGGTGCCTGGCTGGGAACTGAAGGCGAAGAGATGACGGCAGTCATGCGGCGAGACGCCGCAGTCGGGTATAGACGGGTCCAGCCGATGTTGGTACTGGCGAAGGAGCATGCAGTAGCCACTGCGTAGATGCGCCAGGGTACAGCGAGTCACCCTTGGGAGATGTCGTTCCGAGGCGGCAATCGGGTGTGGATAGCCACCCAGAAGGACCGGGGGGTGGTAGCCGGATTTTGCGTCCACAACGGCTCTCTGGTGAAGGCGCTGGTAGCCTGTCCTGATGGCGGAGCCATCAACGGGTAGATCCGAGAGAGAGAGAGGAGGCGACAGCTGCCTTGTGGAGACCTCGGATAGACGTCGGAACGTTACGGCTAGGCTCGGGAGCGTTGCAACGATTAAGCAAAGCTGGTCTAGCGTTGGCTGTAGTGACTGAGGAGTTTTACCAAGTAGTACAATTTCATCGGCATATTCCAGGTCAGAAACTCTGAATTCAGGGCTGATTTCACATCCACTGTCAGGTAGAATTGACTGATGCATTACCCAGTCGATGAAGAAGTTGAAGAGAACTGGAGAAAGAGGGCACCCATGTCGAACTCCACAAGTCAGAGGGAAAGAATTAGACTCTTCACCAAGGGTTCTTACTCGGGCTGATGTTGTGCTATAGTAAGCTTTGATCAGATTGAGCAACTTTTGCGGGAGACCGTCAGCAAGCAAGATTTGCCATAAAGCTTCTCTGTCGATATAATGAAAGGCGGTCTTGAAGTCAACGAAACAGGCGGTGGTGATCTGTTGGTTTTGATGTCTGTGTTCTAGTATGCGGCGTAGAATGAAGATCTGGTCAATACATCCTCTACCTGGACGAAATCCTCCTTGGTTAGGATGAGTGTGGAGATTGCGCTCAGTCGAAAATCTACGGAGAAGGATGGTCGCAAACATTTTGGCAGCTATATCTATGAGACTAATGCCGCGGTAATTTGAGCATATTGTCATGTCACCGCGCTTCGGTATCGGTAAGATAATGGAAAGTGACCAGTCAGTGGGGATGACTTCGGTAATCCATATAGTCGAGTACAGTCGGTGTAGTGATTCCGTCAAAGCAGAACAAGTTGTTTTGCAGTCTTCTGCTGGGATACCATCTTCACCCACCACTTTCGAGCTTTTAGTCGTTGTAATACCGATTCTAGGTCAGTTCTTGTAAGTGGCTCGCATTCACTACTGTATGGAATTCCAGTTGATAGCTGTAGGTTTGCAGGTGAACGTATAGGCGGATCCAGTAGCTCACTAAAGTGCTCTCGCCATCTATCGATTTTGCCAGTCATATCAGTTATCGCTTGACCTGAGTTATCCCGAACGGTATTGCAAGGCGGTTTATATTTGCCAGCTGCTTTACGCAAAAGGTAATAGAGCTGGTGGAAGTTACCAGAGATTGAAGCTGATTTCATGGAGCCAGCTAACTCGGTCTAATGGTTCTGTCGGTCGCATCTTGCTGATCGGGTAGTTTGACGTCTCAATGAGCAGTTCTCTGAGTTTGACAACCGAGCGATTCTAGCTTGTTCCGAGAGATGGAGGGTGGTTGTGGAGATCCAGTCCTTCCTCGGTACTACCTGTAGTTGCAAGCTCGAATTCATCGCACATTGTAGCGCGTCTTTCACGTGGGGCCACTGAGTATCGGGCGAAATTTGGTTATCGACCTTATTTGGAGGTTTTGCGCAAACAGTGGATTGATCTTAGATCCATGCAGTGAGACTTTCGTTGAACGCTACACGGGTTTCTGCGTTTGATAGTGCCATAACGTTGACACGCTTTGGGGGCAGTTTTTTACTTCGATTCGACAAACGGAGCTCAAAGCAGGCACGGACAAGTACATGACCTGACCAAACTTCCGCACCTCGAAACGATCAGCTGTTGGATACTGAAGTGGTCCATCTTGAGCGTACTACGATGTAGTCTATATGGTTTGCCGTTTGACCATCGTTCGAATACCATGTCAGCAACTGCCGATGGGGGGTGTTGAAAACGAGTGTTTGTAACGACAATCGTTCTCCGTTGTCGCAACGTTGGCCCAGTCCGTATTTTCCAATGACGTGTCTTGAGGTTTCATTGCACGGGCCAGTCCTGGCATTCCAGTCTCCGGCGACGAAGAGCAAGTCTCTAGGGGGCATTCTGGCCACTGTAGCTTGAAGGCCTTCATAGAACTCCATCTTAACTGCTTCATCCGCTTGCAATGCGGGGGCATAAACGGCAACCACAGGCATATTTGCCATGGTGCCTTTGAAGCGGGCTGTGGCAATCCGCTCTGAGATAGGCTAAAACGCTAAGAGAGTGTTATGCACCTTCTTTGTCATGGCAATTGCCACCCCATGCAGTCCTGTGTTCGTTTGTGGTCCGCTGTGGAGTAGCACGTACTCAGCATCCTCTTCTGGGACCTTGATTTCTCGTGTTCCAGAGTCTGGGAGACGAACTTCTGACAGACAGGCAACGGCTACTTTATAGTCCCATAATGCGCGTGCTAGAAGTGCTTGAAGGCCGGGATCAAGCGATGTCCGCACATTCCAGCAACCGATGTTTAAAGTGTGTCGCGAATTTAGGGTACTGGCTTGCATATTTGACATTCCGGGCACCAGACGACCACGGAGCGCGTCGCTTCCCGGGGACGCCGTAGCAGTATTGAGATTCGTGATATTCGTATTGTCCATGAAGTTTCTTGGAAATTTTGTTACAGATGACGTCCCCGGTGTTACCTGCTATTGCCCTGTTTGTCGTGAGGTTCCCCACGTTGCCCGCGAACCACCAGCCTGACCCAAAATTATCCAACCTTAAACTTTCTAAAGAATCTCTAAAACGCCCGTTTTTAACTGTCCAAGAGAATTTATGCCAGTGTAGTAATTACTACTCAAATTCATTCAGTAGACCTATCATAAAACAATCATCAAGTGGGACTGCAGGACCACTTGTCACTTGCATTGATGCTCAAAGGACAAACGGGCGAAAGCAAAAGAACACGCACCTCGAATCTCGAGCACGAGTTCTACCTGCGATGGTATCCACCCTTGCAGTCGAAGTGCGCGTTTTAAGGTACCTGCCGCTAACGGGGTTCGCAGATGACAAGGGAGAGGATGGTCGGTCAATGTCAGAGACGCTCATATCATCAACGAGAGCGCTGTGCTCACCAGAAAGTCCACCTTCGGGAATGGAAGAGGACATCGACTGGTCAGTCGGGGCTGGTTCCAGATAGCCTGCATGCGTTCCCTCCTCCATATCGCCTTCTCCTGGTCGCCACCCAGCCTCAACAAGGCCGGGGATGCTGGCGAATGGGATTGGGCCGGTGCGGAAGTTGGCGCTAGGAATACCTGGATAGACGCGTTCTAGGGCTTTTCGGCGACGTTGGATTATGCGCGAGATGATCTATCGGAAGAGGAAGGTACAAAAGAAGCAAGTGTTGCAGAAGTATCTGTAAAAAGCAAAGCTGTGGGCGTCACTAGATTAGGTTCAAAGAAGAAAAGCTTCAACTGTGTAATCACTGTGATCTAAAGGGTAGTTCAAACTGTCCCCTACTCTGACAAAGGTGAGGTGAGTTTCATAATCATTAAGGCGTCGGCCATTATAAGAGTACAAGCGGTTTACTGCATTCGTTGTTAATCAAACAGTCTGGCCTTTGAGTCCTTTGACAGAAATCGCGGTTCGGACATTGGAGTCCCCATTCTACCCTAGTCTACTTGGAGGAGCAGACGGAGGTTAAGAAAACATGCGAGAGGTCGTGCCGTCATGAGGTATATGTGAAAGCGCCCTTCTAGTTCAAACCTAATTTGTCCTTCTGAATGGTCGAGAATATGCGAGGCCCAGGTAACTGGATAGAAGAAGTTAAGTCGTTCTCTGGGACCAGGAGTGCATTTGTCTGACGTTTCGAACTCTCCCGCGAGCTCATTGTCAAGGAATGAAAAAACGTACAGCTCACAGTGTAATTAAGTCAGTTCCGCTGAGATTGATCTCTGCCCTTGACCTCTGCCCTCGATCTGCTCGCGCAACGCGAGGTAGGACTCAGGAAGCTCGACATGCCAATTAATTGAGCCCGCGCGTGAATGCCAGGCTTCCTGCAGCAGGCGTGAAGTTCGGTCGTCTGACCGACCCAGTATTCGCACGTTTTCGAAGTCGAAGCTGTGTCCTGGCTTGAATGCGTGGGCGGCCACCAGGGAATTCGTGTCGTTCCGTTGCACGGCGAGGTCATGCTGGTGCATCCTCGTGAGGACCCGTTTGCCGGTTTCACCAACATAATTGGCTTGACCACAACTGCAGTCAATACGGTAAATGACACCGGACTTTTCATTAACGGGTACTGGGTCCTTGGGCCGCATAAGTTGCCTGCGGATTGTTGCTTCCGGTCTGTGAGCAACGCCAATCCCAAATTCGCTCACCGGTCGAACGAATTCTTCAGAAACACCAGCAATATACGGTATTGCTCGCCAGCGTGTTGGTTCTGGTTGTCCTGTTGGTTTTCTTCGTTTGGCTCGTCACCTGCATTTTTCGACGAAGGCGCCAGGATAGCCATTCATTGTCCTTGTATGTTTCATCAGACGTTAGAAGATACGCTGAGTTGCGACTAAGATATTAATTTGGACACTGGACTATTGTCGATTTATTTATTGTTCTGGAAGAACATACTACTCCAAAGTAGAGGATTGTTAGACTTGGCAGTGGCAACAACTTCAAGAAGCTAGAGAAGCTAATGAATCATCTATTGAATATGGACGTGGGAGCTAAAAGGCAAATTAAAATTCGATAAAAGAAGACCAGGTTTTAGCGTAGTTGCTCACCTCACGCTGCTTGTTGAGGACCTCTGAAAACTCCGTGTAGACAATGTTTGGATAGAGTTCGCAGCCCATGAGGGTGGCTCCCTCATACTCCTTGATATAGCCGTGATATGCTTGACGGGGCAGGCGAATCTCTCTTGAGAAGCCCTGCTTTCGGAAATAACCAGTTGCAAAGGAGTCTGCGTAGGTGAGGAAATGATAGATATCATGTTGCGTGTGGTAGTCTTTGAGATGGTTCATCATCTGGGTCCCGTAGCCCTACAACATAGGAGCGGAAATAAAAGCAGTTAACGGTACTAAAATTATTGTGAGAACAGGTACTATTTACTACCCGAGAAGGGAAAGACTTCACGGAGCCTGAGGAAGGTTTTTCTACTGAGAAATAAGCCCTTATTGTACACAACTACATGGTATCGTAAAATACTTTAAAAAAATTAAATGCAAGAAAAAGGAGCAGGTCGACCCCTCTGAATCCAACCGAGCGTTTTTTAAAAGGTGAAAGGGTTATGACACATGCTTGTCCCTTACTCGTAAAGTATTATGAACTTCACAGCCGCCCTCAACCAAACGTTCTGGTTAACAGATAAACCGAAGGCACAGAAGAACCAAACAAACTTTCATACTTACCTTCACCTGTTCATTGAAAATGACAGCGCAAAATACGATCTCAGTGAAACCCTGTGTTGGGAACATGCGAAAGGTAATGCCTCCGATCGCGTTGCGTTCTCCAGACTCGGAAACTTTGAGGAGAACAAGGTTGCGGTGTTTTCTGTCGGTAAGAAAAACACAAGCCGAACTAACGAACATAGAAAGTGTAGAAAGCGGGCTGCAATTAGGAAAAACGGGGTTTACTGGGCTTGAAGTACAAGTAGTTCTAAAAAGTAGACGTCTTGACAAAAACTAAGCCCAAATTCCACTGAAACACAAGAGATTGGATAAGCGAGTTGGAATTTTAGAAGCGTGAAGGGTGCCTTAAAAAAGCAAACCTATTTTCCGCAAACGCCCTTTCATTTTCAGAGTTTGTAAGACAATCTAAAAAATAGGCACACAGACAGATTTATCAAAAATAAGGGGCGCATATAGTCAGATACAGCAGGAAGACGTACGGATCAAATACGAGGCGAGTAATGTACTCCTTGGGCATTCGAGGTAATTGGATAGCAAAGACGTTCAGAAGCTCGAGGAGCCAAATGTACGTCTGCGGTTCCTGTTTTTGGCTGAGGCTGTTGTTGACAACATGGAATTCGATCGTACCGGCCGACTCCTCACGTCTGGCGGCAGCATCGCGGGCGGCATGAAAAGACCGCAGCTGCGAACAGAGGAGTAACAAGAGAATTACTCAGACCGTGGCAGGAGTTGCAGTCGGTAGTGGTATAAATACAATATAATAGTAAGTATGAACAGTTATTATAAAAGCAAAGAGCTCCTTCCTGGATCTTAAGGGTTTCCGCAATGAAAGTAAGCTTACAAAGCAGGCCATGACATTATTTTAATCAACAAAAACTAGTCAGTACAGCATCACGCAGCAGACCAGACTGCCAGAGTATGTATAAATAAGATAAAAGATAAAAGTTGATCAAGTCAGGTAATCGGATGATTCTAGGAACAGCAACAAGAATAACAGCGTGAATGTTGTTTAGAGGAACATTACGCACAGCGCTCTAGCAAAAGACACCGCTCGGTAACTACCAGAACAATATAGACGCATGAGGGAACGACACATGTCTGCTTTCGATAAACAGCACAATGGATGCATGTAAATCGTTGCGCAGAAGTGTCAATCATATTTTTAAGCAATAGATCACAACTTTACTGCAGGACCTGCCCTATTCGTAAAACATCTAGGCAGACCCCAATCAGTCGCAGTGGCCATTTCTGCTAAACGATAACAACAAAAAACAACATCAACAACAGCAGTGCAACCACTGGAGAACGTTTACACGAGTACCAAGAAGGTCTTTCACACTTAACCCACAGACAACATTGTTACGATAGCCACTGTCGGCCAGTTACGAGTGAACTATCAGGCCATCACAGATAAGAAAGGAAGGAGGAGTCAATAGTTGTGATAAAACCTAGCATCTGGCATGCATTTGGAGGAATAGCGGGCTACTGCAGACCACGGGAGTTCACACTATTGAAAAAAATCGCGGTGGACTTGACGTTTTTTTTCTCGTCATGTTGCCAGTCAACTAAACGTGTCCTTCCATGACCACAGACTTGTTCGTAGTAGCAGACCTCGTTAGGGTATGTAGTGCGATACAATAGGGAATGAGCAGAAGCATATCGCAGAGTGATTGAGTGACTAGCCCATGCGACAGAATTCCGGACAATTGAGGATATCGGGGTGGTTTATAGGTCAATAGGTGCTCCCAGACCAAAAGGAAGAGGGGCATCAGTATTGCTTAGGGCATGGAAGAAACAACTACCTACCGTGGGCGAGGGAAGAAGGTGTCCGCCGGACTTCTGTTCCTCATCAAGCTCCTTTAGCACCTCTTCCAATTCCAGGGGATTGATATCCCCCGGAACGTAGGGACGGGCTCGCTTTGCTGGTATTGACAGCTGGTCGGCGCTGGAGTCAGGATCGTGAGGTCGGCAACAGACACCGAGGGGAGTTGTCTGTGATCGGGACTGCAGGCCTGCCTGCCTCGAAAAAACGTGTGGAGTTCCCGGAAGGTCGCTCTCTTCCGTGCTCGCCGTAGCAGCCTGATTTCTTAGGCGAACACCTGCACAAAATAAAGACAGAAAGTAAATCCTTTTTATTCGGGGCATCTTGATTGTTGAGTGTAAAAAAAAGAGTTGAATAGCTACATATAAGAGGACAGGGAGGCGATGTGCGTCGTATTTCAACTTATCTGTAAGAGTCAAGTATACGTTAAATGAGCAAGTCAAAGGGGACGATTACCATTTCCATGTCGTTAATGCTTGGATTACGAAGGCACCCACAACACTACTAAAGATACAGACCGGGGAAACGATAGTCCTTAGTTTAATGCACCATATATTCAAGAGGCTGACAAAACACTGTTTCTCAGGTGTAGCGCAAAGGTCATTACAGAGGAACCTCGGTTAAAGAGTTTAATTCGTTCCGGCACCGAGCTTATCCTGTAAGAAATTCGTCTTGCGAAGAGAGAGCTCGTAGCCAATCAAAGTGCATTAGTTAACTTATTGGTTGTGGGAGCAAGACTCAACGGCAGACGCAGGCACACACACACGCACTGACGGCTCGTTAGCTGAGCAAAGGCTTGTCAAGCTAAACAAACGTCCTGTTAGTGGCTCGCTCATTACCTGAAATGCTGGGGCTGCTCGTCACCCGAGGCTTCACTGTATTTCTAAGGATCACCAAGTCGTCAAATTGAAATGTATGGAATACAATCGGAAATAAGGCTTCCATCAGTACCAGTTGAATATACGCACCAAAGCAACTTTTCAATGGCAACCCGAAGCGGTTAAAAGCGACGGTGATAAAGCGAAATCAAAAAACGGCAGGATCTGGAGCGCCCCTAATTCATCCTCTGTCTGGAGCTAATAGTATTCTGCTTGAGTCAGAGGGCTCCTTAGGAAAGTTTAAAAAATCAAGGTGAACGATCGCGCATAAGACAGATTGTCGGTTGGAAACAGGAAGTTTAAGTTTTGGTTTAAATTAGCAGAAGTGGCTGGATTACTGGGGGGGAGGGGGGCGACTGTGTAGCATCGATTTCAGTCTCCACTGACATAAACTCACCATGGGAAGACTGGGGTGAGATGTTTTATGTTTAAGCATGCTAAGACACGACAAGCTCATCCTCTACAACGGAATTATAAGTCATGTGTGGGCATATGGTCGTTTGTGGTAGTACTATAGCGCGCAAATGCCGCTCTAAATTTTGGAGTTTCAAAAGTTAAAATCATAATTTTTGAAAGAAACTACTCCACACTACTAAGTGAATCGATGAATTGTATGACTCTGTGGACGCATGAATTACGGATGTTTTGCAACTCTGTCGATAATCTTATGAATGTGATTTATTGTCCGAAACAAGAAACAGAATAGCTGGTATAATAGCTGCCTAAGTGTTAGCTAATTTGGTAGACAGAAAAAGAACATGAGAACCACTACGTTATAATTTACCAACAATTTGGATAATACAGGGTGTTTGCATTTGAATAGTGAAGTTTCCTGTAGGTTGCGAAGGATTTTATTAAAAAGCAAGATCTTAAGATGCCAAGCCAAATACTGTGCAGTATCGGCATCCCTAGTACGTATTGTACACTTGGAAAATGCATAAACAGCTTAACGTCATAGCTAAATGTTTTCCGGTAAGTCGCGCATTTCGCAGAAATAGATAAAATTCTGAGATAAAGAATCAAGGTGCACAGCATTCCGCTAGTTTCCTGAGGGCGAACTGACCGAAATATCTCATGTAGACCTCGAAAAACAAAAATTAATATGCGGTCTTTTTTAGTTCCAGCAATGTGCTCTCCTGTAAAAACTCCTCGGAAGCATATAAAAACGTGGTTAGCTATGCAACTTTCTGTGTCAGCTACAGATCCGGGGGGGGGGGGCGTCCAAAGCATAACCGAACGCCATCTTCTACTAAGGGTGGATCATCAAATAACATTCCCACGTGACTATGTCAGCTTTGCCTTAATAACCTTGGTCCTAGGCAAAACAAAGAAGCAGACCGCTCTATGTTTGATTTAAAGACAAGTACCACAAATTAACGTACTTGATCTCCTCTTTGGAGTGGTTGTCGATGAACTACTGTGTAAGGGACTGCTTGGCTTCATAGAGTGCACCGGTGTGTTGTGACCAGCTGGCCACATTTCATCGGAAGATTTCGTGGGTCCCGTGTGTACCGAACCATTCTCCTCCATCTTTGTCAGGTCGAAGGGTTTAAAGTCTTCGGATAAATCCGTAGTAGCGAATGGCCTGAAAAAGGGATCCCAGATGGCGGAGTTGGGAAGGCGAGCCTCAGTCTCCAGTTCTTCGATAAAGCTAAACAAGTCGGCGGAAGAGTAAAATAAGTTGTTTGAATGCCTACCTCAAAAGATCCGTTGCTAGTTTCCCAGTGGCCTTCTCCTGGCGAACTCTTTCAATCAGGCCGGACTTCAGCTCGGGCAAAACAGCCAGAAAGAAGTTCTTTCCAAAAGCAAGCGAGGGCTCAAAGTGGGGAAAGCTGGCGCAGAAAAGGGGAATGTAGCAGTGGCACATCCAGCGCATGTAAATCAGCCTATAACCGACGGCATTTTCATTCTTGCCTCGACGTTTTTTCGGTTTTTGCAGCTGTCTACCGTTGAGGTAGGTTAGCACGAGTCTGCCTAGATTGAGGAAGATCCGCAGCTCACTGGGGTTTGCTGACAGCTTGCGAATGATTAAGTTACGTACAGCCTGCAGAAAATAGTTTACTTAGCAAATGGGAACTACTTACAGTGTTGATGCTGGGCCTTTCAAAGGGAGGCAGGTCGTCGACCTGGGGCTGAAAGCGATTACTCAGCGCCTTCCGCAGCCGCTAAAGTAGGTAAACAAGTGGGAAGCAAACATACCTTGAGCATGCAAAAGTACAATTGCCTCGTTTCTAAGTCCTCCTCGTTAGCGCATAGCAGAAAGAGAGTCTCCAGGTCATCGACCATTTGAATAGCAGTTGTTTCAATCCATCTAACGAATTCAGGAGAGTCGGCGTCGGCACAGTGGGAATGCTTGCAGCCGGCACAGGTAAACTGATCATTAGTATTATCTCCCGCTTTCCAGCTTGGACATTTGCAGTCAAAAACCTGCAGAGGTCACAGGCATAAAATAAGTGCGCGCCAGTCAACGCCACAGGCAACAATGGAAAATGAACGAGAAAACAAATTGTTTGCCCGTGAAAAAAGGAAATTAAGGGGCCCACTGGTTTGATGAAATTAAGAATTTTCTTGTTGGTCCTTGGAGTAGTCTTGGTGCCCAATGCACAGAAACTAAACAATCGTTTCACTCGAACGGAATAATCTCGCTGATGAAAAAATCGAAGACCTGGGAACGCTGGCCGAGAAATTCAAATGCTTTCTCAAACATCCACTTTAATCCGCACCAAAGTCATTCAGCGATTGTGAATGAATAGCGCTTTAACCAGAATTTGCCACACGAAGTTTAGCTATAATGAACATTAAATTGTAAATAGAACCGATTTCATCATATCAGTAAGTTCAGCGATAAGGAAGAGTCCGTAATATTTTTGAAGGACGCTGTTATTCTCTAGAAAAAGGGAAAGCCCAGAAATCGGCAATAATCATCGTAGCACTTCTCCTGTAAATAGACGGTCATATATTCGCTCGGATTTTCTTCGGTCACCTGAGCTTATACATAAAGCGTGGATTTCTAGCAGCGAGCAGATTATATGGTATTGCGCGATTTACCATACTGACAGAACGCGTAATAGCTAAAAGCAGAGACAATCTTGTTCGGAAAATTTCCACCGTTGCATAACAGACCTACGAGGGGTAAGCTTTATTGGTGGTTTCCCTCGTGTGGTTTAGGGTACGCATTGCAGTGACGAAATTTCGCATGTTTAATCATGTGAGAAATCAAGGCGTCAATGGGTAAATTCTTTGGGACAAATCTTTGCAGGCTTGGTACAGAGGTTTTCTCAAAAGATTTACTCCGAATTGGACCCCAGAGAACGCTATTGGACTCACTGGTAAGCCGAAGCCCTTGCCGATGCGTCGTGTTGCCGCAGAAAATCGGTGAACCACGTGTGTTATGGGGACGCGAAGGCGTTCGTTCCACCGGATTTGGCACGAGACGTCTTACGCAAGAAACTTGACGAGCTGTATGACGAAACCCAGAGTTCGCTGAAAATTGAACACCTTATGAGGCTGTTCGATTTCTGCCAAAAGACATACTTCACCTTTGTAGGAGAGACATATGAGCAGATCAAGGGAACTCCAATGGGCTCTCCAATCCCAGGTTTAATAACAGAATTGGTCCTACAAGATCTGGAAAAGATTGCCTTCAGCCAACAGCCCCCGGTCTTTTGACGCCGTTACAATGACGACACGTTTATTATCGTCAAAAGGAACATGCTGCAGAATTTCCATGAACTTCTCAACTCCATCTTCCCAGACATAAAATTCACGAGGGAAGAAGAAAAGGATCAGCAGCTACCCCTCCTCGATGTACTCGTCATGCGAACTTCCGACGGCAAGATCGAAACAACGGTCTACAGGAAGGCGACAAACACAACAAAGCTTCTCAATTGCCACAGCAACCATCCGGTGGCTCACAAAATAAGCTGCGTAAAAAACACTCTTCAAGAGAATCTAGACTCATTGCAGTAACCCGGAAGAGTAGGCACGTGAGGCCCAATATCTAGGCGACCAGTTTATGCGGAATGGCTATCCGAAGGCTTTTATAAGCCGATGCCTACGTGCTCGCCCTCCGAGGACCCAACCAGGACCAACCCGTACGATATGGCATGCTCTGCCATACATAAAGAATGTATCGGAAGCGACCGAACGCATTGCTGCGGGACTAGGCGCTGGAATTGCACACCGTCCTAAGGCTACCATGCGCAGCCGAATCATGCGAATCAAGGACCGTTTAAATCCCAGTGAGCAGTCAGGCGTCGTGTATCGCATACTATGTCAAAATTGTCCCCGAAACTATACAGTACAGACAGGGCGTTTGCTTGGTTCGCACGTACGCGAACATAAGCGGGCGGTACAACGGGGTGAGGCATCATCGCAAGTGACCGCCCATAACTACGAGACCGGTCACGAGTTTAATTTCGCAACTACGAGGGTAATCGCGCACGCTGGCAAGAAAACAGGCCGCGAATTGATCGAAACCTGGGCCTCAGATGAGAACTCAGTCAATCGATTTATCGATCTGGCGCCGACATACATCGCGCTGCGCAGGCATCTCCGGAACGATGGTACTATCAGTTGACTGTTCCCTTCCCCTCCCCCATAACGGGTATTGGTCCCTGCGTCCTATAACTGTTGCTTGTTTTTCGTGTACGCCTTTAATCTCTGACGCTGGACTCTAGGAGTCCGATAGCTCAGACAAGTGAAAGTATGATTCCGGTGATCGCAACGCCTTCTAATTCTCTATCTACATACTGACTCTATTTTAGTACCTTATCAATATTGCACGTTTATCGCGCTAAAGTGGATGGAGTTGGGCTGAAAATACACATCCACTGTCTGTCCGAATGGGGGAATTTTCATCCCGAAGGATTTGCATTACTTAAAAACGAGAACTAAGACATTAAAAAACTGAAAATGCAATTACAGCTGTTACACGACAAGTAAAGACAAAAGTGTCAGTAGAATAAACTGACGTTAGGAAAGCTTTTTTTCCATCTTGCTAAGTTTTTTCATACCGCCTAACAGAATAGACTCCGGAAAAACGATCAAATTCCGACACTTAGAAAGATATATTTCAATCAGACAGCTGTGTGACAGCAGAATTCCGCATACTGCGGACGAACTCGGAAGCCTTTATGGGGAGAACAGGTTGTGTACCGGCTCCAACTCTTTTCAGCTTCGTGTTTTTTGAAACGCATCGGAATGGTTCTTATGAAGGGCTTTAAGCAATTGATTGTGTTTACCAAACCGATTAACGTTGATGAATACCTTCATATTCGCGTTCGCAAAAGGCAGAACAAACAAACTCGGCCAAAAACTGTGCACTTAGAATCACAAAGTTAATAAGCAACGAAATATGGACATATTGCCTCTGGAGGCGCGACTGCCAAAGTAACTAGCAAGAAAGGCAAAAAAGAGCACCGACAGTAGAATATTAGGATACCTTAATCATATAAGTGGCAACTATGGAGTCACCGATGTAAACCAAAAATCGACGATATCGAAGCCCAGATCACAGAGGACATTTAATCCTTCGACAGGCCTTACAGCACACGCTAGAAGCAGCATGGTATCCATTTCATTCTCAAGCAGGCAGCGCACAGGGCTGTCTTTTTAACCTTCTTAAAGGTGGAGGCGTGGGGAATATATCTAAATCAAGTGATTAAGCATAGACGATTTCATTAAGATTGATTTCGGATAGCTAAAACGGAGCGATTGAAATCGATAAGAACGATCACCGCATTTGGAACGCTAAAATGCATTCAAGTCTCTACAAAACCCATTTTTGAACGGATGAGGAACAATGCCCAGAGGCGTTGAAGGCATTTAACATCTGGAGGTTTTGGATCGCCCCAGATCTTTCTAATTTCTCTATCCGGCTCCCTTTTTAACGAACATCTAGACTGTCAGTCAGGAACCCAAGCATTCGACTGCGCTGTCTTCATCAGCTGACTGTAATAATGGGCACATAATGCGCTCACTTCATGGCGAAAGCTTCCGGGATGTAATTTTGTTTGCACCTAGGACTATCGCCAACTTGATTAATTGAAGTCATACGTTAATGGTTTGAAAACTGACCTGAAGCGCACCTCTCGCTTTTTCGTCTTCAGTCTGCGAGGTTTTTGTACTCTGATCAAATACAATGAGGAACAACCAGTTTTGATTTGGTATGTTTAAAGTATGAGTCGAAGTAAATTATTCAAGGAAAATGTCGCCAGAAGCACAAGCAGTACAGTTACCGCTGCTATCGTGAGTCAAATTGTTTACATTCGTGGACTAACTTCAGAGGGTGGTCAAAACCAAAACACTCACTGAGTCGTTCACCAGTAGCTGGTGGAGATAGAGCAAAGGATTGTGGGAATATGAGTTTCCCGTTTGCTTAGCTGCTAGCTACCGGGAGCGTTCACTGGTTACGGATATTGGAACCGTCTTTATTGACATTTAGCTATAAAATAAGCACACAATAGTGTCTGATGAACAGTCGCAGACCAACAACAACAGAGCTAATAGGGTGCGGAAGGCTGGGGTCTGGCTTTACAAAAATCCACAAAGTTTAATGGTAGCACTGAGTAAAGACGAGCATGAACCGCCACTAAAAAGTTTGCTCACGATCGCTGCCTTGTGGCTAGATTCTCGAGCCAAAGCGCTAGCGGAAACGATCTCGAACAAACCATCCAAGCGGCAGCTAGGGACACGCCCGTGCTCATAATTCCCAAAAAAACAAGGAAAATATGTCCGAGTACAGTATTACGGTGAATGCTCCCGTTTCGGAGGGGAACGACGTGTTCTGAAGCCCTGGTGCAGTGGTGCGAGCGAATGGCACGCAAGCTGGACTCCCAAGTCGGAAACGGACTCTTGGTATTGGATGCTGTAATTTGTGAAGATTGCTAGGCGCGCAGCCTTTTTCAGTACAACCTAAATGCCTGAAAGATAAATTCCTGACTCATGCACTCGGGAAAAATAGCATTGCAGTCAACTGACAAATTACCTGGGTGCGCAACGGACCACGCAACTCGCGCGATTGCTCTCTTGCAACAAGTGAATCATGTACTAATTGCTTGGGGACCTGTCAAGGACCGAGTGGCCTACTTGCGACCGAAGGGTCACCACACGAACCTTTTTACCATCTTCGTGTACGCAACAACTTCAACTGCCGAACAGGACGAAGATACGTTTTACTTGAAGCTTCAAACATTGGTTGGAAGATTTCATCACCGTGAGCTGCTGATTGTTGCCGGGAACTGAAATGGCCAAAACTGGCCTCTGATTGGTTTCTCAAAGTTTCGTCCTTAGTGCGGCAATTATGACATAATTCTGAATTTTAGTGATTAAAATTGACTATTTGTCACCCAACACATGCTTGCAGCATCGCTACAAATATCTGCTGACCCAGTATTTAAACGACGGTCATACCACCAGTCAGATTGCTTACATTCTAGTTGGTTCAAGGTTCTGAAATTGGGTTTACAGTAGCAGATCTCTGCGTGGTGTCAAGACAGGTAAGGCATATAGGGCGGACCATGCTCTCGCTCACACATGCTTTAAATTCACCTTGCAGCCGTGCCCAAAATTCCACATGCCAGAGGCCTCGATGTCGCAAAATCGAACAACCCAATACTGCCGAAACACTGAGTAGACAAGTCCGGTCCCGTCTTACGAGCTGAGGCGACGAAGAAGTCAGAAGACAATGGCAATCACTCAAAAAAACCAGGCTACTGGGCAGCGGAGAAACTTTTTGGATAAAGTCAGAAACGGCGCAGTGACAAGGTCAACGGAGGAACCTTGCAGTCATCCGCTTAGGCGGTTCGAGCCAAGACCCGTCTTAAGGACTCCTTCCAACAGCTCCAGGTGACGATCGTAATAATAATAATACAAGTGATGATGACCGAATCGACTAGGGATAACCAGAAACGATATTGGAATGAAATAGTGACCTACCCGAATGAGGTCTCAAACGTCGTTGGCATTCGAAAATTATACCGAATCACCTGCTAAATTACTGGTAAGGCTCATTATGCTCGCGATATAAACGACAGCTTTGCTGATTAGAAGACGGTTAAGGTTAAGCGCTGGAGTTAGCACTTTAATCGCATGCTTAACTTTGATAACTAAACAACTACTCCTTCATTGTCATCTGCAGCTTCCTCCACCCTTTCCAATCTATGCAGTGTATTTGGCCCTCCTGCTGAAGAAGAAGTCACTGATGTTATACAAAGGCTGCACAAGAAGAAGAAACTGGAGACGACAGTATACCCGCTGATATATACAAGTATTATGTCGACATTATAGCGCCCTGGATCTATGAGATGATAGAACAAGCCTGGAGGGACGATGCCATTCCTGGTGAATTGGTCTCGGACATTTGTGTACCTGTTTTGAAGCGCCGTACCTAACCAGTAAAAGGGACCCCTATGAGATAAGTGGCTTTTAACTAGAAAAAGCGGGCAGTTTCAAATAATTCGGGCTAAGACTGCTGCCGAAAAGATACAGTAAGGCCGACATTGTTTTCTACCTTTTTTTAAAAGCGCCTATGGACCCAACGCGACATCTCCATCGCCACGAATATCCGTGTGCACCGTGCATCCACCCGGTCAGACCTCCTCTACAGTTTTAAATACCGGCCTGTGCGAGCGGGGGGAGGTCGAAAATTTGGGACATCTTAACATCAGTGTCTGAGAACCGTCTTTCACGTTACTTACACCGACTTCTTTACATCTGCGGTAGTACGCAACTGCCTTGACAATATCGCAAGGATATACCAGGCTATCCAAGAAAGAGTAGTGGGGTGGTTTGGGTAGGTTTTTTATCGTCTGTCTGGCGAGCTCTGTGTTACCGTCTCCAACCCAGTACTCGCAGATAAAAGACTACAACCAACAGTGGTTTTGAGTTAGGTGTCAACCAAGTTTACTTGGGTCCCCAATTGGTTAACTCGACGTCCCTCACAGTCAGAGAGGAATTGGATCGAGACAAAAAATGGATTGGTGATGCACAGGGGTTGAGTACCTCAAAGACTACTTCAAAGTGCAGTTGACCCAGTCTGTTTGCAAGCGACTGTGCAACTATCGCTTGAAAATACGAGTCGCAAAGCCAATCAATTGCAAGGCTGCCCCCTAATAGCAATGTTCCGGTACCGAAGGATAGAATGGTTCCAGTCGGACAAAAGGATAGAGGTGAATAAGCCCCTGTAGCCTTTGGTACTAGTGCGCCATAATTGCATATATGGGCGGTATTCTGTGCTTTGACTGTGAGAGGTTACAAGCCGCTATCGAAATCGATTGTCGAACACGCACACACAACCCCCCCCCCCCCCCCCCAAAAAAACCCCCCACCCCCCACCCCCCCCCCCTAAGTTTGGTCCCCCCCCCCCCAAAAAAAAATACGGCGCCTGGATCAAGGCTTTGCTTTAGCAACTATTGCCGGCGTATGCCAAGGGCGAAAAACCCATGTTCAGATCACACATAATGCGTTATAATAGGAGGCGAGGGGATAGAAGGCGACTATGTGCACCAAGTGCAATCTGAGCAGGCTCGGTTAAGCCGAATGTTTATTGTAGCCAGCCCCCTCCTACTGACGTGAGGGCTTTTCTTTCCAGGCCATTTGAGAAGGTAGTCAAAAAGCAAGTAAAAAACTACGTCCACAAATTTGGCTTATTCGAGCCTGCTCAGATTGCACTTGATGCACATAGTCGGCCCCTACCCCCTCCCGCACTATTATAACGCATTAAGTGTGATCAGAACACGGTTTTTTCGCCCTTGGCATACGCCGACAAAGGTTGTCAAAGCAAGACATCGATCCAGGCGCCGTATTTTTTCGTGGGGGAGGACCAAACTTAGGAGGCGTGCGTGCGCGTAGGGTTTTTCGTAGGTGGGGGCGGGCTTGTGTGTGTGTTCGACAATCGATTTCGATGGCGGCTTGTAACCTCCTCCAGTCAAAGCACGGAATACCGCCCATAAACGCAATCACGGTGCGCTAGTACCAAAGGCTACAGGGGCCTATTCGCCTCTATCTTTTTGTCCGACTGGAATCATTCTATCGTTTGGTACCGGAACAGTAATAATAATAATATATGAGAAAATTAACAACAGTTTCTCATATAATAGATATATTTATCAAAAGCATGAGATGCCATTATAAATTAATACGAATCTGTTGTGTTCAACAAACAAGCAAATGAAAAACCCACTAAAAATCCTTGAAACCCACATAGAATATAGCTAAGCGTTTAAAACTTACTTGACAGGATAAGTATGGCAATGCTTTCAGGAGCTTTTCCGAGTATTCTAATGTAGAAGTATACTTTCGTCGGTCGAAAACACGTTCACGTCTGTTCATTTTTCAAGTAAATAGTCAAAACAATAAAAATCATCAAACTTTCAAACGAATTTAAAAATGCTCTTCGCAATAGAGCTGACTTAAACGATTGGTCTTAAGCTGTTAGAGAAATTTATTTATCCCATTAATGCCTGTGTTTATCTGTGTAATTCAAACATTGGAAAGAAAAAAGTGCAATTTGCTTTTGTATCTGGGATACGCCGGTTACTTATTCTGGTTAGCGTTCACGTAAATCATTAAGTCAGTTTATTGCGAGAAGTCAACTCAAATCAAGTCAAATTTATTCAAGGAAATATAGGCAACTGCCTTTGAACTTCCTCTTGGAACATAGGATTTCAGAAATGAAAAAGAGGTCGTTCACGCAATTTCAAATGGCTACTCGCTTGTTTCAAGTAATACACACACTCAGTTTACACGAGCCAGCAGTGTATCTGAGAAAGAAGAGCAGGCAGTGGAAAAACTCCTAACGCTTCCGCTCTTCAGCTCACTTTCCATATCCAAAAGTAAAAAAGATTGCAACCTTTACAAGAGAACATAAAACAAATGTAGCTTTAATATCAGCGATATGTGTGATTCATTTCTCAACTGCCGCTACTGACATCATGTTCATTATATGTATCAGAACGCGAAAAGGCATTCTATCGAAACCCCATATGGGCCGGCTTCGTGTGCAGCTTAAAGCCTCGGCCCAGCAGCTGATCCGTCCAAGCTTACTCAAATAATTTATCAAATTCTAAGCTTTACTCACGGCCTTTGAAAATTTACTAGGTTTGTATTAGTTCATGGTAGAGTTGAATGTAATTGAGAGGCAATAATTCAGTCAATCTGTCTTCGTACTGCAAATGAACAGAATTCTTGACCATTTTGTAACCCCCGCCTGCATTCGTTCCGGGTTCAGATAATCTTTCTTAACCTACGAACGCCAGGCCTGGATGGATTACTCTAAATCTCCGTAAGTTTATCTGAAGAGTTCTTTTTGGATGTGGACGAATCCCCGTCTGATCTGAAACGGCACGTAAACCGCGCGTTCAGATGCCTTTAGACACTATGAAGGGGGTTGATATGAAACTTTATTAGACCACCAATGTGTTTCGGTGCGTCAATATTTGAAATGGGTAGCCCATCGAGAGCATATTGGAAGGAATCGTCATCCTATGCTATGACATTGGGTTAACTAGGTCACTTTTGGAATTTTGGCATTTATATTTGTTAGCGCCAGGAAGGCACTATCTATACTTCAATTCGAGTTTTCTTGCGAATCTACAATATTGGGTATGGAGCAACTGAAGTTCTATTTTTGGTTTCGACAGGCCAGTACATGTGTGCTGTAACTGAACATAGGTCGATTATACAACCTGGATGGTGTCTAGGTAAATTATTAAGGCTTTACATATGATTATCAATCTGATCTTGCAAAAATTAACCGAAACTCATACCTGAAAACTACAAAAATTTTAAACACTCCGGATTATACTAAAGTGGCAAAGTATGCAGTCATGTGGGGTGAAGCCCCGAAAATTGCACTTTTTTGAAAGGGCACACAGAGTAACAACCCCACTTTCATTGCAGGGGTTTTTTCGCTGCTTCGTTCTGAGTTTTCCGTCTTCAAAAAATTTTTAGCTTTCGTTTTAAAAGAAAAATTCGCTGGTAGATAGAAAAAAACACTGCTAACTCGTCATGGATCTTGTTTTAATTTCTTCTTTATACCTGGTCTCTCACATGGATATCCAATAAGCATGTTGAACTTATTTTATCTCAATGGTCAGTTTATTTTGACGGCTATTATTGTGATTCTTCGTTTTAATTGAAGCGTTTCGGCTATACCGAAAAAGGAGTTCGTTGGAATTGCTGACTGAGCTAAGTGTATTCCGCTAGTAGAAGATATGCTTTTGTTTTTTTGTCCGCCGTTTGTTTTGTATTAATCGGCTTTCACAACCTTTCATGCGTATCTATATTTCAAGGGTTCTAGGCGATTGACGCTTATCATGACCATATTAATGCAAAGGAACCATGACATTTTACAATAATCATAAAGTTTTAGACGTTTAATGTGTTCTGTAGTCAAATCATAACAGAACATTGAATGCGTTGTCACGATAAAATGCCAAACGATGGAGAAAACTTGAGCCAGGAAGATTTAATAAGGCTGTAGATGAGAGGTCATGTTGTGCGAGTCGCTGTTAGTCAAATATAATGTCACCAGGTCTTTTTGAAAATCAAAAATGCTGTCGGTGGTATCCGTCTCGCTTCGTAGCGAAGTGGTCTCACCAGATAATAGACGGTAGAACATATCCCAACGGTTATGTTCTAGCTAATATGATAAGACAGATTGTTATGGATAATTGTTACGGATAATTGAATGAAATGTTAACTGAGTAGAATATAAGAAATCAGTAAGTGACTCTCAGACGAGGGCACTTCAGTCATGAGTGGGCCGAAGTCCAGAGTCGCATTCCGATAGGTGTAGTCGCCGGATCCGGAGGTCTGCAACAGGCAGCCTGCTCCGGGAGTTTCTGAGAATAAGCAGTCGCCACATTTTAGGTCCCTTTGTGACTTGGCCTTGGGAAGTGGTAGGCCAGTTGGCCAGCCAAGTTCGTGATCTTAATTGAAGGTTTGACCACCTAGCACGCACGGGCTGATAGGCACGAAAGCTAGACACTCGGGTCATGTCCCACATGCATGTAAGTAAAGCATGACTTAGAATAAGAAGTCGCTACAAGGTTGTACCAATCTTTGGCTGAATACACATTGTTTGAGGTCCAATCGAGTGCGTTTGCTTATAACTTTAATGTGCGCAAATATTCGGGGTCCAGATATTATATCCTATAATAACTTTGCAAGTATGGCCATGCAATTTAGTTTGGCTGGCAAACCTGAGAAATCCTCCGATCTCAGGGAAAAACTATGACCCCGGATTATCCGAAATGTCCAGAGCAGGCTTCACTATAAGTGCCTATAAGACAAGGGAAATAAGTTAAACTTTACAATCTATTTGATACGCTACTTCCTTAGGACCTTGACCACATTCGTTGCCCTCCGTTAACCTGCTCCAGAAGGTCAATATTTTTTACATCCACAGTGTCCGAACTGGCATTCCGTTACCTCAAAATGGCCACCCAGAGACTCCGGATATTTCACAGAAGAGATCAGAGGAGAATATCCTAAACGCACGTCTGATCCAGGGCAATGTATCAGTCGACTTCTGGACCACCTTCGGTTGTTTGGTTGGCACCAAATTCACGGTTATTCACAGGTTCAGATCTTTGTGGGTTTGAACACTTTCAGTGCGATGCCTTTTATATAATACTTGTGTCTCTGCGATACGTTTCGACCGCAGCTTATGTTTAGGACCACAGACTTGGATCAACCAAATTTAAGCATCCACGTGGTCGATCGGACAATTAGTTTGCCAATATCCGAATGTAAACTTTTTGTACCGTCAGCACAGCGTACTTTAGCCCCAACATTTGTCGTCATCTTAAAACATGACAGCTTCACAGTCTAAGTCATGAATGCAGTAGTTTACGTAGATAAGAAGGAGAAGCGGGACGAAAACGTAACCCTTTTTAACACCATTTTTTACATGTGTCCACTCCGAGACAGAGTTTCCAATAACATTTCTCTGTTGTCTGAGAGACAAGAAGCTCCCCGTCCATTTAAAAATTCACCCATGAATTTTCATCGCCCTAATTTTTTATGAAACAAGCCTAGGCGTTACGCTATCAAAAGCCTTCTTGAAGTTAAGAAATAGGCTGAAAACTGGATAACCATTATCTGAGACTAATGTCCACCTTTCCAGCATCTAAAGAGCGCTGTTTATGCAAGAGCGTCCTGAGCGAAAAACGTGCTGCATATCGCATAATATCTTGTTTCTTTCCAGATATCGGCAAAGGTAGATTATGTGGGTTGGATAAATAGGGTAGGCTGAGAAGGAAATTTTTAGAAGTAAGTGTAAAGTGAAAAAATGTAGTTGAATTTGCTTCCCGCAGCCGCTGGAAACAGGTTGTTCCGCATGTAAATTGAAGGTGTGCGCAGCGCTTCACGCCGCGGAGTTTACTAATCTAACTCCAGAACGGTAAGTTGGACAACAGGCAAGTTGAAGTAGACGACCTTTTAACCCCCATTTCAATTTTTCGGGAAATTCAAGAAACCTGCAATTTGATAATCGGGTTTTTCCGCAATAAGTTAAATGATAATAAAGATTAGGAAAATCTACAGATATAAATCAACAACATTTCTAAATACAGTAAAATAAAAATGCATTTATTAAAGAATATTCCACTGCGTATCCTAATTTCCCGCCCATTAAACCCGATAAACACCGTTTTCATAGGAAAACATGCAGGTTTTAGGGATTAATGAGTGGGGATACATAAGCTACCGTTGCCCAGATATCCATTTACATGTCATTTGTTTATACACCCCATTGTTTGTCGAAATTTTTTCACCCTGCAGCTGCTTTACCTGAAAGAAAAATGGCTCTCAACAACATTCCTTTTTAATTCGGAAACACCAATGGTGGATTGCGAACAAGAATTTGCCATGCAGGCTGCTACCGCCCCATCATAGGCTCTACCGACATTATAGGCCGGGCATCTCGTCGCCCAGCTCCAACACAGCTGCTCCTTGCTGGTATCATATCAAAACTGTGCCGAAAATTCTTGTTGGAACTCGTTCTGATTTTTAAGCTAAAATCCGGACTGACGCGTGAAAACTGTCAACCCGAGAATCTTTGTAACTGACCTTCCTGAGTGACGTCTTTAGGTTCTCACGGTATACGTCTGTGGTCATCGGAATTCAGATCAGTGTGGGTCTTCGAACGCCAGACAACCAAAATCGCATGAGCACTGGTTTTCATATCCAGACTGGTGTGTTTGACTGGTCGACCGTATAAAAAGGCTACCCGTCGGCGGGTTAGCTCCGCATAAAAAGTCACGCAACTGCTACTATTAGGGAGCACAAAGGCGTACACGTATATTTACCTTAATAAAACTAATGCTGAGATGTGCACTGGGAGGAGGGCGCTCACTGATCAGTTGGAGGACTCACTCAACCTTTCTTTTGACTTTCGGGCTCACTCTTGAGCCTTGCTGCAAAGCGTCTACTGATGTGTGCAGAGTGGCATTTCCGAAAAGAACAAGGGAGACTATTGGCCATTTCTGACTTATTAGCCGTCGTCAGTCGGCCATACCCAGCTCTACGTGGTGCCCCACCAGAGTTTCGAACCAACAACCTCGTTGGTTAGAAGTCCAACGCTCTGACCACTGCACCACGAGCTCATCTTACAGGTTTTTGATTGGTAATACATAGTGGCAGATAGGCGCACACTGATCAGTTGCAGAACACAATCGTCCATCCTGATGCCTTTTGGGCCCAATATCGAGCCACGCCGCAAGGCTGCTAATGAGATAAATAAAAAGACCTTACAGACAATGACAAAGGAGACTAAGATTAGTATTTCTGATTGGTGAGCACCTTACTGCCACTGTATATTCCCGATCAAAAACCGGCAAGACAACGAGTCCCTGGTGCAGTGGTGAAAGTTTTGAACTTCTAACTAACTAGGTTGCGGGTTCAAACTTCGGTTAGGGCACTAATATATAGGGCATAAGCCACAAGGACTTTCGTTCTCGCAGCCTTTCTGCCTGTGTGCCGCAGTGGGTGTTGATGCGTAGGACGAATGTCCGGACGCAACTGCGTTTATGCAACAGGGGGTGATTGTCGTTGAAATGAAGTCCTTATGGAAACTCCTCCTCTCCAATGGATACCAGCGGAGCTTCCTAAACCAGTGCTTGAATCGAAGGCACACTAAAACGGACGGGGAACACAAATTAAACCCGATATCATCCGCACCCTGCCTTCTATAAGTGACATCTGAGAGGTCACTGAACGTATATTGATGCCCCTCAACGTGAGCCTGGATCAGAGGCCAGAGGCCACAATCCGGCGCTTAGTACTGCGGAAAACCTAAGGACACGTCAGAAGCTGTGTACTGGGTCAACTGCATAACTTGTCCGGCTAATTACTGCGGAATGAATGACAAGCGGCTTAAATCACGCATGCATGGGCACAGCTTAGCCGTGAAGTGAAAATATGAACTTTCGCATGTCATCATGCGCAACTGCTGAAATGTCCACAAATTCAGCTTCGACAGTGCACAGGTTATTGGCCAGGCAGAAATCAAGATGATGATGTGCTCAAGAAAGAGTGTGGAACATCAGACGATGAGTAAACCATTCCCTCCAGATATCATTTTCGTTCTTATTCCACGACAATCTTGTGAACCAGTGACAAAAACTCACGCAATAGTTATCCGTTCCCAAAGAATTTCTTCCCCCAAATTACACTTCTTGGGATGGCCATTTTCCACCTTATATGTTTATATGTTATTAACAATAAATTTCTTTGGGAAAAAATAACGTTTATTGCGTGAATTTTCGAGTCTGGTTCCGCAGATCGTTCTTTTATAAACTCATACATAACTCATATTTGAAGAGGTGTTCATTAGGACAAAAATGATAAATTTACTTTGTAACTTTTCGAGGCCAGTCCTGCACCTCGCATTCGGACTAGTGAGAAGGTGCAAACGAACAATTATTAATTCAAACGGGCACAAAAAATAAATAATCATATGGAATGGGGCTGATTGGTAGCTGGGGTTTCTGCCAGTCTGTTTTGTGTGGCGCTAGTCTCTTCCATCGTTCGTTGAGATTTTTAAAAGTTCCATCTAACTCTATGGATCTGTGGATGCAAGAATTGTCGAAGCGCATGGCCATAAGAAATTATCGGCCTATTTAGGAGGAGCAAACTCCGCCTATGCGTGTTTCGTCTCATGTGAGTCTGTGTCCTGTATCAAGGCTATGCATGGCCACTTCAGATAAATGTTCACGTTTTTTCGCCGTCTTTTCTCCTGTTCGGTCACCGTACACGGTATCACAAGCTTTGCATGGGATCTTGTAAACGACTTCTGTCTCGTCGAAATAGCCAAGCCTATCGTAAGGGTGCACAAACTGGGCACGTAAAGTAGTCATTGGTTTGTGCACCACTTTCATTTTGTATTTCCTCAAGTGCCTTTCTTGAGCCCAGGCACATGCCCTACAGTTAATTGCATTATCCTAAAAAAGACCACAAGGATGCCCATTTTTGTTACACCCAGTCGATCCACTGATTTACCCAGCTTACCTGGGAGAAAAGAACTGTGCGAAATGTTGCGCTTCCCTCTGGGCCCCATGAGGTAATTTGTAGATTTTGCCTCGGTGATGGCACTTTCAAGCCTGAAGCCGTGAAAGTCATCTGACGTGGGAGAACAAAATGGTAGTTAGGGATGTTAGTGAAGGAAAGGGGTGGACAGGCTTTCTGAAAGGATGGGCATTCCCGCCCTATAATTTGGATTTTACATGCAACTAGCAGTTAAATAGGAAAACAGTTTACGTGGCCGAGTGGAAGTCGGCCACGCATGTCCCCCCGGGTAGTCGAGACTGCTTAGGGGCCACAAACACGCCCCCCCCCCTCGGCAATTACATTCGACACGCGTTGGATAATGCAGCACACACAAATTGGATACCACTTGAATCTTCTCCAGGACATAAATGGACGCAGCCAACAGAAGTCCTAGCTTGCCAGTGACCGCTGCTGCCGTAGATGGTAACTGGGAGTTCTGTGTACAATACATTCTTCCCATATGTGCATTCTGCTTTTTCCTACGATTCCAGGTTTGGTCCGATGATTGTAGTAGTCTGAGCGCATGCACTTTTTAGACGCTGCACATGTAGGATTACCAGTAATGAGCTATTTTACCTCCCGATCTCTTTCCTATGGAGCCTATTTCCTTTATAGTTAAACAGGCTTCATGCCAGTTGCATTTTTACAACAGTGACATCAGTGCGATGTCACCGTCTAGCTACGCCCGTTGGAATCCTCAAGGTAGAACACAAAAGAAGGGCGTAAACTTTAGAGTCAACCCGGAGGAGGATTGATTGTGTACAAAAGTCGGAGTTTTTGTCTCGGGTGGCAGTTGTCACTGGCTGATTTTCAGCGCGTTATATGTCCCGCTCAGGGGCATGCCTGGCGATCGGGAGCGGACTTGCGGTATCTTTGCGGTCCGTGTGCAACTCACTGTCTGAGATGTGACAGTTGCTTATGAGTGATTGTCAAGCGCGTCAGCTTGTGGCCTGATTGGGCGTATTACCTGTTATGACGAACCTAAGTGATCCATTGAGGAATTGCGACCAGTTGTCACGTGCATAGGTTCGCGTACGTGCGTGTCCGGTTTAAGGTTGCTGCGTGTTGACAGTCATCGCGTGGGCATAACCACAGCGAGGGCATATGACCTTGGAGGCAGTCCTCTGTTGAGAAAGAAATCATTGTGGCAGTCGGTGGCAGGCACGATGCCTCAGGAAAGCCTGCAAATGTTGCCAGCATTTGGTCAGGCTACACTCCTAAGAGCTTTCTGTTCATTCTAGTACTGCACTTCGGAAATATCTGCAAACCTATATTTCTTCATAGGCCGGTAACACTGATATAAAACTGTAACCACAGACACACTATCATTCAAGTAAATTTAAACTAGTCCGGATACTGCAGCTACCCGCATCCATTTGACAGATGAAATCCAATACTTAGGTTTTTAGTAGTATTTTTCATGATGCCCATTTTTTCTTTTCCATAGGCTCACTCGGCTTCATCCGTTTACTTTTTTTTATTCGGAACTGTGTAGCCTCCACGTGTTGTTTTTTTATGCTGTTTCATCTCTCTCTTATTCTATTCTAGATGGTAGTGGTGCTGGATAACACCTTTTTGGTGGTCTCTTAACCTGTCACAACGCCGTCTCGTTCATAGCACTTGCCGCCTTATTTACCTAATATAATACTTATAAAGGTGAAGATTCGAGGTCCAAATATCATATCGGTTTCACCATCCCCAAAAGAAGAGGAAGAAGAAGGGACGAGGACATGGACTGTTTTATTTTGAGACTCACGTTTCGGACACTCTCTTGGTTCCATCGTCAGAGTAACTGGACGGTTGTTCCTGTTTGCCGGGACTGTTGAAGCCTTGCCGCGTGCCTGTTCTTATATCCGCGCTCGTCGCACGACCTTTAGCCGGCCTGTTCGCCGTTGCCTGACCGTGAGTTTGATCGCTGGTGAGCTCATGTGACCTCTGCTCACTTTTCACTGACGATGTAATCAGTTGTTCTTGTCCACCTGAGTTGATCTCAATCTCGTGGGCGCGGCGGTGATGTGGTTCCTGGCCAGCTTCTTTCCTACTTACTTCCGAAGCTAGTCGCGACTTTGAAGCACAGCGACTGTGCTTAATTACCAAGGATTCCGAGTGGACAGTGAAATCTGCTAAAAAGCGTTTGACCCGCATCCAACACTTGGAAGTAGAAGCAGGCAAGGTGATGGTGTCAGGCCAAAGGTCATCCTAAGTCTTTTGTACGCAAGTGTCTTAAGAGGCCCTACCTTGAGCAGTCGAAAGGAGAGGGCCCCAAGTTCTGGCTCGCAATCCTTTATGTGAAGAATGCATCAGAGGCAGCTGCAAGAATCCTGAAACCATTCTGGATCGGTGTGGTTCATAGGCCGGAGTCAACATCATTCAGCAAATCATGCGGCCCAAAGACCCGCTACCATTGATAGAACAATCAGGTGTGGTCAACAGCCTACCATGCCAAGACTGCGATGCAAAGTATGTTGGTGAAACGAACAGACGCCTGGGCACAAGATTGAACGAGCATCAGCAGGCAATCAAGCGCAAAGATAATCTGTCCATGATCTATGGCTATGCACAGCAGATGGCACACTCAACAGAGCCATATACCTCCATCCCGCCTACCGGGCGTTACGCACAAGGCTCGGGTCAGTTCGAACAAGGCCAACAGGAAATTAAAATAAACTCGAGTGTGGAATACAGCCAGCTTCAGAGGTAAATAGGGGAGAAGCCAGCCAAGAACCACATGACCGCCGCGCCCACGAGGTTGAGACCAACTCAGGCGGACAGGAACAACTGATGTCTCGTCAGTCACCGAGGAGCATGTCAGCCAGTATGCTGGCTTGCGACGGCCGAAAAGTGAGCAGAGATCACACGAGCTCACCAGCGATCAAACTCACGGTCAGTCAACAGCAAACAGGCACATCAAAGGTCGTGTATCGAGCGTGGATATAAGAACAGGCACGCGGCAAGTCTTCGACAGTCCTGACGAACAGGAGCAACCGCCCAGTTACTCTGACGATGGAACCAAGAGAGTGTCCGAAACGTCAGTCTCAAAATAAAATGGTCCATAGCCTTGCACCTTCTTCCTCTTCTTTTGGGGATGGTGAAAAGGATACTATGATATTTTATTCACTATTAAGTAGTCAGTGCTGGCCAAATCTAACGTTCCTTTATAGCCAAGAAATTTCCTATGCTGCTAAACGCTGCGGAAAAAAACTTGCTCATGCTGATTGTACCATAAAGGAACATTAACAAAGACCAGAAAGATTTCAATTATATCTGTTCAGCGAACACAAAATTTTTTTGCGTTCATGAAATTAAGGTAAGTGCAAGTATATTACTTTCGGAAAAAAATGTGAGCGGATTCAGCTTAAAAAATCGGTTTTGCACATCGGCTACGTTTGCACTACAAAATAAAGTAATATACTTACAGTATGGCTCACATTTTGCGTAACACCGTCAAATCTGCATAAAAGCTCTTCTAGCTTGCAAAGCGCTTTTCCAACTGACTGTAAGTTACACAGCGTGAAAGGTTAGAATAAATCCTTAATAGGAGACATATTTTGACGTAAAGAGCATCATTTATTGTCTAAAAACTAATAGGTTTTATGAAAAAACGTCGAAATCGAAAGAAAGGGCTGTACGACAGGTCAATGACAAGAATTCATTATAAAACTAATAAAAGTGGAAGAAAGTAAGATTAAACGACAAAATAAGGAAGAGCAATAAATATGTAACATAGTTATAGTTTATGGATTGTCGTTCAACGTTTAGATAACAGTAATTCGGGAGGGCATAGAGACAACCATGTTGTCAATGGTGGTTTGACCTATGCAATTATTAAGGTTGAATTGGAATTTCGGCTCCATTGATATATATATTTCAGTGGCTTCTCAGTTTCTTTTGATTAAAACAGAGACACTTGCAGTGGGATTGAGGTTCAGACTGTTCAGAGGAATAAAAATAGTTCGCAGGCCGCAGGGAAAGGTGTTTGTAGTCTAAAAAGTTAGATTACAGTCGTAAGGTAAATTTTAATCATACCTCCTTTGATTAGTGAGCAGGGGCATTGTCTTTTAGCATGAAACTGCCCATTCGACGCCTGTTAATGCCACTTTAATCAAAGGCATCTTCGACAATGTTAGCATAAACCTGGCGGTTAACGGTATGTTTTTCCGACCGCCAGATTGGTCACTCACCGAACTTTATCGCCATCCAAACCATGAGGCTTCGATAGTTGTTAGATGTTGGTGTCGACACAGTGCGTTCTTCGAGGAAGTTCTTTCCGCGTATGACCGCATATGCCAAATTTGTAGACTTGTCTAAGGATAGTACTTAATCACAATAATAAATACTTTTTTTCAAAACGAAAGTCTATGACTAACGTATTTCTGAGCAGATAGGAAACATTCTTTAATAAATTTCCTATTTAAAAATGGCTTAACCATAGCCCTCTGCTGACAGTGGCAAAAATTTCCGCATTCTGCTTGTAACTAGAGTCCGAGAGAACATTGAAAACTGTTCCCCTGTTGATAGCTTAAACGGTCATATAATGATAATTTTAGTGTTGGGCGAATAAAATCGTCATCTTGTTTTTTTATGGACCGTTTTCGTTCACGTTCTTACTTGCAGACACTGTTTTACAGTTAATAATTTTGGAAACTGTGGCCTTGCTAATTTCAAACATAGTAGTTCATGCCTAATGCGGCAGCCCGTTGACTGCCAAATTTCGTATGTGGACAAAATCGGCTTCAGATAGCAAATGATTTAAAATCTCTAGGGCACGGCACAACACGGAAGAGTGAAAGTATGTCGTGCGTTCCCGTTTATATGTCAAGTTTATGGTCCAAGTTACCAGGATGGTAAAATAAATGTTGTTACGAATTTATTATTGCATTTCATGACACGAAACTTCACACGATAGCAACAAATAATTTTTTAAACTAGGATTTTTCCTTGTTTTTGAAAGCAAATGTGATTTCTTAAACCCAGACGAACTTGCATCTGGGCAATTAAGGAATACATTTTCTAGTTCTGGAAGGCATTTTTCAATAATTTTTTTACTTATTTTGGAGTTCTTCCATAGCAAAATACAGAATGATAAAACGTTTGCTCCTGTCATACTTAATAGCATAGGGAAATCCCTGGATATCAGACTACTCCCACATTCGCAAATATTCATGCCCATTACCCTTGATAAGCTCAACTGAAAGGGGAATTTTCCTAACTAAAAGACTTTCTCAGAATTAAATCTACTCAGTGAATCAAAATAGCGGAAGCAACTATATTCTAATTCACCAAGTCAACTTTCATCATGAAAGTTACTCTATTTCTGGAAAATACATTATAAGGATGTAATTTATTCGACCGCACCGAAAACAACGACCGTAAACAAGCACGCATATGGGCGTCCGAGACGTGCCTGCACTTTCCTCTGTCAGGCCGTATACAAAAGTTGTCCAAAGTTTTTCTATCTATAGTTCAGTATGAACAAATAGGGAAACTTTGAATGGAACAGACGGAAGATTCTCAATATTCGCAGAATCATACGATATTTTGCCACTCCGTTGTGTCTTCGCAATCGAAGAATTCGGCTCAAAAGCAAAGAACTATATGGCAAACTGCTCCAGTATATACAGAAATGTAAGTACTTTCATTTTCAGCGGACTATTTATTGCTCATGGCCAGAAAAGCCAAAAAACTGGTCATACTCTACCACTTTTATCTTTCATTTATGTTCGATAAAGGTAAATTACGAAAATATTTGACGCCAAAATACTTAATTTGAGCACTTTTCAAGCAATAACTAGGTATAAAAAAAGCCTTTTAATTGAGCGTAGGCATAATGTTACCTAACGTTTGACACGGAAATAAATTTATTAGCAGTAAGATGACAAGTTCAGGTGATTCTGAAGCCATTACTTAAACAGACAGGTGCATCAGAAAGAATGTCAAAATCTCGCTATTAAGGTAAGTGCGTCTAAAAATATATCATTAAAAAGGCTTTGGTAAGCATGTAGAACATAATCCTTATTTATGGACTATCGAACGAAACCACTGAAAATCGTAACGTGTGAACCATCATTTCAAAAAAGATCTGATTCTTGTCACAATCAAAAGCATGAAAAATTACAAAGAAACTTGACGGAAGGAAATCTCGCTTAGTGTACTCAAAATGGTACCTTTACGATTGCATCTGACAAGTAAATACATACTCAGATTTTGGACTGTTCGGTACCAGCCATACGTTACATTGCACGTAATATGGAAGCACATGTACCCGAACACTTTACAAAATGATTATTTTCCAAAAACATGCTACTTGTGCGGCTATATACACTAGCGTTTTTTGCATTAACAGGCTTTCTCTAAAGTTAAAAGTTGATTTTCCACTTAACCGAACTTTCATATTTTCTAACTAAACTGTTATTTTTAAAAAACGTAATTTTACTTGACAAATCACAGCATGTCTTATTTCGGAGAAAGAGCGTAAATTTACTACTGTAAGGCTTTGGAGACGGAAGGTGAGCTGCATTTGCGTAATAGAGGTTTTCTTGTTAAATTTCTTGGGTTTCGTGTGTTACCCCAGCTACTGTCATATCACAATTTACCTACTCCTGCCTATTTAGTGTATGACAGTGGACTGATTTATTTTCCTATGGCACCTAGATTGTTTGAGATGCATTTAATTTTAGCAACATGGTTTTGCTTGCTTTTCTTCATAGAAGGTCGTGGGAATAATAATTTTTATAATGGCACATGTTGACGGACGGGCCAGTTACCAGTACATTAACACATAATGGTCGGGCTTAATCGTAAACATAAACTTTTTACATTCAAAGAGGACTTTACTTTCGCAAAGAGCGGTAAACACCTCATGATTTTCAGGTTTTTAATTGATAACACATAAATGTAGATTAAGTTTCATTTATTTGGAGAACAAATTAAATATAATGTTTTCAAAAGCATTTAGAAATATAGTGGGCTGTAGGACGTTCTCCCTAATTAAGATGACAATTTAGCTTATAATAGTACCCTCTTGAATTATTATAAGCACATAAATTGCGAAGTCAATTTTTAGACGTTAAGTCTGCTCAGAAAAGTGTTTTTTTATACCTAGGTGGGGATACATGTATAAGTTATCTCCCTAAGACGCGCTTTTGTAAGATATTTTACTGATGGATCTCTGCACATTTTGCCTATTTTCAAGGTTTATTGAAAGTAGAAGTTGGAATGTTTGCCATCATAAAACTACAGAACAGTCCTGACTCTTATCCAAAAGTTTCAGTCATTGGCTTACGGATTTTTGAATTATATTTCCAAGTTTGCTAGCTTAGGAGTTAACCTGCACAATAAGTTACGTTTTTCTTTTTTTAATGAAGTGAATATTTCAGAAATGTTTGTTCTGAAGTTATCATCGGGACCATTTCTCTATTTAAAAACCAAGTTAACTTAATAGCGAGCTTTTAGTTAAAATCAGCCACTGACTGCAAATGACTGTGCCTCCATTAACCAAAAATAACTTTGAATATTTTTTTAAAAATCAAAAACCCAGCGTTGCATTTTCGCGTATGCAATGCAGCAAGAAAAAAATGAGAGGACAAAATTTTCGTTGCGTATGCCTCGAACTTTAACTATTATCCTTCACGGACGATCCAATTACGTTTCAGCCAAGGTGACGCCCAAACGTTAATATTTTCGTATTCAAACAGTTCTGTGCTCAGCAGCCGATTTACGGCATCTTTGTTTAGAACAAGACTTTGAAATAATGTGCACTCATGACGCAGTCTGTTGGAGGTGGATCTTAATCTCGGCCATGGCGCTGCCGGCGGCAAGTTTAAAAATCTCTACCTTGGGGACATCAATCAGGCTTGCTGGCCAAAGGGGAGGGTTACCAATACCTCAAAGACAATCTGGACTACAATCGACTACGCATCGGCCCAAACAGACGGTCAACTAGCATCAAAAGAAGTTAATTATTATTTAAGTTTTGTCGCCAGCTGTAGCCTAGTTGAAGCGGTACACACTTCCAGTGTTATTAGCTTCCTAAGAAAGGCCCGGCTTCTGGCAAACTCCAGTACTGGTTATTCCGTTTCCTTGGGCCGACGACTTGGAAGCAACTGCCACTTCATCACTGATTGGATCGCTCGCGGAGCCGACTCACCTGAAGCCCACAGAAACCTCTATGAGATCAGCTATCTCTGCCAAAATGTCGAGTCTTTTAGGCATTCTGAGAAGTTTCCCTTCAGTCACTCAAAAAAGATCACCTTCGCGGTGAATCTAAAGGGCCCTACACTTCTTCGATCTCTGCATATATTCCTGAGACAAAAGGGCTGGAAGAATATTGTCGTGTTCTTTGAGCCTAGTCCAGCGGTCCTGACGTTGAGCGCACTTGCCCAGGATTTCAAGCTGTATCTGTCAACAACAGCAACTGGCGAGGAGCCACTCAATATACTCAGAGTCCACAATCTGCAGTCGAACAGTGATCCTCGGGAATTTGTCGAACGGTTTTGTTATTCTTGTGAAAATAAATTGCACTGCAAGGAATATGGCGACGATTGCAAACGAATGAAATCTACTGTGGTCATGATAGCATAGCATGAATAGCGTGATTAACAAGATCTTCCATTTTGAAGGTTGCGAAAACAGCAGAATTTAATGGAACCATAAATTTTGCGAGTGCCCATCAGCTGCGTCCTCTCGCTGCATCAAGTGAGTAAATAATGACAGAATACAACAATTGAATTCACACGGAAGAGGTCATAGAAACAGGTCAGGAAGATCAATTAGTAAATTAGGCTAATTAGTCTAATTAGTAACGGTCGTAAGTGAAACACTGTGGATACGGAGATAGGGGAAAAACGTTCAAGCAAAAATGCTGGCAGGGAGATTTGAATCAGGGAACCGGATGTTACCAGGAGAAAGCAAGGTTCACAACATGCTCCAACTAATTTTACCGTCGTATACAGGCTGCCTCTAAGGAGCGCAAGTTACGAATTTTTCGGTCCCGAACAAGTACTCGGACGAATGTTTTGGGGTCTACAGAATGGCCCTTATCCAATAGGTGTGCAGCAATGGAAGAACGGAGAATACTATTCTCCTGTTTTAATAACCAACTCGACAAGTGCTCCTTAGCTTTGGCTGCCAATTACCGTTGTGTTCGCCCTATGTACTTGTATCCGCAAATGCATGTAAATTCGTAAACACAATTTTAAGTGGGGTACAATGGCAAGGCTTTCTTTGCAAATGGAATCGGAAGGGCCTTTGTCGAGTTGCAAAATACGAGCTCAGAAGCAAATTAGGTCCTTTCAGTGGTGTTACGTAAGCGTCTCTTGATTGTGTTTAAGGGGTTGTCACCCTTAAAGGGGAAGGATATGAAAACGAAAATTTTGGAGCTGACTGTTCTATAACCTTTAGCTTTAAGGGTTTGCTACACTTGGCAATAAACTGATCTGGGTATCCAAGCTTAAGTAGAGTTTCCTTGAGCCTGGCAATTTCTGCATGCAGTGTATCCATTGAGCAGATTTTGCTTGTCCTCTGGGAAAGGGTGAAAAATAAGTAACGTTTCCACTGTATGGGAGCAAAACTTAGGTATGCAAGTACTGCCCTCTCCAGGTATTCTTATGGAAAACTCTTCGTGTTACGGAACCATTTTTCTGCCTAGGAAAGAAATCTGGTTCTCACGTTCTTCTTCCATCGTAAAGTTTATTTTCGGGTGCAGGATGTTCATCGTAAACAGTGGTTCTTGGGCCTCACTTCTGCTTTCAACAATCGCAAAGACCTCATCCGCATATCATCTGTAGAGTGTTGTCCTTTTTAATGTTGGGGATATTTTTTCTTCAAGATGACCCCTAAATATGCCTCCAAAGGTAGGACCAAGAGGACAACCCATGGCCACTCCGTCAACTTGACTATACAGTAGGCCACTTAATAGGAATAGAACATTTTTTGTGCATAATTGTGGTAAGTTTCGTAATATTTCCGGGGTCTGGCGAGTTTTGAAAGCATATGCATCTAGAAGCACGTTTTTAAATAATGACTCAACGTCCAGGGATATCATATATTTGCCTGCAATATTGTGATGCCAAATTTCGTCGAAAAGTAAACCAGTCTCTCAGTTTGCATGTAGAGAATCTGTTGCGGATTAATTCTAGTTTATTTACTTGCCAATGTGTTAGTCTGTAAAATGGTGAATTGGACATGGAAAAAAATTCGCAAGGGGATTTCCTTTTTTAAAAGTTATAGGTAATGCATATAGTCACGGAATGTAGGAACCCCTGGGTTTTAAGGATAGGGCTGTTTTGGTATTCACCAAATTATTATCCTGCAAAAAGCTTGATAGTTTTCCAGGCGGACCATTTCAATGCCTTGATTTTCTTTTTTCCTTGTGATTCTAGACAAAATTTACTAGAATAACTTAAGATATTTTCCATTTTCTTAGCATAATCCCTACGATTGAGGATAACAACATCATGCCCTTTGTCAGGTTTAACGATTACTTTTTCTTTGTGGTGTTTCAGAGCGGATAGAACAAGTAGATGCTCCTTAATGTTGGGTGTGCGTCGCGATATTAATGCTCGGCGGTACTGGTAAGCGAGGTCCACAAATTTAGCTTTCGACCAACCCAAGTCATCCGTAGATCTGGATTTTAGGTCCGAAAGTTGAGATTACTGGTCCCAAATTGTGCTTCCACTTGAACTGGGTTAATAATTTTGGTCGGCACACGGAAATCAAATCCTAATGAAAGGGCCTCTCTTTGTAGCTTTTTAAGTTTAACATCGGATAGATTCAAAAAAAGCTCATCTGTGTTCAAAAGGATGAGCAGCTGATCAGCACTTGCGAAATTTATCGTTCCATTAAACTCTGCTGGACTCACAATCCTCAAATTTGCATTTGGGAAAAGATGCTTCAAATCTTCCACTTTATTAAGTTTTTACATACTGCTGCAACACTCACTTCATCCTAGTAGGGACGTTTGAACCTGTAACGCCTTAGAGGACTGTTCACTGGGAACTTAGGAAACAAAACAAAATGTAGAACTTACAAGCTCTTCCGCGTGCGCATGTGCAAGCTAATAAAACCAGACCTCTCTAATATTTTCTCGAGGACGTGAACATGTTCTTACCAGATTTTTTGGCAAGATATATACTTCAATGTTATCGCGTTCATCATATCCCAAAGGTACGGAAGTAGAAGAGGAGGCGGGTTTATGGACCAAATTATATTTGAACTGACGTTTCGAAAACCTTCTCGCTTCCATCGTCAGTGTTTAGTGGTAGTTGAGTCTGGTGGTCTTGAGTAGGTCCGCCTTGCCGTTTGCCTCAAATTATATCAGTGTTGGACGTGTGAACTTTGACCTGCCCGTTCTTTGCCGACCGCATTTGGTCTCCCGAAGATTGGCTGCTGGTGGGGTTGCGTGACCTTCATTCCCTTTGCGGTCAGCGTAGTTGTAGGGAAGTCAGTATGCTTGCTGGCCTCCATTACGTCACTCGGCGGACTGATCACTTGTTGCTGTTCACTTGGGTTGTTCTTTGCCTTGCGGCTGCGACGTTGAGTCAGTGGTTGATGTTGCTCACGTGACTTCCGAGCTCCACCCCTATTTCCCGTGGGCGTTGGCTCTCGGTCCTGCGTACTCGTTTGCCCTACTGGCTCTGACCGACTTGATCCGAGCCTTGTGCGAAGCGCTTCGTAAAAGGCTCACACCACAAAGGTCACGCCAGCCCACCAGCAGTCAACCCCCGGGAGACCTAATGGGGTTAGCAACGAACGGGCAGGTCAAAGTTAACACGTAAAACACCGATATAATTTGAGGCGAGAAGGTCTTCGAAACGTCAGTTCAAATATAATTTGGTCCATAAACCCACCCCCTCTTCTTCTCCTTTGGGAGATGATGAACGCGATAACATATCTGGACGCCGAATTTCTCGGCATACTTTAATGTCTGCATACATTTAGAAATAAATTATTTTCGAATGTATGGTATGTTTCCCTTGGGGAGTTGGAGTACGTTTTTTCAAAATATCGATCAGTAATAAATCGATAAGTTGGGATGTGGCAACTCACCTCTCATCCCCGTATTTTGCTCGTTTTCTCTCATTTGTGATTTCAATGAAGGTGTTTCGGTTCAGGACTTATTAACTGATCAGTCAGAGTGCATGCACTTTTGATCGTGTACGCTTCTTCATATTTTTATAACTAATATTGCAACCTTTGTATTTGTTTCGCCCTATTATGCTAGTTTGTGAGTTTATCTTGGTGAGGCAAAACATACTTAGAACTCAACTCTCTGCTCTGCATGCAAACATAATCTTTTTGACTTTCAGTGTTTTACTTTATTTTTAAGATTAGAATAAAGGAAGAAGAAATGAAACCTTATTATACTTTACATTATAGCCATTATCCTCCTGGCTCGCCCATCGATCTCTGCCTACTTTTTTGATATCGCTAGTAATATCTCCTTCTGTGAGAACAGCAAGACTGCCATCATTCAGGCGGATCCGTCCAACGTCATAACATATGATGTCTTACGTCTTTGGTGATACATTCTCTCGAAAAATGGAGCACTCGTAGCCGCCGCTCAATGTACATATGTGATGTCCGCACTTCCAGCTGGTCACGGCTTCAAAATTTCCTCCTTTATACTCGAACGTGTGATGCTTATTTCCAGCTTAAAAAAATTGGCACGTTTTTTTTCTTACGTTGAGCAAGCTAGAGGACTGAGATAAGTAATAGCGAACGCATTCCAAAAGTTTGGGAACTACTGTACGTGAGAAAAATTGCTCCAACCGTGGTTACCTTGATTTTCAGTAAATCACATGTACTCAATCAAGGAATTCTGAACTCGGTTGGGACCTGCTACTAAGGACAAAACTGCGGCTTAGGGTGAGGACGAGGGACGCCAGGACAAAATTTAAGGGCTATGCACGGTGATGCCCTCTACTTATGTCCGGATATTGAACCATAGTCAAATTATTTGATGCCGGACCCACATCCTCCTCCTCCTGAAAAATTGGTGCCTCGATATGGCCAGCCTATGACGACTCTCTTGAAATTTTCAGCAGTATTTCTGTACCTGAAATACTAGCCACTTTGCGGCTGCTTGTGGAGCTGCAAACTGAGCGCCGAGGCAAAACGGGACGTGCAAATTCCGTCAGCAATCTGTGAGCGCTCATTCACCACCGTGGCACCCCTCTCCATAACAAACTAACACATTCTTCAGCATAATAAAACTGAGGAGTGTTCTTTGTAGATGTGAATCGTGGCTAAGAGGGTTGCCAACTGGCGAACTAAACCTGTCCCCAGGGTAGTCTTTTCGGGTAGCCCAAGGACTAAACATCATCCATCAATCTGGCTATTATGGCACTCATACGTTAGAGCACTGAGCACGTCATAGTGACCAAGTCATGCGTAGAACGTACATGAGAGCCATTTAGCTCTCGCAGTCACTGCGTCCATGCCCATATACCATCGTCCTGCCTTTGCGTTTTCATCAGATCAAGGTGGGCTAGAGAGGATAGAGGGAGAGCTGAATGGATGTCAACAGAGTATTTTGTACGTAAGATACCCACTGAAATTTGGCCAGCTCTGTAACTGTCATGATAACACTAAATATATCATAACAAATCAATATTAATTTTTCATCAAGGAATAATATGCCTCATAAAGATTTTCTGAAAATGGAGAATGAAAAAGCACTAGTAGGAAACAAAAATAAAACAAATTACTTTTTGAAAGCCAAAAAGTGAAAGCAAGTCCAATATGTGCGACTCCATATCACTCCCATGCTCTCGTGACAGCTGTTAACCCCGTGAACGTGACAGGGATTTTCAATCCACGTACTCGGCCCCTGACAACTACTCACATCCTGCCCCAAAAATGTTTCGGTTTGAGGCAAAGTTTTGTATCCCAGGTGTGCGTATAGAAGATGAAGGAGTTTCGAACACCGGAGACACAATTTTATTCTTGTGAGCTTTCGGGCTCTTGCGGGAGTCCATCGTCAGAGATAAATCTTCAAGGAAAAGCGAGTCTGATTACCAGAATAAAGGACCAATCAAGTCCCAGTAAACATTCGGGCGTAGTGTATCGCATACTATGTCTAAATTGTCCCCGAAATCATATCTGACAGACTGGATGAATACTGGATTCGCGTATACACAAACATAAGCTGGATGTCAGACGGGGTGACGCATTGTCGCAAGTAGCTGCCTACACCTATAAGACCTGCTATGAATTTAACTTCGACGCCGGCAGCCAGACAGGACGAAGTCTGGGCCTCGGATGAAAGCTCAGCCAACCATTTTACTGAGCTGGAACCTCCATACATCGCCATCCGCAGGCACATCCGCATGCCCGACACTGATGATTAATGATTTTCCTCCAGACCTCATCTCCCCCTTCCCCTAAAACATTTGACCGGGTCCTGCCTTCTATAGCTGTTGCTCGATTTTTGTTGACGGTTTATCTCTGACGATGGCTCCCACAACAGCCCGAAAGCTCAGAAGAATAAAATTATGATTCCGGTGCTCGAAACGCCTTTTTCTTTCAATTTTCTGTTTAATTATTTAATTAATTTTGCTCCAAGTTTGTTTTTACAACAGATGAGATGATGGAAAATCATAGAAATTTGTTGAATAAGGCTTATCATGGAAGCGAATAAACTCCCAAACCACTTGGTTGCGGTCAGCTTGGAGCAAGCATAAATCATTTTCCTGTTGAATGCAGTTAGGCAAACAGGATGTCTGCTCGGTTCCCATGCTTTTTTTCTTATAAACACCGTTAGGTTGAAGGTTTCGATTCCAATTTAGCCGTCAGAGCTGTAGTCGGTGAAAGCAGAAACAAATGGTGATACTCATTTCCGTCATAGTTTTCGTTGCCATCCAATCACATAGCAATGACGGTTTGGAAGACAGTGTCAAGTGTTTCTCAAGTGTTTCTCCGAGGAAACAGGGGACCACAGCCCTTGCACGGCGTGACAGGCAACACGATGGCGTTGATGGTGGTGGTGGCGGTGGTGGTGATGATTAAGTGGATGATGTGAAGTGCTGAAAAGTGCACAGGATATTCTACGTGTTTCACTCATCCTGCGCTTAAGGAATCCAAACCGATAGGGTGGGCCAATTTTTATTTAAATTGCAGTTATTTTGCCTCTATACAGACTCATAACTATTGGCTTAAAGGTAAGGTTTGACATCTTTCCTTTTTACCATAGAAAATTTACGTGTCTCATGCGTCCGCTGTGGCCTTAGCCATTCGCTTGACCTACGTTTACTACGCCGAAAATGATGATGTATTACCCACCAACACGAATTTCTTCGCTCCGCTTAGAAGACAATCGTTTACGGTTCCAGTTTTACCAAATGTGACGTACAGTTTTTCCCATTCCATCGGCGAAGCAATCGAATATTATTATTTCTACGTCTTCACCTTCAAACCTGCAATCTTTGGGGGAACCACCGAAATGAGTGCCTTGGACTTTGAGGAGATAATTGAACTCAGCAGCGTACTCCTGTCCGGAAGACGAACTTTCACAATTGTGAACATTAAAATTTGGCCCAATCCCAGTAGTTATTTTAAACTTGATTTTTGTCTACTATCGCCATGTTTCAGAGGTATTACAATGCTTGTTAAGAACAAAGCATTTGCTCATTTCAAAAGCAATATGGTTATTGTTCACTGGAAAATTTAAAGATCAGGCTAAAATGCTTATGTTCACTACTTGGCCCAATCCGTCCGTTAAGCTAAATGAAAAAAATGAAACAGCTTTGACGATTGACACGTATTATGGGAAAAATGGAGCAATAGCTGCATATTTTCGATAGAACTGGGGCGAAGTACATGCATAAGTCGTGATTTCTGACCATAATGTATGACAGATTGTTGATCACTTGCAAGTCCTTGGTACGGAAAATTGCTATATTAAAAAAAATTTGTGACTGGGATGACAGTATTTACTCTTTTTTGGATGGGTGACATTCACTCGTCTCATTGAGGCTTGGGGCTCACTTTCAAGTTTCCTAAGCAGCCGCTGAAGGATAAGTATTCTAGACAGCAGGCTGAATTTGTATTTAAATGTTTTTCGAAATAAATTATTCAATCTTCCTTTGCAGATATAAGATCCAACATATCGGTCTATATGTAAAAGGTAATAGGGTAGCGGAGAATCCTAACATGTCGTGCTTAATAATATTGCAAACATTGCATGTTTGATAATTTTCCAAAATGAAGTGACACCTCTCTTAGGATTCCAAGAGAATATATAAATACGTTATAGTGTTCTTTGGTCTATATTTTTTGGACAGATAAACATAAATGATTCCGGAATTCTATAGGAGCAGAATACAGAGATCCATATGCTGTAAAGTATGGGAAAACCTTTTCCGGTTTTGTGACACTTGCACGCAATAACATTATCTACGTCACAGCTTTGAATACGGAATTATGCATCATATGGCTGTCACCATTTTGTATAAGACACTGACTGAAACAAAATTTGATGGAATCGTTTCATTAACTGAGAAGAACTTTATTGGGTTGTTATCTTTTCTTTCAGTTCCTGTGACATTAAGAGTTCCGAAGGTTGTTGTCGGAATTATTGGAGCCAGTGGAATCATTTTAATCGTGAGATTTGCTATCAGGTGTCCACACCGTTTTTGTGGTGCACCCTACCCTTACAAAGGATTCCTTACCATTTCCTTTGTTGAATATATCTATTATGTTCTGTCGAAAAGTCACATAAAGTCCCCATACAAAACAGTACATCACAATTTCTACTAGAAAGGCACTTCCGGTGGCATTGATGGTGGACTATATTTCGATGTTGGAAATGCGCAATACTGCTGTTCATTTGATGAAACTTGTAGAATTCAAGTCTCCTTCTCAATTTCGTTTGAGTTATTTGAGTTACCTACCTACCAAAGCTATCCAAACATCCGGCGACTCTTCAAAACCATCATCCCGTAGGGAATTTGCTAATATACAATTGCCACGAACTGTACTGACACTACAGGGCAGTATATTTTGGGTGTTATCCATCAGAAAATTCGGTAGAATCCGGGTTTAGGTCCCAGATGAGCACGCGAATGCCATGTCCGTCTGTAATGCAGAACCAAGAGCACTAAAGAGCATACAGTCTGGGCATTACAAAAAAAGGAAAAGTCAATAAAAAAATAAACTTTATCAAAGTAGAAAAATAAGGAATAATTATTTTAATGTTCTAATGTTTGTCAACAACAAAATACACCATAATTGAAATGTGCAAGTATGCAAATATTGGGAAATAAATAAATAAAATAAATAACCTTAAACGGTAGCCAAAGCAAGCTTAACTGATTTTACTTTTAAAATAATCTTAAATTAAAATAATTAACATTATACTGAACTGAAAACGAAATTCAAAACTGAACGTCAATATAAGCAAGTTAAGTTAACTAAATAAAGTAAGCTAACGTAAATTTGTTTCATATGCTAACTAAATGCATGCGAGGCGCTTCGCGCCGTGACTTATACTAATCTAAATCCAAAACGATTTGTTGGACTATGTAATTTGAAGAAGATTACCTCTTAAACAGCAGTATTTTCAGGAATACACAGAACCCAATAAACTATAAATTAGAAGAAAGTAAAAAATGTCCAAATTTTTCACACCTAATAAACTAAAGTTAAGTAAAAAATAGAAGTAAAGTTCTTTGTTTATTTATAGCTCAGTACCTTGTCGCGAAAACATTAGGTTACTTAAACAATTTCTGGGACTTTAATTAGAATTCCACCGGAATTTTGGATGTCAAGGTTAATTTTTAATTCAAGCGCATATGCGTTGCGCTTTTATGTTGCCGAGGTTAGTAGATAATGGTCCGACTAGACTATTTTTAAACCTTTTTCGAACAAGCTTGGATGGTCGGTCTTATAAGAAACGCTAGGGGTGCTTATTTTGTTGACTGTAACGTAGAGCCGTTTATCTGAAGGTGGTATGTAGTCTATACATCGATTCCTTCCTCTAGTGCCTGATCATGTTTAATCGACTTTATCCCAATGACTTACAGTGCAATTTTAATCAACTGGCCACTAGCCATTGTGGAATTATAGGAAAGCGTGTGATCACTTTAGTATGAGGAATTCCGATTTCTCCAAATATATATAACCGATGAGTGCTCCCTTTATGGAGGCTGAATACATAGTAAATAACATACTGCTCATTTCACCGACACACTGTAGTAATATTCTGGAGCGATTCACTCTGTACTTTTTAGTATTGGTGCGAAAGTGCACGGCGCTGCAGGTCTGTAGTTTCGTCCTCCATGGCCTCAAGTACACTATCTGGTGGGTGTCTTTAGGCAACACCAAGGATAGGTTCAATCATCCGGGAGCTGAAATAATTTGACATTGTCCTAGTGCCTGGCAAAGTCTTGGCTCGCTAACAATGGTCATTGGGAGATGCGTGGTAGCTGAGAAAAGGGCTTAAATGGTTTGATTCTTACAGTATTTGTGAGAATAATGGACGTCCTCATTAATCGAGACGTGAGGAGGATTTGCTGCTAGGGGGCTGGCACTGATGGTGCAGTATTGCAGCCAATGCTTGCGGCAGAAGTGGACTGGGGCCATTTGCATCGGTGACTGGTAGTGTATATTAGAGCAGCTAAGCTTAGGTTAAATACAAAAACTGGAGTTTAAACCTGTGTGGAGAAATTTCGGGACTTGCTACCTTCTGTCGAACAAAGTTGGAAATCCTCAACATCCACTCTCTGTAAGATTCCCTCTGAACAAAATGCATGCTGTACCCCTAACTGTTGTGTTTCACTGTCGCCCACCTAACAGGACGCCTTCCTTTAGTCTATTCTTGACTTTTCCTTTGAACCTGAAGACCTTGGTTATTTTTTATATCGTATCTGAACACGCGTGTGACCCACGCTTGCTTACATATATTTTTATTGCCAGGAGGTCAGGCGCATTTTATTTCATAGTGTTAGTTAGTAGACAGCATTGACAAAATGGGTTTTGCCGTGCGCCAACTGAAGAGCTTTCATTGCATGCAATATTCCCCTCATCTCAGAATTCAATAAATGTTTTTGATAAAAAAGGGCAAGGTAGGCTGACTCGTAATAAAGAAGGGATTGACTGGTTGAGGGAGGGGATTGGCGTCGGTTGTTTTGGTACTTTTATAGTTTAGTGACCTACGTCAATTAACGGTATATCGTGCTTGCTTCATGAAGTGGCTGAGAGACGACCTCTGGTTGTCCGTGTGCTCACAGGTTAAAGGCCGAAATGGTCTAGTGGATATCTCGACGTTGGGTAAACCTCCTTTCAACATACGCACGGCTTTCGTTTTTTAGCCTTGCTGGCCGCAATTTAAAGATTTTGAACAGTAACCCTTTATCAACCTTCTTCCGTTGTGATGATATAAGGACCATTGAACATATTAATTTTAAGTCTTAAAAAACCAGAATTCCGCGATAAGAAGCACACATTAAAAAATAGCAAATAAACTTAGTTTACTTATATTAGCAATGTCCATGTTATATCATATTTCCACGCTATTTGTTGGCAGTTTTTAGGGGTTAGCCATTTATACACCAAACACATGTCACCTAGCCACTTAGTGAGAAAGTTGCATAATCAGATCACTCTTATATGGGCTACCTTGTCACCCAATCTCGCTTTACTGCCTTAGTATTCCTAATGTACAATAAAAAAAATACTTGTTCTTGTGTATAAGAAGGCCATCTACTTAAAATTGATGGTAAATTTTGCAATGCGTATCTGGGTATAGTGCGCAGAAAAATATTTTAGTCATATCTGTATGATATTAATCCATCCTAAGCGATAACGTGAAATCTTTTGTCCGTTGGACCTTCCTCAGAAAAACTAAACATTAATGGTTGTCCCCTGTATTATATTTTGTAGATTGCAGGTTGCAACAATTCTAGATAGAAATACTTTGCCTTTATACTATATAATTCGTAGATCTCCAGAGCAGATTTTACCGCAATCCAGATTCAATGTCTTCGCACTCAATTTTTGATAACTCGGTCTATTATATCAATGAATATAGATTAGTACTTTGTTTTCAAAATAGGATACAACTAGGACGCGTCCGTTGACTATTGCCATTGTGTGTCTATAATAATGACTGCTTATAGGTTTCTACTGCATGTGTTTGTTTGTACGTTTTACCTTTAAAATATGCTAGATTTTTCTTAGAATATCAAGAAATACATTAAGGTTGTCTAGCATAAGTTGAGAGACGTCAATGAATATAAACAGTGTTGGATACGTCGTGCATTAATTTCCTTTTTAGGCAACAAAAGAAGACGCTGAAAATTCGAAAGTGCCCAGACAGACTCAATTTATACCCAGACGATGTTAAAGCCATCGAAGTCTCGATGCCCCCAGCGGAGAAGTTACGGGTGAAAATTTGGGTGAAGCTTTTTTAAAATTATTATGTTCGTGTACTTGTAAATAAGGTCTACTGGCGCTATTGCCGTTATTCTGTTAGAGCTTACGCGAATCGTAGTTCATTGGAGCGAAATCAGATCCGAGGGGAAAGATGTAGAAACTCTCGCTTAAGTAGCAGATTTGCATGCCTACAAATATATCTGGCCCGCGAAATGTTCGATATCTTTGCTTTCATTCACAAGAGAAACGTAGCGCAAAGGTGTCAATGGGAAGAAAGGTTTCATAAATGGTGATCCTGCTTATAAAAGATGGCCCCGACCATTCATATTTATAAAGAAGCAGAGTAAACATGAGACTTACTTTCAATGATTTAATAAATTTTGTCGGTTAGCATCGATTACCTCATCGATTACCTCAATCCAAAAAGGGACTCTTTACTGCCGACAAAACAATTATAAACAGTGTTAATGTAGTTGAAGAGAAAGCTGGCAACTAGGTAAATCTGAGGAAGTCAACAAAACTTTTACAATCGCCGATTTTCATGGGGTAAATCTTCCCTATTTGACTAACAGTGCCATCCGAAATCCAAAGCATCTGGTAAGTAATGCTATCCTGCCAGATTGTGAGTATTCTTCTTCCCCGACTAAAAGCCTTGAATGTACTGTTTTTTGCCCACGCCTTTAGAAGGACCAGCCAATTGCGTTGAAAGTGCCATCACCGAGCCACAGTCTGAGGGCATGTCAGTGCGTCCAAAGGGAAATGCAGTATCTCGCACTGTTCTTTTCTTAAACGTAAGTTGGCAACATCAATAAGTTAACTAGGCGTACCTAAAATGAGTAACCTGTGCTTCATTTTTAGGATTATTCAATTAAATTTGCTCTCACGCAATCATTTCAAATTGTTTTGCTGGTTTTGTACCTTCATTTAAGTCTGTGCCTGTAGTGTTAAAGAATGCGACTTAACTTTGAAGCACATATTAGTTGATCTTATAGAATTTGGACTGAACTTAATCTCTAGTACTTATGCAATATAATAATAAATTTTGCGTTTCATATTCTAATCTCAGGGCTGTACAATTAACCTAGAGCAAATCGATACATCTGAAGCAACACTGAAATCCAAAGTCGTGGAACATTTGCGCGCTCTCCGTGAACTTCAATATGGAAACATCAACCCTTTCATTGGAGTATATTTGGGCAGCACCTCCTTTTATCTGGTGTATGAACACTGCAGCAGAGGAAGTCTCCAGATTGACTTTGAGCGTCGGTGAAAGTAAAAGATTTCCATGGTAGTTGGCATCAAAAATATTCTTGAGCAACATTAAGGCTGAGTAAAAATGATCAACAGCTAGTTAATTCCAAAGTCGCAGGATTAATGTGAACATTCTAGAGCGAAGCACACCTTTTTCGTCTCGAACAGACACGAGATTCTTGCACCTGCTTTCTTTCACAAGTTTTTTTTATGACTAGCAACAACCACAGCTCAAGAAATTCGAATCACGAACACCCAGAAAATGTATTCATAGGTTGTTTCTTTATAAGCTTTGACCAACCTTACCGAGCGTGTTATACAGGCATATAGGGATCGGCTTCAATCATTTTTGTAATAAAAATAACAACAAAACAGTTTCCCGAATGTTTTCAATCTGTTGATTTTTATCCTTTTAGGACGTTCTGGCTCATCCGACTCTTGCTTTGGATGAAGAATACCGACTTTTTCTATTGAGTGATTTAATCAAGGTATTCATTTCTAATCTCGGTGGCCTGATCAAGATTGCGAACCCCTCAAACTTGTCCTACATTGTGTATTCTTGAATTGAAAGGCCATTCAACAGATATTTTTCCTACGACAGTGCTCAGTGTTTTCAGACAATCTCCCGTCTGCAAACCATTTTTGGAAGCTGGTTCTATTATTTACCTTGCGATTTTTCGAAAAGAAAATTAAACAATGGATAAAGGCGCTTTCGGTTGTGTGAATTTTCTGCAGATGACATCGACAATATGTCATGAAACATGACGTGCTTGCCACACTAGCCAAGCTACCCATACAACTTGTCCCTAAGTGGGTTCTGAAAGGTAGAATCTATTTGGTCATCATTCACTTAACTAAGACAAACGCGTGCATCGTGAATGTTTACTGCTTTTTAACTTACTTTTACACGACAAGACACATGGAGACAACAGTTAGCAATGTAACGGGAGGACTAGACGATGGGATTTCATAGTTTCTTCTACACTAGGATGCATACTATGGTATTCGTCTTAGGGCCAATATCGTTTTTTAGCATGAGACATTTTCCAGTCGATTGGAATCTCCATATGCTTGATTGTGCAAATGCCTTTGAGCACCTTACTGATAAACTGGCTAAGAAATACGTCGATAGAAAAGAAAAATGTAAGGCTTGACAGAGAGAATTGACGGCATGCCTAGGATGTTCGTACATATGCTTGCCCTTGGTCTTAATTTTCGGTGGAGTAAAACAAATTACAGCCCTATAACATTATTACTGAATTTTATGACACAAAACTTAGCAGTTTGCAAGACATATCTCACTTATTCTGGCACTTACCTCAATTTCGTGAACGAAAAACAAAATTTTCTGTTCTCTGAACACATAATTGAACATTTTTTGGTTTCTATTAATGCCCTTCTATAGAGAAAAACGTACAAAACGAAGAACTTTCACGTTTCCTTCTGAGGACTGCTAGCATATCAATTGTACTCATTGGCACCGTCCGGTCAAAGCGTGTCGAATTAACACAAAGAGGTTCCCATGAACTCCTACGTTGCACATTTATGCAGAAAGCGTTGGTGATCGCGACTTTCGAAGGTCTTTTTGAAGTCAAAATAGATGGCCTGCAGCATTTTGACTTCGTCACTTGCTTAAATCCAGCGTTAAAGTGAGAATAACAGATTCATAAGGCAGTACCTACCACTACAAAAGTTGTATTGGGCATCGAAAAAGAGGTAATAGTACTCGAGGAACTGCATCAGAACTTTATGTGAAATTTTCTCCATGGTTCTGCAAAAAACAGAGGTAAGACTCGCCGGTCTACATTTATTCGCAGAAGCTCGACTTCTAGTCTTGGTTGCGGACTTCCAATCAGGGCCTACGGTCCCAGTATCAACAGAAGTTTCCTATCTATGTTGCCACTGTTCAGCAGCGCGATCAATATGTAGACGACAGGTCAGGTATGAAGATATTTGCGACTAGTAAGAACAATATGAAACGCTTTCTAGCTCTCTTATTTCAAAGCTGAGGATAAGGGCTAACTATTAAAAAAGCTATCGATTATCACGACATACCACGACATATTCATATTTATATATATATATAAAGGCCCGATCAAAAACCGACAACACGGCGGACCCATGGCTCAATGGTTAGAGCGTTCGCCTCTGGCCGGAGAGACGCGAGTTCAAAACTCGAGCGTGGCAGCGATTTCCGCTGCTACACTAGAGTTGACCTGCCATCACCTGATAAGGCCCACATAGGCCGAAAAGCTTCGTGATGTTGGTCTGCATTTTCGGTAAAATAATAACTTTGTTACTAATAGTTGGCGAGTAACATATACAATTGGAGTTCCAATTAGCTCGCTACTCATGAAAATGATAGAGGATGGGTACATCCTGAAACAGATCGGAGTAGGTTTACTCTATAGCATATTTATCTATCAGTAGGTTTTTTCTAGCTTGCTGCTGTCATCTTTTCATGCTGAATTCCAAACGTGATTTAGGGCATGTATTTTATGAAAAAGTCCTTCGTGAAAGTGCATGGAAGGCTAAAATCTACTAACTGCGTTATCAGTATACGATTGATTTTGAAGATCACCGACTTCTGTGTAAGCAAAGTCCAGAATTTCAACAGATTTTTTTCAGCAAAATGATCCTGAGGGTCAAAACCTCGCTTCTGAACGAATCGGAACCTAAACCTATCGTATATTTTTAGATTCTCGCAATTCGCATATTTGTGTAAAGCGGAAAATTCTCCTTGAACAAGCCCCTTGTAGCCGTACATCTTCCATAATCCTTGGATTTTACACGCAGCAAACTTAGTAAAGAGCCTAATACGCATTGACTCAAATGTGGGGTGGTTATTTATTGAAATGCGAGCGATAGGAGCCGGAAGGCAGAGTAGGCTACTATATGCTCCTCTTTAGTCGTCAAAGCACCGATTTTCCCACAACTGGGATGATAGCGAGGTAAATTCTACCAGATTTTTGGGAACATAAGGCACGTTTGAAAGCCTTCAATTATCCCAACAAACGACAGGGCACCGGAGGGATTTGGTGAGGCACATGGTATTGGATAAGAAGAAGCACTGTCGTTTTTTGGAAAGAAGTAACGGCTTTTGACTATGATTATGCTATAGAAGACCAGTGCACTTTACGAATTTAGCACTGTCTCCATCTCAGATGAAAGGTATTTATCCGTTATCTGGAGTTCTTATAATAAAAATTGTATTTTTTTCGATTAGAAATTGATAGGCAGATTTCGCATTTGGCCAAGTACCAGGCATGTTCAAACATACGATACTATTTCTTTTATCTCTAGGTTCCCCAAAGTTCCTTCTAAAAGATAGTCCTTTACAAATGCATGTTTCTATCGCATGAGGACACCGCCTTGGTCCATAAAGCAAAAAAGAAACTCGATATTTGATCATATAATTGCTGTATTTTTTAGATCTTTTCTGAACTGCATCGGAAATACTTCGCCACCCATATGAATATCCACTGAGAACCCAGAAGGGTGACATCTACTTCTTTGCCAAAATGTCACATGAACTATTCTGTCATTCACCGCTCTTCTGTGATTTTGACTTTACAATCCTTGAAATTCTCCAACGAATACGCTCAGGGAGCCCTGTTTTCAGACCAAAGGTTTGCCATTATTCTGTCCTGTTACTGTCCAGATGATGTTGACATTAGAGTCTTTCAAGCATCTTAAGTATCAAAGGCGGTGGAGAAACAGGGGTTTTTCCACCGTTTCCGTAAACCTTGAGCATTGAGTTAGGCATTAATTACTGAGAATTGTAGTTGGCAAGCTTACGTTGGCTTTCAATACATTCTCATCGGGCTATTAAATTTATATAGGAAGGGGATATAAGGTTAACATGCGGGCAATTACGTTCAGCATTACACGTAAATTAGTCATTAGCATACCGGGGGTGAGAAATGGTGACTGTTTACGCGGCAAGGGGCTTCGTTGAAGGCGAACCAGGGGAGGGGGGAAGGGAGACTGAAAGCGATGGAAAATGCAGGCAGCTATGAGAGCGCCGGCCATGTTACGCTCGGAGTTTGCAGGAGCTTCTTTTGGGTACACAGTACCGGCTTCCACAACCTGTTAGCGGTTGGTTCTGCTGTTGCTAGCAAACGCTGATCCAGAGACCTTGGATAGTGTGGCGGGACCTTATGAAACACCTTGAAGGCTTTGCTGGGGTCCACACCATGTCCAAAAATAAGTATGTGGGTGAGAAGAATGCTGTTAATCCTACAGATTTCAGCATCCTCCGGCCATAACGGGAGGTGCTCCCGCGTTCTATTGGATAAGCGCCGACTAGTGGAACGATTTAACCCTATAGCCCCTTCTAATGCTACCTTCAGGTCTTCGACTGAGAAGGAGGGCCAAGAAGCGAAGTGTACCTCCGTTTCCAACTCCAAGTTGACAGTAATGGAGAGATGTGCTTGACTGACAGTATTTAAGAACACGTCTACTTCGGCTTCCATTGGGAAAATGCCATAAAAATAGCAACCACAGTGCTTAAGTTTATGTATCTGATGACTGGGTTTATCTTTCCCCAACATGCTCATGAAAACATTGGCTAAGTGAGGTCCAAGTTGGGGGCACATAGCAACGCCGTCGATTTGTCCATATGGTTGGTTGTCCAAAAGGAACTGCACGCTTAATGTGTATTTAGTAATATTTCCTTAAATGCATCCGTTGGTATTCCTACTTCTACCAGATATTCTACTAAGAATTCGCAAAGGTAATTGACTGTCTATGTTGCTGGGGCGTTTGTAAGCAGCGATGAGATGTCTAGGGCGAGCATTATCATGCCATGTTAGTTCATGTCTTTGAAGCCGTCGATAAATTTGCACGTATCTTGATAGCTACGTGTTGCTATCTGTTACTGTAAGGGTTTGATTTTCTGTGCTGACAACTCTACTACAGCATGATATGGCGAGGTTCACAAGTCCAAAGTCGGACGAGCTAGCAGGCCATCCTTGTGAATCCTAGGCAGACCATATAAACGGGGTATTTGAGTACCTACTGGCCGGAGGCGTTAGAGGTCCTTGTCACATATGAATCCTGCAATGTCGAATCTCGTTAAGCAATCGGTCAGTTGTACCTCTGTTTCGTCCATACAAGCTTATTTTCGGTCTACTTTCTTAAATTGTTCTGGTCCGATAGTATGGCGATGAACTCATTTCCTACTGCTACCTTAAAATAAAGAAGGACCGGAATGATCATTTTTGGCGTTTAACTGTCCTTAGCCAAGCACGTCGACATTTTTCCTAAAATCCAGGTGAATCGAATAGATCTGCGGATCTGAAAAAGCTTACTGTTGAATATAACTTCAAACATACTATTTTCTTCTGGCTGAAAGGACTGCAATTCCACCATGACACTTTGTTAAAATACCTAGACTAGTTCCGATATATTCGCACTTAGACCATATAACGCCCAATATATCCGCATTTCAGCAACATGCACTTTTACAGACGATCTGCGAATGATTTGTGCTTGGAAGCAAATGTCAACGATTCTGATTAGACAAATGCTTAGTGCTATCGAGATTGTCCTCACTTTTATTGATCGACTGAAACAGTCCTCTCAGGTGATTCCTTCTTTTAAAAGAAAAAATATCTTGCCGAAGCTTTATGTGAACGCCAACGTTCAATTAGTTTAGAGATTGTGATAAGTTTTTTTTAATTTCAGAAGTAAAAGAGGAGCATACCTTCAACAGTCAAAGAGCTGATTGAAATCTCATAGTCGGAGATTCCAGAATGTCGGCCTTTTTTGAAGAATTCAGCCAAAGGTTTGATGCAATCGAAACTTGCAGGTTGGTGCGAACATTTGCATGGGTTCTCGGTGCCAATGCACATCTAATTGGCTCCATTCCTGGCAGATAAGGAGAACAGGTGGTATTTGCTGTAGTAGGAAGGTGGACTGATGACTGAACTCAGATCTGGCAGTCCGCTTATGCTTTTATGTTTTTAAATGCTGACTGTTGAGCTAAGGGTTTGACAGCAATGGCTTCACCTTACTGTCATTTTTATAACCTCCCCAACCTGCGGAATCCGAGCCAAGTGCGGCAACGCGCCTGAGGGAGACTCTGGCCGCGCCAACCACATGCGCCCTCTCCCGTATCCATCGCCTTTGAGACATGGGACCAAGGTGGGTATTGTGAGAGTGTGCGGTGGATGCAGTACAATTCTCCGCTCACTTAATTCTACTCATCCAACCATCACATTTATTTGCGGCGCACTCTGAAACTTGTCGTAAACGACGGTCAGACTGTCGAGGTGAAGTAAAGGACACGAAACACCTGAATGCAAGCTAATTTAAGTCTGCTTAATAAACATAAATTGGCAATATGTTGGTAAGAAAATGCTTCCCGTCAGTCATAACGACTTTAAATACAAGCTTGATAGACGGAACCGCATAATTTGAAGTAAAATTGCTGAATAACGAAAATAAATAATAAGCATGATGGTCAGATTGTCCAAAGTTGACTTTTTTCAGAATACTCCCATACCGCACCAGTCTGTCAGGCGTTAAATCCCAGGAAAACTGTTTTAAGGCCTACTTTATAAACAACAAGAAGTCATGATAAACGTCTGCGGAACTGAGCATGAGGTAGGTGCACGTATGTGTTATGCATCAAACCACCTTAGATTTTAAGTAAAACCACGACTGAAGCAGTTATTGGTCACTGTGTTCTGGTGTGATAGCTTTATTTTCCTGTGAATTGGAAATTATTTTTCCAGAGATGCTTATATTGTCGACCACATGCTAGCAATAATGCAGAAATATTCTGATCTACTACAGACTGAAGTGCAAGAGCGAACATTGGAGCCGGAGGACGAAAATCAGAAGACGGAGGACCTCATAGCTAAGATGCTGCCACTGTAAGTAGTTCGCTAGGCAAATCTCCCCTTTAGACCTCTACAGAATATATTTTCACAGTGACACTCATGCCTGTGAACATTTTGGCGATTTCGGGAAAAGTTCTGACAAATTTCCTTTTTGGGCATATTTCAGGCCGGTTGCTCAAGCGCTGGTAGCTGGAAACCCAGTGGATCCGGAAGCGTTTGACAACATCACCATTTACTTCAGTGAAATTGTGGGATTCTCCTTAATTTCCATTAAATCTACGCCATTGCAAATTTTTGACCTTCTCAATGACATCTCCACTACATTTGATGCAACAGTTGACAAGTTCGACGTATATAAGGTCGTTCTACAGTTACCGCTTAAATTGGAGTTCATACGTATTTTATGATCATTAGTTTAAGGAAATGTTTGGAGTGGATATACGCCCTCATTATCAGGTTTATATTTGGGTTGGGTGGCGTCCCTCCTCATGGCACATCGACCATGCGACGCCCTCTCCAAGGTCGACCGTGAGGCACTTACAGAACTCAGAGCCGATATTGACCTCGTTATCGTGCCGGCTGACAAGGGGTGGTGCATTGACGTATTGGACAGGACAGACTACATTCACAAAGCTCAAACTTTGTTGGACGATCGTCAGTCCTACGTCCCATGCAAATCCAACCCCATAAACACGCTGACACGCGAGATAAAAACAATGCTGCTGGCAATGGAGAACTCAGGTGCAATTTCGCCAACCGACAGACGCATGGCGAGGGCGCAGGAAACAGCCCTGGCTCGCTTCGATGGTATCCCGAAGGTGCACAAAGAGGGCGCACCCCTCCGGCCAATTGTATCTCTCAAAGGAACTCCAACATACGGACTGGCAAAGTGGCTGTTCCGACGGCTCAAATTCTTGACCGCTGATTCAGACAAAACAGCCAGGTCGTCAAAGGGGTAAGCCTCCAGCCAAATGATATCATGGTTAACTTTGATGTCCCGTCCCTTTTTACTTCTTTTCCACAGGAACGAGCTGTCGAGGCTATCCAACTACTCCTACGAGAGAAATACGATGAAACGGAGAATTGCCTCGGGCACGATACTAGACTTGGGAAAGCTTGTGCATGTTAGTGGGGGAGGGAGCGTGGCTCTGTTTGCATGTGATTTCACGAGACAATTCACTCTTGCATCAGGATTATTGTGAAACGCCAGCGCGAAGGGGGCGAAGGTTCGTGAAGCGAGGCAATATGAACGTGTCAGCGGTGGGGGTGGCCGGACGAGTGGTTCTCGGAGTCGTCGCGGCAAGTGGGTCAACAAAGGGGGAGGGGGGTGGATGGACAATTGGCTCTCCACGACAAACTCACTTCACGGGCTTTCATCTCCGAGAGTCGAAACGACTGTCTCCGTCATCAACGGACAGTCGATGGCATCGTGAAAACTGAACCGAGTGGCTGGGAGTAGTATTCAGTTATGTGCAATCGAGCGAAAAGGTAAACACAGGAGGACGGCCAACATTCGAGGGAGGAAGTGGACAGCCTTCTTAAGAGGTAAAATCATTTGTAGGACGAACGAGAGTTTCGCTGGAGAGGGGATGTAGAGAATACATAACTTGTTCAGCCGGAAATAACAGTATGCTGAAAAAGTTGTTAGTTTCTTCATAAAAACAGATGAACCATTAGAATTGAATATGCGAGTTCCAGGAAGCAGTTCAGAGAAAGAAGTGATCACTGGACAATAAACCTCTTGTTCCAATGATCGCTTCTTCTTCTAAACAGATGAACGTTAGTAGTTCACTTTTTCCATGAGTCATTCCACGGGGATATTATGTTTGACGTCCTTACTATTCACAACAGAAAATCCAGGTGTATTTTGCGACTGCCGTGGCCTTGGCCATTCGCGTGACCTACGTTAACTACGTCGATGGTGGTGGTGTACCACCAAACAACAGGGGTTTCTTCGATCCGCTTACTGGAGGATCCTTCTCGGTCCCAGTTATTCCAAAATTTGACAGATCGCTTCTCCGATGAGGACGACGATGCAATCGATTACTATGCGTTCTACTTTTTCACGTTTACGCTGGCAACCTCTTTGGCAGTCACACACATTAGTACTTAGGACTTTAAGAACATATTCGAACTCAACAGCGTGTTCCTGTTCCCAAAAAGGCATTTTAACAATCATGAACACTTAAGTATGGTGCGATCACAGCCGTCATTCTCAACGTGGTTATTGTTTGTTGTCGCCATGTTTCCAAGGTATTACAATGCCAATTAAAAACTACGCATTTAATTATTTCAAAAGCCATATGGTTATTGCTGGCTTGATCGCTGCTGTAAACATCGGCAGCTTTGGCAGTCTTTCAGTTAGGTTCTTAGCAATAAATTGACTAGGTTCGACGTATTTTCAAAAGACACCTTCAGCAATCCTTAGAAGTTCTTCGATGCTATCGGTCGAGCAGATCATTATCGCCCCTTTCGTCAAAAAGCCTACCGAAGTACAACGGGTGCATTTCGATCCGCTTGGCATCTCTTGTAAAATGAATTACCTTTTGATTGGTTGGGATGGGCCTAAGTCAAGCTGTATCGAACAACTTTCCAGCAGCCGACGCTATGTACTGTTCTCGACAACTCCCACCATCTACAAGGAAACAAAGTATGAACTGTCGGCACGGACCACATGTATGTGCTCGCTACTGTGGGACAGAATAAAGTGATCGGCGTTTATCAAGGAGAGGATGATAACATATATGTGTATTTATTCATTTATTTACAAACCCGCATATTGTATTGAGTTAAGTGATGTAAATGTAAAGGCCCGAATTAAATTTCTTGAAAGAAAGGATATGCTCACCTATTTATCCTTTTCACTATTTCAATAAGAATTTTCACCCCTTTAAAATAATACACTGTTTGTAACATTAGCACGCCTTTTTAGGGACCACCAATGCAGCAGAATTAGTACTTCTTTCCTTCTGAATCGAACAGTATTGATAAGTATGATTGAACTTGAACCGCAAATAAGCAAAATTAATTTCTAATAACAGAAAATAATTTAGCTAAATATTACACGCGCATTTTAACTCTTTTCCGTGAAGTATTTTATGAAGTGCTATGATAAGCAAAAACTAAATAATATTTTGATAGACGATTATAACGCACCGTAGACTGTAGCCTCATATGTACGGATTTTAGGTAAACAGCACATTCTATACGTTCGGTAATTTCCCCAACCCTTCTTTATTTCAGTTTATGCCGTTAGTTGGAAGTAAGTAGGCAAGTTCGACGGGAAAGGAAGACTGCAGAGGACTTTTCCGGCCATAAATGTGCCCATGACACATGGACAGCATACTCCGAACACTGGACACGTCGAATTCAGTTGATAGCAAATGGGGGAGTTGATTTTTTACAAACGTTTGTAAGGAAACCCCGATGGTCTCTAGACACATTTATACGCACAGACAGAGACAAGAGTGTGTTGTAGCTGCAACAGCATACTGATGCATCCGAAAGCAATAAGTAAGGTTTTAAACGTTGAGTTCATATGGAAACAAAAATTATCTTTCTACACAGAAAGATTGTGAAAGCTCCTTTAATAAGTTGGTGCACCAACAGCGAACGTACACATCAAAGGCTATTTTGAGTTCAGGTGGAAGATTCAAAACAAAACTTGACCGCCCAGAAACTGACTTTGGGTGCGCTGTATGCAGCTGGCACCTGCTGTTTCTGTCTGCAGGCTCCTATTAGAATTGCTTTTAAAAGACAGCTCACCAGCAGCATGCGTAGTAGACAGCAGCGTCATTTCGGGGAGGGGAGCGTGGGCACGCTTATATCACGGAAACAGAGAGATTACCTGCTGAACAGACTGCTTTGTCCCAAAAGTCAGTGGTCTCATTTGCGGCGGGGTTGAATAGGATAAGCTCCGTAACAAGCACAGAATGCCCGCTATACTGACTAAGTTTCAGTAGTCAAAAGTGTCATTTATGGGGCGGTTCAGTAAAAACTTACGGGCGTTCCTCACGATCTCTCCCCTCCTACGATTGGGAGGTAATGACCGGCTCCCATTGAGGGCCACCTCCGTGTGCATTATCATTCCTCTTATCAACGCTCGCAACCTAACCCAGTTGCCCCCCTCCCCTAACATAGGAACCTCTACACGCCATCCCCCCCATGCGGGCGACGTGTAAACCCTGCCCAACTGTACAGTTTTCATTAGCCCAGCAAATTTTTTAGCCAGACAAAGATTTGCTGAAAACATCTGTTTGCCCACTTGACTTCTCAACTTCAACATGGGAATATTTGCAGAAGTAAGTAAAAATTGTTGTGGTAGTTTTTAAAAGGTAAGAGATTCTCTTTGCCCTCTCCTTGATAGTGATGTTCCGTTTACCTTTTGCGTTTTCATTATTATAGTAGTTCTGAGTCAGTTGTTATTAGGGATTTTAATTTGCTTTGATGAACGTCCACCTTACCGCAGACTACTAGCCGCTATGGCTGCTGTCAGGGCCCGATAAATGAGACCCTAGACAGAGCGAGACAAGTGAGTTCCGATAGTGGCCAAGCGAACGTTCATCAACGATTGACGTTAGAAGATCTGAATATATTGGCAAACCACACATGACTCGTACGGATACTGTACTGTTCGATGGTAAACACGAGTGATACCGAAAATCAGAGAAGCAAGATAGGTGTATAATAAAAGACATAATTCAGTTGACCCAATTGGGAAAAGTTCGTGGCCTCTGTGGGCTTCGAACCGACATCAGAAAGGGAGGCTTTACTAGAGACAATGCACTAGTTGAGGCAAAGGTTCGCATCCCAGGTATGTACATAGATTGAGAAGAAGCAGGTTCGATCACTGGAATCGATCACTGGAATCACTAGAATCGATCCGATTCCAGTGATCGAACCTGCTTCTTCACAATGCACTAGCATTTGAGGCACGAAGGCACGCCGAGAGCCTGTATTGGCCTCTTACAGCCACTTAGAACCCAAGATCACCCGCTGACGCATGCCGCCTTTGGCCTGCGCGCCCACTGCCTCCAAGGGCTAGGCGCTAGCTGTCCTTGACCGAAGCGCGCATACGCCTCATTGTGGCCGCATGTGGCAGCCGGACTGCAGGCATCTGCGAGTAAAAACTCTTTCCATCTATTCTGCCATCCTTCTGCAGAATCCACTATTCGTAACAACCTGGCTCCTCCACCGCCTTCTTTCCTCATTTAATGGAACCATGAGTCTGGAAGATTGTAGCTTTTAGGGTTAACCTTAAGAGAAGCGATAAGCTGTCCTGTTTCCTGAATTTTCTAGAAAGTCCTCTTAAGACGAATAAATTTGACTTATAAAGTCATTTCGACTAGCATAAATAGGAAAAGAGCTTTCTGTTCAGTATTTAAGGCTCAATTTCCTATTAAAGGGTTTTTCTTATGGCCATTAATTGGTTGCACAAAATGCTTAATACCAAAATTGGCGTGCAAATAGGTTGGCGCCATGTGACCAAAACTGATGCCCAGACAAAGTGGCGCGCAAGTTGTGATAACTTGCACTGAGTATGGCTGCGCTGGCTCATCCTCTCTTCGTTAACCAAACCTATGACTACCAGCGTGTCTTTGTCAATCGCGATGTCCTGTCCGTTTGAAGTGCCCCGACAACTCGCTTCCTGGGACGAACCTTAGTTGGAGCCAATCGATGCGCGCTGTTTTACCGGGTTAGCTGCACAGGGGACTAAGGACATGTTCTGCAGTTAAGGCTTCGCACCAGCGGCACACGATAACTCAATTGGCCTGAAGAGGTAGAGGTTAAAATGGGTTGGCAACGCCTGCTGTGAAGCTCCTTTTACGCTGCAAAAGCTTTTCCTGCAAACCCTGTTGAACCATAATTTTGCTGTTAAAAACCTTCTGTGTTCGACACAACCACTTTCGACAAAGCCTCCGTGGCATTACTACACAATGAGAGGACCTGTTAAATTCTTCTTAATTGACAGTGACTCAAGTAGATGAAAAACCAAGGCATTGCCCATCAAACTTTGGCTTCGAAGTTGAGTCAGCTAGCGGAATAAGTTAAATTATGAAGAATTCTTTCCAGCAGGCCATCGTTTTTCTTAGAACTATCGGCAGCATCTGATAACACGAAATATGGCATGAGGCATCCCACAAAACTATTATCTGGAAAGTAAGAAGATAGGGTGTAAGATATTATTGAAGAGTAGTGCCATATAGCCTCGAGAAGTATTGAAAGAGAAGACAAAAGCGATCGGTAAGAGTACAGGTATGTGGCACGTTACAAGCTATCGGACAGACTCATCGAAAATGTAGTCAAAGGTCCTAAATGAAATTGCTAAATCCATACCAATAAAAGCTGTAAGCAAAACACGACAAGTGACGATTAAAGAACACAGAGCCCAGACTACAGCCATATTTTAGAAGCCAAATTTAATGGGGGTGTCCACGAGTGCATTTACTCATTTAATCAGGCTAGAAGTCCCATGCCAATGACGTTGAAGGATATATTAGGATGGCCCCATTATCGGCCGGACCTATTAGTCAATAGAACACCCTGGACGGAGGTTATGGGAATAGATCAAAGTGCATAATCATTCATGAGCTTCGTGCCTCAACCAATAAACCTAAGATATTGCAAAACTAATGATTGGAAGATCTTGCAGGACCTTCCCAAACCTACATTTGGTATTGAAACTTAGTTTGGCCAAAGCAATTAGGCACTTAAGGAGCACACAAGCGAACACAGTTTCCAACAAAAGTGTCGGTGAGCCAGTCGGTCAAGCCATCACTGCGCAAATATCCGACACGGGTGAGTACGATTCAGCAACCAGCGATTTCCATGCCGGCCATCGAGCAACCAGTCCACCAGAGGGGTACTAGTCTCGATGAAGGAGGGGGGAGACGTAACCTTGAATTATAATAGGCGTGAAGTAACATGGAGAATGTATCCTATAAATTCTCGAATTCCCGAGAAAAACGCAACATAACGAAATAAATGGATAGCTGAAGGAGCTCAAAAAACACAAAAGGCCGTTAGTTATGCATAGAAAGGGAAACACTATTATCCTCCCTCTAGATTTCCTCTTCGCAACGGTTGAGAATTTCTTTTGCCTTTATACTTTATTTCAATTCTCAAACGATATTTGACTGTGAGTCTCAACCTAGACACTTTAAATGAGTCAGAATAAGTCCTGTATCTGAAGACGATGAATGAGTCTCAACAAATGGCTCCAGGCCCACAAGTCTGAGAAGCGCAGGTAGCAAATTAAAAAACAGATTTAACAAAGGATTATGGAGAAGTTGACGACAAAGACCTTACAAATGCGGGATCTTGCATGGCTAACTAAATGGTATCCATTAAATAATACTAATTAAGTCAATATATAGATACAATTACGGCTGAATTCAGCGTAATAGGAGAATCATCTACCTATAAAGGCCTTTATGGAACGAGATTAGTGAAAAAGATACGAGAAATTGGAATGTTTACTTCTTTCTTTTCAACGTTTACCAGCTAATTATCGGCAAGCCCGCGCTTTGCGATCCCCGAGGCATGAACCAGCGACCTGTTGGTTAGAATTCAACAGCTAAGGCATTGATTTGGACGTTCCTTGGCCCACCACTTGCTGCCGGTAAGGCTTAAGCCTGTAGAAAAACGTTCTCAATTCGTGTTACTGGAAAAAATCATCTCCCTAGGCCTTGGGGCTCAATGTTGTACGACATCAACCACTCTAATCTCGGATTCGAGTCTCCGAGGTTGCCAAACCTAGAGTTTACTAGGGCTGACGAGGCAGGAGACTCAATTGAAAATAAAAGGATTATATGCCAAAATTTCATGGTATGCCGTTTTCTTACTCAACATATACTTCACTCAATAAAAATTCGGAACTGCTTTTGAGCAAGATCGCACGTCCATAGTTTTCGATGAACAGGCACTTATACAATTATAAGGGTTTCCAGGTTTCTTATCGTCAGTTAAACTTCACGTTATCCCAAAATGTTGACCACTATAAATATCACATACGACTTAATTAAGGCACACTTTGCTAGCTAATAATCAGCAAGTATACAGATTGGAAGCGTGCACTTGACAGTAATTTTCACTCCATATACTCAAACAATGACTATTACTCACATTCTACCCGATTTGCCCCCTTTTTCAGCTCAATTACCTCAACATGCTGACCCCACCACTGTGAGGACAATGACTTCTAATTATGAGACCTTTACATCTTCTTCAACTTTCCTACTTTCATTATCAATGCAATTGTACTGGCCGAGGATTAATTGCGGAAAACATCTTTTTACTGAAATTTCATTTAAAGATTATACATTATGATAAGAGTTACCTACATATTGACTTCTGTATAATGTTTGTGCAAGCTAAGGTTAGTTTCAACTTGGGAATCATGTCCTCACCCATAGTTATTGACAAATTCCGGTTTATCAATAGTATATGAGAATTGATTAGAGCCTTTTGTTTATGAAACTGCAGTGCTAAATGCAAATGATATTTGCATGTGCTTCTCCGCTAGAGGGTTGTTTGTTTGCTCTATCGAATGTGATTTTAATGTAAATGGTAAGCGCCTGTTAGACAAGTATCTTCGTGTGCGGTTGTGCAGCTCAAGAGAGGGCATATTTCCATCCTTATCGAGGTTCCGATGACTAAAAGGAAAACACATTATTTTACAACGGATAGATTACATTTACTTGAACATTTGTGAGGAAGTTATAAAGGTTATCGACTGACAAATAATTCCAGCAAACACAGGTAATATTAGGAGCCACTCTGGGAGCTCAAGGTGTACAACAGCCTTTCGATTATATAAAATGCAGGATTCCCTGCGAAATTTTTACATAGCTTTATAAGAAGAACATAATTGCTGTGATTCAAGGATAGAGAGGTTTCAATTCTCCATTTTTTATCTTCGTCCTTCCTTTAAAATCAACAAATCGAAAGTCTTTTGAGGGCTTTCGCATGGCAAATCTTAATATTTTGCGCGTTGCTTTTTCTGAGCGGCACCGGGTGCCAACTGCTTGCCGGATTTTTCATACCAGAGGTCGGCATCTCTCAATTTCAGTTCCCTTTTGCCCAGGGCCTTTGGATATTTTAAGGACCAGGTGGACAGATTCTCAGTAGGCTCTGCAATTTTCATGTCCGTCGGTTGGAGCAAGTGAGCCAGCTTAGACGAGATAAGGCTGCCGCTTTAAATGAAAAGATGTTAGTAAATGTGACAATCGCATGTAATAGAGTCTGAGTGATTGGAGCCAGTTATTGAGGTCTGCGTATGGGTACGTGCCTAGAGCACAGTTTGCGGCTACTCTATTCGTGTTAACTGCACCACTGCCATCACAACGCCAACTCTGCACGCATCTGCCGTCCAGCACCCCCCCCCCCCCCCCCCCCCAGAAAAGTGAGCTGGCCAAAACCATTGATAAAAAAAACCTAGGTGTATTGCACAGGGACCTCGGGCAAAAAAAATGAGGACGATGGTAAGCTGTAATTCTTATGTCATATGGTTGTTACAAATCACAGGATGCTTGTCTACTTACTCAGATATTGATACAGTATTGGAAACACCATGGCAGATAAATCTAGATTAAACTGTGTCCTAAATTAACAGAAGAGTTGCCCACTAGACCTGAGGCGCGAGGGTAGTCTCATCGTCCTTAAATAAGTAAAACTCAACAAGGGCATACAATCTTCCCAAGAAGTCTAGGGGACTTAAACGTGCGAACTCGCTCACCTGCAGCCATTGGCTACTTACAAACCAATCAGGACGATAAATTGAAACCACCCGTTATCAGGTAAATTGATAGGCTTAAAACGACTCAATCGCTCGTAAGAACCCGAATCCTCCAAGCAGTCAGACGAAATTTGCCTGCTTGTATCTGCTGACGTGCAACTGCGTACGACGACACCATGCCCACAGGACAACCCCCAGGTGTCTCACACAAACAACACATGAAGACGAGAAAAGGTGGCAGCTCATAATTCCCATCTGCCATGCTTATTTATTATTACTCAGTTACTGGCACAGTATAGGATATAGTAATGCTAGTTGACTATGGAGCATATTGATCTCCTTTTAGACAAGAGACGTCCCCTAAACCTCAAGAGCAATTTAGGTACTGCAAAAGTCAAAATCAAACCAAATAACTATAAATGGCTAAAAATATTGTGATGACATGTTGCTACTGCATACAAGGTTCCAACTTACTACATGCATGTGCAAACCACTTTGTAGTAAAATAAATACCAGTCTTAGCAATATGATTACTAGAAGTAGCACGCCTAGCACTGGAAGATCTCCAAATACAGCACTATCCTAGTCATATTAGCCCTATAGTTGCATTGTCTATCCAAAGCTTTACCTACTGACCACAAAAGAGGATTATCCTATGGCCCGGACAGGCAAGAACCCAGATGCCTTGCAGGTTATCGGATTTTCTCTGCATTAAGTTTAGTCAGGCCGGCCCACTTTCATCCATATTTGGAGCCGACACCCATAGTTAAGTACTTGTTTAGATCAAATACCATAACAGGTTCCTATGAAATATACCAACTAAAATCGGTGGTATCACCAACATCACTAAAATTGCAATTTTAATGCAGCAATGTACTGCTTTACTGTTGGGATCTAGTCTTGTACCCGAAACGAACCTATTAAGAAAGATGATGGTCTGTAAATTCTGAGCTAGAACCAGATACAGTTTGCGAGCGGATAAATGAAACTGCACAATTCTAAAATGGACATATATGAGCGTTTTTCTGATGCTCATTTTGTTGCCAGCTGCGGTTATTGGGATTCTTGATTAACGGTTTTAGTAAAGTGTCAGGACATGTCTCTCTTCATAGACAGAAAAGTTAGAATTTTTGTTTAAGTAAAAGGTCTTATTGCTCAAATTACACGGACACTTCCTAGCAACATAATTTTGTCGGTAATAAACTCAATTACATTTTTGTATACAGTACAGTACTGCCTTCCTCAGTATACTCTTTAAGGATGTATAAAGCTAGATCGCACGCCACGCAGTCATCAGTAAATTAGACCTTACCCATCAGAGGACAGGGGTTCTGGTAATGGTCTCCAGAAATTTTCCTTTCCCACGAGCCAGTAGGATTCAATTTCACCTCTTCCCCTCAGGGTTACCTTGCCACGGTATTTGAGGCAGTAACCACCAATTTCATCTAAAATGGCCTTCGTGGATGGGCTGACATGAATTCTCCTGCCTAGAAAAGCATTTGCATAGTTTAGTCATTCGTGCTCCAGCAAAGGCTTTTTTAGCTAGGGAAGATCAAGAGAGTGAGCAACGTAAGCATTTGTCTGAAGAAATGTGGGTAGAAGTAACAACACAAAATGGATGACTTTAACCTCCAAAATGTTTGTAAATTAGCAGTGTTATTTCCTTTATGTCTGACTTCGACGTCTGTTGTTTCTCATTGCCCTCCTCTGTACGACTGCTTTAAAACTTATAACATCCTTAATCCATTGGGTTTACTAGGCCAGCCTTTACTGTAAGAGAGCATTAAAAATTAAAGTCGACTACAAAGCGGGTTATCCAAGGGTACTGGGTATCCTTGTCCCATTGCGATAAGACAGACATTCGGATGATGCTTTCAGCATATGCTTCTAACAGAATAGCCAGAAATTCATGAGAAGACGGTCTGATGTCTTAAGAAATTTGTTGAGCTGAGGTTTGGGATACCCCTCGAACATATGGCGGACAGCCACAATGCCTGTCCCGCTTTTAGTTATGCAATGCCCGCGGCCCGCGAACCTCAACGTCATTTGTCTATGCACGCGGCTGTATCACTTCGTAACCTGAAGACCACTTGACCGATATTCACTCACTCACACACATGCTCCACACCCGCGCATACACGCGCGTCCAAATAAGAACGCATGCCTAAGTGCCACTTGAATATACCACCCTTCAGCCGATTCAGCGAAGACCTCTACAGAGGACATCCGCTCGGGCAATTGCGACACACAAATGACAGAATACTTAAACTCGCTTTACAGTCATGCAAAAGCAACTGTTATCTACCCTCACAACACTCAGTCGACTCTCTCAGGCCCGGCTGGACGCAGTCAAGACCAGCCCTGGCTTCACCAGTGGCCACTACCACCTGAGACAGCAACTGACGGTTCTGTACCGATGACGCCTAACGAGGCAGAAAAGGCCTTCCTAGTGTCTCATATCATTGCTAGTAATGTTCTTCTGCCTATATTCTAGACGCCTCGCGGTGAAGGCTCGAAAGAGAGCTCTAATGGCGATATGGACGGGCGAGAGGGTCCTCTGAAAGATCGGTGTACGCATAGTTGCTACAAAATAAAACCCTCGTTCTAGTGACTCTTGCCTTTTACCTCCAACCTGGGATTTGACCTGATGATTGTTGACCCACGCATTAATTAGAACCCTGCAAACATATAATCAGAGACAGTCACAGATGATGGTAGTAGATATACAAGCAGCGCTAGAACGCAAGTATCATGCAACCGCATGCCCGTATTAACTAGCAGCCGTCACGTTCATTGTTGGAGTCGCACTAACCGGGCTTGTCAGTCTACACCCTAGTCATGAATTGCCATAGTTTCATATCCGATCTTATTTTTGCGTATCGATTACTTGTCAATTTGATTAACTCTACGTTTAATGCTTGGTTGCGCGAACCTTCCCGTTGTGGTTACTTTCTATTCCCACCAAAATCCTAGCAAAATACGTGAAAAAGGAAAGTAGCTACAGCTGTTAATCGATTGCGAATCGGGGGACCATGTCTTCAGCTGTTCGCAAATTCCACTTTTTTCAAATCTAGTGAGCTTTCCAATCTATATAAAACTAAATGTGTGGCCAATTCCCTTCAAAATGACTGCGGTCTGGGTGCTTAAGTCCTTCCTACCTACCACAGCTCCATAATCAGCCGTTCGCGTCTAGAGTAATCGCTAAGTTTTCTTGCTACTAAATTATTTCTAGTAAAAGATGTCAGACGCTTTCTGCCACAGCACAGGGCATTTCGTTCTTATGGCCTGGTACAGAAGCTTCACTATCTCATGCAATAGCTGCCGGGATTCTGAAAAACGTTTTCGATTGGAACATATTAATTGCGGATGATTGTAAGAGAGCTGATCATACAGCCTGATCTCAACATATTTTAGACACTTAAGGATGCCGGCTTTCTAACGAGCTTCTTTCTGACCGCCAAGACAAAGCATGTACTATAAAATTGACTACTTAAATAGTATGCCTTTTTGTCATTAATTTCGACTGCCTTTATAGATCCAAATATACTTTTTGGAAAGCATGCACGAAAAATTATTCCTTGCTCTCTTTTGGTTGCAAATTACGCCTTCTTTCAATTGTATACTGAAAGGAAGGGTATCCGTCGGTTTTAAGAAATTTCTAATTGCGAGCTTTATACAATTTTCAAGTGTTCATTCAGTGAACACCGTATCCGTCATTTGTTAATGCTGCCTTAACTGTAAAAAGCATGCTCTAATTTGTTGCAACGTTTTATGGGAACTGTGGTAGATCTCCGTCAATTTGTAGGCGAAAGCGTACTTTTTCTTAATCAGGATGTACACAGTGCGCAGTTTGTAAACCTTAAATTCCCATTAAGTGGTCACTAGGTTTCAAAATTATTCGGCGATTTCGAAACTCCTTTAAAACCCAAAGATAATCTTCCTTGCAGTATAAAATTTAAAGAAGGCGTAATTTGCTACCAAAAGAGTACAAGAAATAATGTTTTGTGCATGTTTTCCAAAAAATATATTCGAATCTATAAAGGCAATCGAAATAAATGACAAAAAGGCATACTAGTTAAATATTCACTTTTCATAGTACCTGCTTTGTCTTCGTGGTCAGAAAGAAGCTCGTTAGAAAGCCGGTATCCTGAAATGCCTAAAATATTTAGAGATCAGGCTGTATGGTCATCTCGCTTACAATCATCTGCAATTAATATGTTCCAATCGAAAATTTATTTAAGAATTCCGGCAGCTATTGCATGAGATAGTGAATCTACTGTACTGGTTAGGAAAGCCAGCAAATGCAACCGTCTTTGGACCATCTCAATTTTCAGTCCAGAAATCAGTAAACGCATTGAACCGGAACTTCAAATGCTGGAGGGTCTTGGCGTGACTGGCTCAATCTTCCATTTCCTTGATTTTTTTTTCAACTGAGACAGACAAGTAAGAAAGGATGTCAGCCCAGGAAGGTTAATATTCCAGCGACCGCAGCTTATTCTGACCTGCTCCTTAAATGTCAGATGATCGCTTTTATCGGCAGTAACAGTGTGTACTTGATTTTTTTGAGAATTTTCAACAGACTGCAGGGTGTCATTAACTTGTAGAATTGAAACCTTTTGTTCAGGCTATCATTAATCTAATGATAGGTCACCAGCATTTGTGTAGTGTTTAAATTTAAGTTGAGGCCATTCGGTCGTGCATCTGTCCAGTTATATTTCGAAGGGCATTACCAGATGAGAATAAGAAGTTTCTACCTCTTTGATATGATTAATTTTCAATGGCGGCTTCATTAGAGGTAAGAACACCCACAAAACCATGCAGTGGGCACCGTTTGGAAGCTGCGTCATCGCGTGTGTGACAGTTGTTAAAAATTGTATTTTACCCCTGCTTGTGCTAACAGAAGAATTTTTAGATAACGTAGTCAATCCGCAATATGATCAATTCCTTACGGTTGACTTTGGTACCTTCCTGCGACTGAAACAGAATAAGCGTCATGTGGTCCAGTTAAACTAAGCTTGTGCTTCTGATAAAAGTCCATATCAGCAAAGTACTTGCGTTCAAAATGTTTCGGAATAATTCTGGGCTAAGCCTTTCTTCGACTTTTCCGGTAAACTTTCAAAAGGTTTTTTGCAAATGAAGCAACGATAGATCGTTACGTCCCTGAAGTTCTGGGAGGAACAGATATTTTCTTCACTACGAAACTCACGATTATGTTAACATCAATGGAAATAGCTAAAAGCCGCTGGCGTTTCTCACTAGATGCATGCTGCATGCTGCTAGATGCTGCATCTGCACTTTTCGTCAGCTGGGATGTCGAAAAATCTGATCCTGTTTTATTTTTTGATCTACCGATCTACTTTTAACCTTGATTTGCAAATCCAAAGCGCTACAAAATAGCTAAATGGAGCAGCTTGGGTTTTGCAAGTTTGCCCCGGGTAAACTTGCGGCATATCATCTTAGCAGTGACGAAATCTACGTAAAGCTTATTGATATTTCTTTAAATTCAACTTTAAACCACTGAGCTCTTACCTTCACTTGAGGATTCCATTCTGGACGCGGTATTCACCGTATCCCCAAAGAGGCAATAACGTGGCATCTTTAATCCAACGACACCAGCCACGCATGCCCCTGTAAAGAATGAAAGACATTAATGATACTGGTTCAGCCATTTAAAAGAAGTTTACTGTTAGGTTTCCATGAGATTTACATAAACAAGAAACGCGGAGTTAACACATAAGGAATAATTGCTTAAAACTATGGTCCCAACTTTCAATGTTGAAGTTTGGAGTAAACATTTATGTTACACTAGCAGCCTACTTTAATGAGTAGGACTTTTTGAAATTGTCCGCCCTGAGGACATTAAAAAGAGACGTCGTTACCCTTGCACTTCCATCCCGCAAACTTAAAATCATGATTTTAGGAATAAAATCATGGTGAGCATTTTGGATACCAGAAACCCATTTTTCTTTTACCAACACAGAAGCAAGGACTATCAAGCTTAAGAGATTAGAGGTCAAGAGGCCGGGAGACCTAACTATCTAATGAAATTCAGAGTTATCTTTATTGGCTCAGGCAAATTTGTTCCAGGGCTAACGGCCACATTCAGGGGTCATCTTCTTTGCAGTTTCTCTGAAAATTAAAGCAGATTAGGCATGTCAATGACAGGAACATAAAGAAAATGATCATTATCACTATGGAAACATTAAACACTAAACATCGTTGCATATCCTTCAATGCTTGCCTCGAAAAATGTCTGGAATTCGTATTCTTTTCGTTACTCATGCTTGCCTACGTTGTAACTTCACCGAATTACTACCAACGCTACCTGGTGCATTTAAGTTTAGCTGGTCCACATAGGAAACTGTGCGAGTACCGTTACTTGTTTTTTAAATATCCGTCAATTCAAGCACCCCTGTGATTTACTGAAACCCTAGAAAGCACTTTCGTTTAAAGACAAAAACGTGCAAAAATACTAAATGTTGAGTCATCTTTGAGAACATCAAATGCTTTTTTATAATTCCTATAAAAACCCCTCAAATATATGTAAACAGGTGAAAAGAGAATAAATAACACTCGAATAAGTTTCTTCGGGGCATAATTTATTCAGTCAGCTGGAAGGATGCGCATGCAAAGTTCACTGTATGAAAACCTTCCTGTGTTGCATCGACAATTATCTTTAAATTTGTAGTGCGTATTAGCAAATGCGTGGATTTACATCGGTAATACTTCCACAGACAAAAAATCATTTTTTTGCAAGTTGACGGACACAAAGGAAAATTGCGGCCATTTAGAACCTAGAATCAAATATTGGCTATTACTCTGAAAACTGAGGCTTCCCATAAAGTCTAGTACGGCGCCTATGTACGTTCACTTCAGGCCATCGAAAATTTCCCTAATTGCGCACAGGATATCGCAAAGAAACTCACTGAGTAACTGTCAATGCTGACAAAAATAATAAAAGATGTTACTTCTAAAACCATTACGAAGGGTGGTTGCGTTGGAGGCAGCTACGAAGAGGTTGGTGAAGTTGTGGACTAACAATGAGCAAACAAAAGCTAAAAAATGCTCGTGTATATAAATATATATATATATATATATATTATAGGCGATGAAGACTAACATGCGAGGATTGTTTGCACGGTTGTAGCTTCCATTTCGTAGTAGTTATCACAAACATGGACTCACCCGAGTGGATGCCGATGCGCAGGAGGATGGGCACATCAGGTAGATGTCGAATTAGCAGAACAGCGCTGAGACTGAGCAGCTCTAGGGCCATGGTTGCAATCTCGCCTGCGTGCAGATTGCCATTGCGGGTAGGAAGTCCAGAGGCCACCATGTAGGCGTCACCAATCGTCTCCACCTGTGGCCCACATGACACGAGAGAAAGAAGATACAAAGAAGAAGAAGATGCGATCACTTGAACAAGAGTTTTATTTGCCTGACCTTTCGGATTCTCTCGGGAATCCTTAATCATAGGTGATGTTAACATAGGCATGGTCATGCGCAGATTAGTTGGATGCATACATAGGCTGCACGGTATTTAAAGTTCCTAGTGGTCATCCGCGTCTGTGTGATAATTGTTTTACTACTGTAGCCACAGATTGGGTCTTAATTGATGCGTTACTGGCTTGACACTTCGCGTTCGACTCACTTATTGCCGTAATTGCCATGTCAAGGTCAGCATCAGATGCGGGCCTGATAATTGCGTGACAATTATCCCCGCTCTCATCAGAATTGCTGTTGCGTCCAGCCCTTCCCACGCGACTGATTCTCTTGCTCAGGAAACCTCTCAGTACACCGTATGGGAACGCCAAATCGTTGTGCTTGTTTATGGACTGGGGGCCTGAGAACCATGACGCCAGCAGCTTGCGGATCTCGCAGTTGTTACCCCTCTCGTCACCGGAATTCTCCAATTGCAATGTCAACAATCGACCGAAGCATGGTGAGAGCGCAGGAAACGGCCCTAGCCCGGTTCTATGGTCTCCCGAAGGTGCACAAAGAGAGCGCACCCCTCCAGCCAATCGTATCTCTCAAAGGAACTCCAACATACGGACTGGCAAATTGGCTGTTCTGACGGCTCAAATTCTTGACGGCTGATTCAGACACAACAGTCAGGTCGTCAACACAAGTCTTGGAGAAACTTAAAGGGGTAAGCCTCCAGCCAAATTATATCATGGTTTCCGTTGATGTCACGTCCCTTTTTACTTCTTTTCCACAAGACCTGGCTGTCGAGACTATCTAACTACTCCTACGAGAGAAATACGATGAAACGGAGAATCGCCTCGGGAACGCTCAAATCCTCCACCTCCTAAAGGTCTGCCTGAAGACGTACTTCACCTTCAACGGAGCTATCTACGAGCAGGTGAAGGGTACACCCATGGGTTCGCTGATTTCCGGACTCATAGCAGAGGCGGTCCTACAACAGTTGGAGTCGCGGGATTTTCAACACCATACACCGAAATACTGGGCTTGGTATGTGGACGACACCTTCGTCGTTATTGAGCGGGATCAGGTGCTGACATTCAAGGAACGTCTAAACGCCGTCTTCCCAGACATTCAATTTGCGATGGAGGAAGTAGAAAAAAACCAGCTGGCCTTCCTAGATGTCCTCGTTTGCCGCAAAGACAGTGGTGCTCTAAAAAATAAGTGTTCAGGAAAGCAATCAACACTATGCATGTCTTGAACTACAGCAGCAACCACCGAATTGGTCACAAACGCAGCTGCGTACGGGCGCTTTCCCGGCGTGTTGAGACGCATTGCAGCGAAGCGGAAGACAAAGTTGCTGAATCACAACATCTTCGATGGGTACTGAGAGCGAATAAATAGCCACGCAACTTTGTCAACCAATGCATACGCAAAGGAGAGAGAAGCCACATCCAGCTCGTCAAAACGTTTGGCGAGCTCTTCCGTACGTGAAGAATGTATCGGAAGCAGACAGCCGTCTACTCACCCCACTTGGAGTTGGAGTTGCACACAGGCCACAAGCAACCATCAGGCGATGGGTCATGAGACCGAAAGACCCACTGCCACGGCAGGAGACGGCTGGAGTCGTTTTTTTGGATCTGTTGCAGTTGTGGACAAAGCAACTATGTCGGAGAAACCGGAAGATTACTCCGGACGCGAATAGCCGAGCATGCAGCGTCGGTGAGAAGGACGCCAACTCCCAGGTTGCAGCCCACTCGACGGGACCTGGACATATTTTCAAGTATGACAAGGCCAAAATCCTCGTAAGAGGCGACAACTGTGTGAGCCGCGAGCTGCTTGAGTCATGGTTCTCAGGCCCCCAGTCCATCAACAAGCGCAACGATTTGGCGTTCCCATACGGTGAACTGAGAAGTTTCCTGAGCAAGAGAAACAGTCACGTGGGAAGGGCTGGACGCAAGAACATCTCTGACGGGGGCGGGGATAATTGTCACGCAATTATTAGGCCCGCATCTGACGCTGGCCTTGACATGGCAATTACGGCAATATGTGAGTCAAACGCGAAGTGTCAAGCCAGTACTGCATCAATTAAGACCCAAGCTGTGGCTATAGTAGTAAAACAATTATCACACAGACGCGGATGACCACTAAGAACTATAAATACCGTGCAGCCTGTGCATGCATCTACCTCGTCTGCGCATGACCACGCCTATGTTTACATCACCTTTGATTTAGGATTTCTGAGGGAATACGCAACGTCAGGCAAATAAAACTCTTGTTCAACTGATCGCATCTTCATCCTCTAAATTTATTCCTGGGACTTGAATATTCTCTACTATTGGCAAGATTTAAAGAGCTTTATTCCGGGATTGTCAATTTGATGCAGAAACGAATACTCTTTAAAGAGGGGCAAACAGGCGCAAGTCCACATTAAGTGGTTTTGTAACCAAATAGGACTTAAATTAGATTCAAAAAGTTGTTCAGTTCCGCTGTGCAACCTGCTCACTTGACTGAAGCTGCAGCTTACCATAAAATAAGATTTAGTTTCATTATTGGATATCTTAAATAAATTTCCTAATGCAGAATGCACGCATTTTAGGACGGCACAGAACACGAGTCAACCATTTAGCCACCCTGGGGTCAACCTGACCAAGAGAGCACGCGAAAGCACCATCGCAAAAAGGGCTAGGCATACTACCAAAGAGCCACACGCACACGCAAGTGCTTCCAGTTTACGCGCGGCCTTCAATGGGCCAACTCCACGAGAGGTTATCTGCTAGGTTCCACCTTCACCGGATTAACCAATCATGCATGCAAGCGTTCCTTCACTCGAAAGTTTTCCTTAAACTAATAATCAGTCGATGTATGTGTACTTCAAATAAAACAATAACTCTATGGCGACCTTATAAACGTCAAACTTCGCAATTGTTGCATCAAATGTGATGTAGATGTCATTGAGCAGGTCAACAATTTGCAGTGGCGTAGATTTGGCGGAGATCAAGGAAAATCCAACAATATCACTGAAGTAAATGGTGACGTTGTCGAAGGCTTCCGGATCCACTGAGTTTCCAGCTACCAGCGCTTGAGCAACCGGCCTAAAAATGCCAAAAATGAAATTTGGCAGAGCTTTTCCCGGAATCGCCAAAAGTTGCATTATCACGAGTGTCGCTGTGAAAAATAATTTGTAAGCGTGTAAAGGGAAGCACTACCTTGTGAACTACTTACAGTGGCAGCATCTTAGCTATGAGGTCCTCCGTCTTCTGCTTTGCGTCCTCCAGCTCCAATGTTCGTTCTTGTACTTCAGCCTCCAGTTGATCAGAATATGTCTGCATCATTGCTAGCATATGGTCGACAATATTAACATCCCTGGAAAAATACATTTTAATTCATAGAAATATATATATATATATATCACACCGGAACATAATGACCTATAAGTGCTGCAGTAGTGGTGCTGCTGACAAGCTAAGGTCTTTGATGTACTGCTGATGTGTTTCACGACCTCATGCCTAGTTCTGCAGTTTACAAATTAGGCTTCGACATGCTGGTGCAGTATGGAGTATTTTGAGAACAAGTCTAACCATCATGCTTATCATTTAAATTCATTTTTTCAGAAATTTTACTTCAAATTATGCGGTCTCGTCTATAAAGCTTGTATGTTAATTCAATATGAGTGACGGGCAACATGTTCAAACCAACATATTGTCCATCAATACTCAGTATGTAGACTTAAATTGGGCTACCATCAGATGTTTCGTGTCCTGTGGTTTACATCGACAGTCTGAAAATTCGTTTCGACAAGGTACACAACACGCCACAAATTACCATAGCGATTGGTTGCGCACTTGCGCTGGAAATAGATTACAGTGACTCTAGACTTGTACTACATCTAATGCACACTCTTACGTTCCCACCTTGACCCCATGTCATAAGCATTTAAAAATGACCGGCCGCGGGAGAGGGCGCATGTGGCTGCCGTGGCCGTAGGCTCTCTCAGGTGTGCCGTCACATTCGGCTCGGATCCCACGGATTGGACAGGTCATAGAGGCAACCGTAAGGTGAAGCCATTGCAGCCTATCTCTTAGCCCACCAGTCAGCCAATACAAACATAAGAGCGCGTAAGAGCGCTTTACTGTTGCGTGGAAACGCATTGCAGCGAAGTGGAAGACACAGTTTCTGAATGAAAACATCTTCGACGGGTTCTGGGAGCGAATGGTTACCCGTGCAGTTTTGTCAAAATGTGCATACGCAAACGAGAGAAGAAGACACATGCAACTGGTCCAAACGTTTGACGAGCCCTTCCGTAGGTGAAGAATGTATCGGAAGTGGTCAGCCGTCTACTCATCCCATTTGGTGTAGGAGTAGCGCACAGGCCGGAAGCAACCATCAGGCACCGGGTCATGAGACTGAAAGACCCAGTGCCACTGCAGGAAACGGCTGGAATACTTCACCGGATCTGGTGCAGTTGTAGACAAAACAACTACGTCGGAGAAACTGGGAGATTAATCTGGACACGAATGGCCGAGCATGCAGTGGTGGTGAGGAAAAATACGCCAACTCCCAGCTTTCAGCTCACTAGACGAGACTCCGCCATATTTTCTAGTTTGGTGAGGCCAAAATCTCTGCAGGTGTTGACAACCATGTAAGCCAATAGTAGCGAATATTCGAGTCCCAGGAAGCAGTTCAGAAGACGAAGATGCGATCACTGGAACAAGAGTTTTATTTGCCTGACCTTTCGGATTCCGTCGGGAATCCTTAGTCATAGGTAATCGTAAACAAGTCTGAGACATGCGCAGATAAGGGGTGATACATGCGCAGATTGCACGGTATGTATAGTTCATAGCGGTCACCCGCATGCGTACTATAATTGTCAGTTCTTGTAGTCACCGCTTGAGCTCTTAATTGGTGCGGTGATTGGTCATTAATTGCCACAGCGTTCTTGTCCGCTTCGGATGCGGGTTTGGTAATTGCGCGACCATTATGCCCGCTGTCGTCGGAGTTGTTGTTGCACCCAGTCCTTCCCACGTGACTGATTCTCGTGCTCAGGAAATGTCTCAGTACACCGTAGAGGAACGCCAAATCGTTGCGCAGCTCGCGGCTCACGCGGTTGTCCCCTCTTGCGAGGATTTCGGCCTCGGCAAACTTGAAAATATGGTCGTGTCCCGTTGAGTGAGCTGCAACCTGGGAGTTGGCGTCTTTCTTCCTCACCGCCGCTGCATGCTCGTCCATTCGCGTCCAGAGTAATCTCCCAGTTTCTCCGACGTAGTTGCTTTGTCCAACACTATGCAAGTCCTGAACTACAACAGCAACTACCCAATCGGTCACAAACGCAGCTGCGTAAGAGCGCTATTCCGGCGCGTCGAGACGCATTGCAGCGAAGTGGAAGACAAAATTGCTGAATTGCAATATGTTCGACGGGTACTGAGAGCGATTGGTTACCCGCACAATTTTGTCAACCAGTGCATGAGCAAACGAGAGAAGGAGCCACATCCAACTGGCCTAAATGTTTGGCGAGCTCTTCCGTACGTGAAGAATGTATCGGAAGCAGTCAGCCGTCTACTCACCCCACTTGGAGTTGGAGTTGCGCACAGGCCACAAGCAACCATCAGGCGACGGGTCATGAGGCCGAAAGACCCACTGCCACGGCAGAAAACGGCTGGAGTCGTTTACCGAATCTGTTGTAGTTGTGGACAAAGTAACTACGTCGGAGAAACTGGGAAATTACTCTGGACGCGAATGGCCGAGCATGCAGCGGCGGTGAGAGAGAAAGATGCCAACTCCCAGGTTGCAGCTCACTCAACGGGACCCGACCATATTTTCAAGTTTGCCGAGGCCGAAATCCTCGCAAGAGGGGACTACCGCGTGAGCCACGAGCTGCTCGAGTCATGGTTTTCAGGCCCCCAGTCCATCAACAAGCGCAACGATTTGGCGTTCCACTACGGTGTACTGAGACATTTCCTGAGCACGAGAATCAGTCACGTGGGAAGGACTGGGTGCAACAACAACTCCGACGACAGCGGGCATAATGGTCGCGCAATTACCAAACCCGCATCCGAAGCGGACAAGAACGCTGTGGCAATTAATGACCAATCACCGCACCAATTAAGAGCTCAAGCGGTGACTACAAGAACTGACAATTATAGTACGCATGCGGGTGACCGCTATGAACTATACATACCGTGCAATCTGCGCATGTATCACCCCTTATCTGCGCATGTCTCAGACTTGTTTACGATTACCTATGACTAAGGATTCCCGACGGAATCCGAAACGTCAGGCAAATAGAACTCTGGTTCCAGTAATAGCATCTTCGTCTTCCGAACCATGTAAGCCCCGCGGTGCCGTATTCATGGTTCTTAGGTCCCTAGTCCGTCAACAAGTGCAACGATTTGGCGTTCCCGTACGTTGTACTGAGAAGTTTCTTGAGGAAAAGAATCACTTACGGGGAAGGGCCGGTTGCAGCAGCAAGTCGTATGGTTTCGGGCATAATTGCTACGCTATTATCAGGCCAGAATCTAAAGCTAACAAGGCATTTGTAGCAATTTATGCGTCGAACGCGAAGTTTCAAGGCAGTACCGCATCAATTAAGACCTAAACGGTGGCTACAATAGCTGAAAATTATAATATGCATGCAAATAACCACTATGAGCTATAAATACCATGCAAATTGTGCATGTTTCAACTCTATCTTCACATTACCATGACTACGCTACCATCACCTATGATTAAGGATTCCCAAAGGAATATAAAACGTCAGGAAAATAAAACTCTTGTTCCAGTGATCATATCCTCTTCTTCTGAACTGCTTCCTGGAACTCGCATATTGCCCACTATTGGCAAACATAAAAATATTCGGTGGACTGAGTTCAGTCGTTAGTTTAATGTTGAATTGTCAGCCCCACTTCACATTTCAGCAAATACTACCTGTTTACCTTATCTGCCAGGAACGGAGAAAGTAAGATGTGCATTTGCGAATAATTTGACGAGAAAACAGAAATTATTGCAAACGTTCGCACTAACCTGCAATGTTCGATTTCATTAAACTTTTGGCTGATTTCCTCAAAAGAAGGCCGACATTCTGGAATCTCCGACCATGAGCTTGTTATCAGTTCTTTGAGTGTGGAAGCTATGTTCTTCTTTTCAATCTGAATTGTAAAAAAACTAATCGCAATAGAAGTTAATGTGCGAGTTTCAGAAAGCTGTTCAGAAGAAGAAGATGCAACCACTGGAGCAAGAGTTTATTTTCCTGACGTTTTGAATTCCGTCGAGTATCCTTGAGGAAGAAAAACACCAACTTCCAGGTTGCAGCTCACTCGACAGGACCCGGCCATATTTTCAAGTTTAATGAGGCTGAAATCCTCGCAAAAGGTGACAACCGCGTGAGCCGCGAGCTGCTCAAGTCATGGTTCTCAGGTCCCCAGTCCATGAACAAGCTCAACGATGTTCTGCCAAATGTCTTGAGCACGAGAATCAGTCACGTGGGAAGAGCCGGGCACGGCAACAACTCTGACGACAGCAGGCACAATTGTCGCGCAATTATCAAGCCCGCATCCGACGCGGACAAGGACATCGTGGCATTTAATGAGCCATTACCGCACCAATAAGGACTTCAAGCGGTGGCTACAGGAACTGACAATTATAGTACATATGCGGATGACTGCTAAGAACTATAAATGCTTTGTTATCTGTGAATGTATCACCCTTATCTGCACATTTCTCAGTCTTTTACTATATCCTATGATTAAGGATTCTCGACAGAATCGCAAACGTCAAGAAAATAAAGCACTTTTTCTAGTGAATGCATCTTCTTCTTCTTGTAAACATATCACAATTTGAAAACTAATCGAACGATGGTGTTCACTTTGAGCGTTGGCCAGACATTATTTACTGTGAAAAGAAGTAAGGACCTGAGGTGACAGTTTCATTTGATCAATAAAACCAAGTAGGAATAAGAGGATCTGAACTGTACTAGCTTTTTGTCTAATCCGAGTCATTAACACTTTTTGCCAAGCAAACACCATAGGCAGCTGGTCTTTGCAAATGGATGCTGCTAGGATCTGAATATATTGGGTGTTGTATTACGCAAGTGCGGATGCATTGAAAACAGTAAAGGTAATTTAAAAAATTGTCCCGATTAAATTTCAGTCCTTTCAGCCAAAGAAAATTGTACGTTTGAGTTTCTATTTAAAAGTGAGCTATTCCGTATCCGCAGCTCTCTTCCATTCAGACGGATTTTAGGACAAAATGTCAGCATGCTTGGCTAAAGAGAAATAAAACCCCAAAAATTCTCATTCCAGTCCTACTTTCTTGTAATGCAACCATAAGCAATGAATTTATCGGACCATACTATCGGACCAGAATAAATTTAAGAAAGGAGACAGAGAATAAGATAACATGGATGAATTAGAGGTACTGCTGACCGACTGCTTAAGAAGGTACCGCATGGCAGGAATCATATGCGATAGTGACTTCAAACGCGTCCGGTCAGAAGGCACTCACATTTTCCGTTTATATGGTCTACATAAGATCTACGAGTATGGCCTGCTAGTTCATCCGATTTTGGACATGCAGAGTTCGCCATATCATGCTAAAGTGAAGTAGTTAACATAGAAACTCAAACGCATACAATGGCACCTAGCACCATGCAGCTATCAAGATACGTTCAAATTTATAGATGGCATGAAATAAATGAACATGATCGGCGTGATGATGCTCTCCAAAGACGCCCATCAATGTGATTTTTAATGTCACATCAAGCTACCCATGGTCTCTGAGTCAGCATTTGCTAGCAACTGCAGAAGCTAGCGCTATCAGGTATTGTGCGCCCAAAGAAACCTGCTACAAGCTCCGAGTGTGGCATGACCAACGGTCACATGACTACCTGATGTTCTCTGTACTTTATCTCTCCCTTCTCCCCTTTACCTGGCCCAGCTTCAACAAACCCTTATTGCGAGAAGGGCTATTTGTCTACAAAACAAGAAAACTGAACGTGCGCTGATTGGCTGCTTTTATGCTGGCAAGTAAGCCACGGAAATCGGGAAAAAATAGTATGTCTCGCATTACTGCGGAGCGTTTCAAGCATAAATATGAAGATTTACCAATTATTTGAAGCAAATAAATGAATAAGAGAAGCATGAGAATATTACAGAGCAGTGTCTGCAAGCCGTAAACCAATCACAAAACAAAAAGTTAACCTTTAGGCTAAACCATAACACTAACCGTAAAACTAACCCTTACCATAATCCTAAAACTAACATTAACCCTAACCCTAAAACTAACCCTAAAAATAAACCTAAAACTTAACCTAACCCTAACTCTAAAACTTAACCTTACCCTTAAACTAACCCTAACCTTTACCTTAAAACTAACCCTAACCCTAAAACTAACCCTAACCCTAAAGCTCACCCTAACCCTTTATGTCTTCTTAATGGAATCAACGATAAATAAATAATTAGGTCATCGACATTATATAATTGTTTTTTTGGTTGCTTTCGGTGCACACCAATATTTGAGTTTTATTAAGTCGGATAAGTTTCAATGTAGATAAGGAAACTGTGCAGAATATTAATCGTAAGTGTTTATAAATACAAGAAATGAAAGAATAAAAATCATTCTCAAGCGATTTAATACGTAAAAAAGTCTCACACAAGGTATCATATCAGCGCACAGCGACCTTGAGCAATTTTACTTACCTGATGGTCCATAGTTCATTCCCTTATTGCTGAGTAACCGGCCACCTTTTATCAACCCCTAACCTCTATCTTCATGACTAATTTACATGTAATGATGAACGTAATTGCCCGCATGTTAACTTGTTACCCCTTTACCCATGTAGTGCTCCTCTGAGAATTTATTGAAAACCTACGTACGCTTGCCAACTACTCCTCCCAATAATAAATGCCTGTCTCAATGCTGAAGGTTTACGGAGCCGGTGATTTGACCCCATTTCTGCACGGTCGGGGCTTGAGACATGAACGAATTTCTATATTCGTGATTTAGTAATGGCCACCATAGTCGCCCCCCTTGAATCCTTCAGCAAACCATCATCTATTCTGCTGCACATGGAATTTATGCCTGTAGCCTCCGCCACACTCGCCACACCGAATATTTGGCAACTATATGCAATTTCAGTTTGTTCGCTACTGAAATGGAGGTTAAAGTGTGATAGTGGGAACTGTTCGTGGAATCGTCTAACTAACGCAAACGCACAGCACCTATGGTAACCTACCGCTAGAGAGTAGAACACAGAAGCCAGGATACATTTCACTGAGACAATTTCCCGCACATGCTGCTTAAATGTCATTGAATATTATCAGGACAGAATAACGGCAAACCTTTGGTCTGAAAACAGGTCTTCCTGAGCGTATTCGTTGGAGAATGTCAGGGATTTCCAGGCCACAATCTCCGTAGGGCGGTGAATGACAGAATAGTTCATGTGCAATTATAGCAAAGGAATAGACATCACCCTTCTGGGTTCCCAGTAAATATAGACATGGGTTGCGCAGTATTTCCGGTGCAGTCCAGAGGAGATCTAAAATAATGCAGTAATTATATAATTAATATATCCAGGTCAGGGATTTTCTAGAGTCTCTCAAGATCGTGTTTTCATGCAATCAAAACATACATTTTTAAGGGATTTTTCTTTAACTGGAAACTTCGATAAATCTTGAGATAAATAAAGCCATCGCTGGCTTTGACATGCCTTGCAGTTGGCTAAAAGCAAAGTCCGCCTGTTAATCTCTAGTCGGAAATAATGCAATTATAATCCGCTAAAGGCCCTCGGAGGGGACGAATGTGTTTTATCCTAAATGTGGAGAGTTTTAAATGCGTGAAGTGCACTGTTTTATTGGGGAATATTTTTAATTTTATAACATTTCACTTGCGGTACAATTGAGTGCTTTTACACCACATAACAGAGTCGACAGAGCTATATTAACTGACCCACAGCGTCAAAAACGAAAAGAAGCGCAGCGGTCCCAGGGGAGGCCCTGTCGTTTAGTGGGTAAAGCGTTTAACTAAATCAAAATGTGCACCACTTCTCGCAAGGTCGGATACTAAGATGGCACTTGCGCATCCACAAAGCTGCGTAAGACTTAGGAATTAACTGTTTGTTTGTCTATTGCAACGATAAAAAGACCGTTCCCAGATTTTGCTGATTTGAAATATTTGTAGAAACGGATTATTTAGAGAACTTTTGGAAAATATGGTGTGTTTATCTGCCGGTATCTCATGCGTTGCATTACACAATCGTGATTTTGGTCGATATTATATTTTTTAGTTAAAGGAAATCCTTTCTGTGTGTCAGAAACTGAGGTACACCCGATTCCAGTACACTTGTTCAAAAATTTTCACTGGCAATATAGAGCTCTTGGTTGGGGTTTGGCCATTCCGTCCGCAGATCGTTTAGCAGTACAAAGCTTTGCATATCTCAGTTATTAAATCTCAAATATTCGAAGTTCCCTTCATTAAACAGAACATGAAACCTGCCACCGATCTTGCAAGTCTACAGACTTCTAGAACATTGCGAATATAAAAAAACAACTGGTGAATCTATTCTGTTTTCTGACTTCTATCGCCCGCTGTTCAAATATCGACCGCACCTGATTGAATTCAATGCACTTAAGTTTCTAGCGTCCATTCAAGTAAAATTTCTGGTCATAAGACGCCAGTTCAACGGCAACTTTTAGTTTTTGCGCAAGTGGACAAAGTTAGAAAAATGAGAAATGAAGAACAGACCTGAGAATCTACGCAGAAGCGAGTTACTTACCCTCAGGATCATGTTGCTGGGCAAATCTGCAGAAATTCCGGACTTTGCCCACACCGAAATCAGTGATCTTCAAAACCCATCGTACACTGATAACGCAGTTACTAGATGTAAGCCTTCCGTGTGCTTTCACGAAAGACTTGTGCAGAAAATTCATACCCTATATCCCGTTTGGAATTCAGCATGAAAACAAAATTAAAGCAGAAAGCAGTAAAAAACGTAGTGATAGACAAATGTATCGGATGAATAGCTATTTTACTACTTAACCGTGCGTAACAACGATGGCGTACGACCAAGTAGAATGCGTCCCATCTTCTTCTTTCTATTCGCAGACACTTTTCATACTTTACCTGTCGTCTGAGTGTAGTTCGCTGTTGACAGTGACGACATGAGTAGATAAAATCTAGCCTTCTAGGGTTAGAAACGTAGGTCCTTGTGTAGGGAGTAGTTTCACAATATCCCGAGAGATCATACTTCAAAGAGATAGTTTAGAATCGCTACGCAATAATACACAGAACCCTAACGAACAGATCTCGCAGATTCGCTCAATTCTTAATGAAGGCAACTAAACAATAAGAATAAAAGGTGGAAAAAATCCCTCATTGATAAGGCGCCTGTATCCTTCAAAACTTACAAGTTGCAGAGAAATTGGGGCAAAAGTCCCATAAACAAGGATCCACAGAGCTTCAGAAATGATCTCTTTAACCGTGTTGTCTTTAATCCCAATGCATGTTAAAGAGTACGCGGAACAAATTTTCTATTCCTATATAGCAAACTGTCAAGGGTGAGGAAATCGCTTACAAAATGAACAAGGTTGACTGTCTTTCCCATATCTTCCGGTCCGTCGTGACGAGTTAACTCTAATTTTTTTCCACCCACTTTCGAAGAAGAAGTGATGCCTATTATCGGCACATTCCTTTTAACCGAAGCAATAATATAGGCGCAGTTGTTCAACTTGAATGAATCGACCTCCCCAGGCCCCGATGCAATCTCGACCAAGTTTTACAAGGACCTGACTTCTGATATGGCCAAGGCGCTAGCCTTCCTTATCCATAAGTCATTCAATGCTGGATGTCTGCACAATGATTAAACTTTTGCGATCATCACTTCGCTATTCAAGAGTGGAATTCGAAAGTCTGCTGATAAGTATAGGTTGATGAGTCTTATCTCCATTTGTTGCAAAACCATTAAGAAAATCACTATGAAAGGGATGATGCCGTACCTCAAGCAGAATTACCCTCTATTCTATGCCCAACACGGCTTTCGCAGTGAAATGTCCTGGTTCATGAATCTGATATTGTCAGTTGATTGCTGGACCAAAGCAGATGACGAAGACAAAATGCTGGATGCCATCTATGCTGACTGCAAAAATGCATGTGACAGCTTCCCTCACCAAGGTCTCCTGCATAACCTGTGCAACTTAGTGCGTGGGAACCTCTTTGTATGGATTTGAAACATTTTCGACCGGAGGGTCTCATAGAGTACAAATCGGGTGCTGGTAGTCTTCAGGAGTACCTGTAGTGAATGACGTCCCTCAGAGTCCAGCTTAAGATCCTACCTCATTCCTTGTTTCCATCAACGACTGTGTCAAGGACTTAAACGGTAACGTCACCTCATTCGTTTACGAAATAAAACTGTGAAAAGTTGTTCAAAATACGCCAAAGGAAAACCATATGCAAACAAATTTGAACAGGATGGAGGATTGGTCAGGGCACTGACTTATGCCTTTTAAAGTAAGGAAAAGCAAATTTCTTTAAATAGGCATTTGTAGCAGCTGCAGCCAAAGATTGTCTCCTTAAACGGTACACTACTACAACAATTTGATAATCAGAAGGACTTGGGTGTGAGCATTACATTTTCCCTCAAACCGAAATTGAACTGCACAAAGGCGGCGAACTCGGCCAGATCTATATGGTTATTAAGGAGGTTTTGCAGATTTTCTTAATTTAAGTTAATCTAAATGTTAAAAACTTCGCGGCGTTCGGTGGGGTTTGAACCCGCATAGTGCAAAGCCAATACCCTACCAGCTGAGCTAAAATGCCACGCCTTGCGCCACCTATTCAATTACATTTCGATCGATTTTACTCGCAGTTGGGTCAACTTAAATTTAGCAAATTTGCCAAACCTCTTTACTAAAAAGTCGGCTTATTAGTCGTTCTGGTGGATTCTATATAATTGCTTAGGACCTGCTGCTTGGGCAGTCAGCTTGCGGTTCCGTATTTGTGGATTCCATACGAAGGGTCAATTTAGGCGGGTAAAAGCAATCTAAGTGGTTTTAAGTTCACGGCGCAATGCGTGGCATTTGTATTTCAACTGATATGGCATTGGCTTCGCATTAAAGCCTTCATTACTATGCGGGTTCAATTCCCGCCGAACACCGCGAGTTTTTCCACAATTGGGTCAGCTTATATCTAAATGACAATTAATTAGGCGAGGCTTCGATTGATGGCACCTTCAATTGTTTGTAAAGTCATGGACACCATTGACTTTTAAAGACGTAAGGTCTAAGAGGAGGTCCAGAGGTCTGCAAACACTGTCCTATGGAAACAGACTGTCGAACCTCAAACTAAAGTAGGCGGACCTAAGTGTTTCTTTAGCAGCAGAGTGGTCGCAGCGTGTAACACTCTGTCCGAAGAAGTTGCCCACTCCGACCGTGTGAATTCGTCTTAGAGCAAACTGGAGATGTATCAAGATTCTCCTTCACCAGCTACACGCTACCCTATATATGCAGCTCCGGTACAAGGATTTATGCTACTCGTGATAAGTGAGTAGTCGTGTATGTTTACTCCCTTCGACCAACTAACGGCTGCTCGTTTTTTTGTCTGCAATTATAAAACGACCTCTTTTTTAATTTTTCTTTTGTATTGATCCATTTCCTTACCACTTTATTATCAGGAGGGAGCTCAAGGGCATTAGCTTTTTCTTCCCTTGATAAAACTGAGCTAGACAACTTATTGTCAGTATTTTATATATTCGAAAACAGGATTTATTTTTAACAACATTTGCCCAGCCAATCATACCAAGACACAAATAACGTTAAAGATCGACTAAAACATGCCAGATACCAAAAATATAAGTCGACACACTTTTATGAAAACTATTGTACGCATATTGGTGTAGACTAACCTATGATTTCTCGCAGTTACCACCTCCCTTATATTGTTCACGGTGATCTTCATTTGTTTTTCCATTTAAAAGTCATCTTCTACAGCAGTTTACATCCAAGATGCGCGCGTTTGTCTTAGTTATGTAAATAAGGACCAAATAGCTTCTAAATTTCGTAACACCACTAGGACCTAATTAGATGGATAAAAATATTTATCGTGTCAATCGCATTACAAATAAATGTTGTATGATATTATCCGTGCAACATCGACGATGTTTATGAAGAACTGACTCAGCCGAGAAAGCACTCTTATACTGTAAAATTATGTGCTTGCAAAAATCGCCACCGATGTATACAATCGGCTACTGGCGATTGCTCGAAGATGATAGTGAGCACTGTCGTGGGTTAAATATATGTTCAACAGCCTTTCAAGTCAAGCACATATGACACATGATGATTTTGAGATTTTAGATCAGGGCACCGAGATTATGGATGAATACCTTGATTAGATCATTCAATAGAGAAAGTCGGAATTGTTCATCCAAAGTAAGAGTTGGATGAGCCAGAACGTCCTAAAAGGAGAAAAATCCGCAGATTGAAAACATTTGGTAAAGCGTTTTGTTGTTTTTTTTACTACAGACATGAGTCAAGCCAATTCTTATAGGCCTACATAAAACGCTCAGTATGATATTTTACAGCTTATAACGGAAATAGCTACGAATGAATTTGCGGGGAGTCTTTGACTCGAAGTTCTCGAGCTGCCGTTGTTGCTAGTCATAAACAAATTTCTAAAAGAAAGCAAGTGCAGGAATCATATATATGTTCAAGGCGTATCAATTGTGCTTCGCCCTTCAAGGTTCAGTTAACTCATTAGGTTTTGCTATTAATTCCCTGTTTACTCATTTTATTAAGCCTTGATGCTACCCATGACATGTTTTGAGGCCAACTACCATGGTAGCCTCATACACTAACAGAGGATCAAAACATACCTTTAGACTTCCTCTGCTGCAGTGTTCATACACCAGATAAAATGATTTGCTGTCCAAATAAACTCCAATGAAAGGGTTGATGTTTTCATATTGAAGTTCACGGAGAGCGCGCAAATGATCCATGACTTTTGATTTCAGTATTGCCTCAGGCACATCAATTCGCTTTAGGTGAATTATGCGATCCTGCAAGTTAAAATATTAAGCGCAATATTTATTCACCCATACCATAAATATAGTACAGCCAAGAAATAGTGCGACATTCATGACGAAATTTGACCTGGTGCTTAAGTTTATATTTGCTGACGTCATTTTGATCCACTATAGGTATTTAACCATGGGAAAGCCTTTTAGCTGTGAAAATCATTTTTTTATTCAGGAGTATTACGATAAATGGGTATAAGTTTGGCAAAAGTGAAAATAGTCTTATATTGAAGGAATTTTTCATGTTATTTAATATGACAGAAACAAATTTTATTATCAATATGCTTTGTGCTACAGAAGTTCTCTTAAATATGAAAAGGAAAATTTTAAAAACCCAAGCAGAACTGGAAAATTTAGTCCAATTTTGCTCAAATGTATGCAAAGCCACTTTTAAAGAATCACATTTATTTCCAGAAACGATGAATAATTTCAATTTTAAAAACTATGTTTTTGCCACACTGAATTTTTTTCGCACAAACAGACAGTAAACTTTGTTTTGAGCGCACTTTGTTTTACCGCAATTAGTTTTAGCTTATCATTCGCAAAGTTGGTCATATAGTATCGTGAACGCTTACGTAAAACCCAATCTTATTAAATCTAGTTCATATAGAAATATACTGTTTGTACACTATAATTTCGGCTTATGTTTAATGAAGAAACAGAACGGACAGTAAAATAATAAATCTGCGAAGAAATGGCACACATGAGTCTCTTTTTTGCACTCGCAGGCTTTAGCAGATCCTGGAAGTACTATATTACGGCGTAAAATAACTAACTTTAAAGTCAAATGTGAATTCTTTGATTTCAATTCAAATTGAATCTTTATATTTAGATAAATTAAAAATTGTCAAAAATTGCCATTTTTTATTTTACATTCCCTTGAAAAAAGGTACTATGGAAAAATTTTGTCAGCTGTAAGAAGAGTACCTTTTAAATGAGGTAACCTACTATGGACTGTTTTTTATTAATCTGAGAAATAATTATCTAAGATCTTTTTGCGAAGGTTCTTTTTGCTTGACAATGAGTTTTGCCATTTGGTGGAATTTATAACAATGGGCCTCACGACCAGCTTCATACGAACTTTTATCAAAAAACTCATTTCTTTGGTCAATTTATTTAGTAGATATTTTATTTTTAAGGTTTTTATATAAACATCTTAAAGGAATTGAAAATTTTTTAAAATTAATCACCATTCAAAGATCTATTTTAACTAATTCTAATAAAATAATAACAAAATATTTAAATATTGTGACATAAGAAGAGTTCTTTTGGCAAACGTAGCTTCAGTTGTGCACCTCATATAACCCTATTCCCAGCATTTTGTCCTACGAAAATCGTCGTTATAGGAGTTTTGGGATGGGAAAATAGGATAATCAGGAAAAAATAATATAAAGATGTAAGTGCACAGTGGAAAAAGGTAGTTGTGTTTCCCACGGCCGCTGGGAGTTCGTTTACCCACATGTAAATTGAAAGAGTGCGCGGCACTTCGCGCTGAGGAATATTTAAACCTAGCTCGTAAACGGTAAGTTAGACATCAGTTTAGTTAAAGTAGACGACCTTCTTATCACCACTTCTTTTTTCAGGTATTTCAAAAAATCCGCATTTCAATAATCAGGTTTTTCCGCAATAAGTTAAAAGATAATACTGATAAGAAATATCTACAGATAAAAATCAACAACATTTCTTAATACCATAAATTCAAAGTGCATGTAGCTGTAACTGAAGTATATAAGACTGCCTTTCTTATTTATTCATCCCCAGAACCCCTATAACCACTGTTTATTTATGCCAAAATGCTGGGACTAAGGGTATATGAGGTGCACTATTTAAAACTGCTGTTGCCATTTTTTGATATAAAAATAATCTTGTTAACCTTTGAAAATGACGTTAAGGTTTAAAATTTTCCAACCTTATTTATAGCTTTCTTTTAGGTCTACAAAACTTGAAGATTATGAAGAACATTTCATTCTTCTTAACAAACAATTGTTACTTCTTATGTGTCTCTTTTGAAAAAAAAATTCCTAAGGCTGTTCGTGATTGCTTCTTAGTTCGCGTGCATGCTTTAATGCCGGTTTGTGATTGCTGATCAATATTTTTCAAACTTTGATATGTTGCATGAATTCTGAGCCGTTTTGTAGTAGATTTGAATTGCAACTTGAGATTTTCAAAATTGCCTAAAATACCAAGTTAATAAGGTCTCGCTCTCAAATAACACAGGCATAATAGTTTTAATGAGCAAAAATCTTAAATGAACAGGTTGATTATTAGGACCCCCTCTCATTTTCTAGAATGTTCCTGAAAATGACTAGCATGTAACCTATGTTAGATCCACCCAGTCAATTCACTGATGTTGCTAGCTTACCTTGTATAGAAGAACAGTACGAGCTGCTGCATTTTCCCTTGGACACTCTGAAGTTGTGTTAGCATTTTCAACGTTGAAACCGTAGGAGGCAATTGGCTGGTCATTCTAATTGTGTAATAAAACAAAATTAAGGGCATGGGTTTCAGTTGACAAAGAAGTAGACGCCTGGAAGGATGGCATCATATAGCAGACGGCTTTGATTTTGAAGAGTATTGTTAGTCAAATAGGGAATATTTGCACTGTGAACGTAAATGATTGACAAGGTTTGTGGACATTCTCAGATCCATTTATTTGTCAGCTTTTACCATAATTCGATAAGCGGTCGATGAAATCGATAGTAACTCTCTTATAAAATCGGCGTCAATACAGGATTATCATTAACGATTCCTTTTATAAATGATGACCTTCCTGCTAATCTTCCCCATGGAAGCAAGCGAAAATCTCAAACGTTTCGTAGGACAGCAATTTTGCTGGCATGCACATATCTTACATCAATGGGTGTCTCTACATTATTCCACTTACATCTTATTTCTTTTTAATCGATTAGGGTTTACGTCAATTAACATAAGTGTATTGCCATTAGGCCGGTTGACTGCCTTCTGTGAGCAAACAAAAAAAGTGTTTTACAAAACGTCAGGTAAACTCTCACCCGTAACTCCTCTGTTGGCGATGTGGAGATTTCACTCGTCTCAACATCGTCTGGATACAAAATGAGTCCGTTCGGGCGCTTTCGAATTTTCAGGGTCTTGTTTTGTTGCCTTAAAATAAAATTAATGCACAACATAACGAGCATCGTTCATCGACTACTCTCATACATTGCCAGGCAGCCTACGCTCCATTCTATATACTATCTGGCATATTTTTAAAGTAATAACGACATGCCAACACATAAAATAGAAACCAATACGTAGCCATTTTTATTTACACTGAATATGGCAACGGTAAATTGACACGTTCTAATTTTTGTCCTATTTTTAAATAAGGCTAATAATAGATTGCCAATGATACTTACAATGGTCACAGTTATCAATAACTGAATGCGAATGGATGATAAATACGTAATCAAAGGAAGCCATTTAAGCTGGCTTGTTAAAAGGCCGGTTCCGGCGACATTCACATCAGAATATATCATTAAGGCACAGTATTTTCTTGTGAAAATGTAGTAGTCCGCAAACTAAGGAAACCTTGTCAATGACGCAGTGGAAAAGCATTAATGCTTAGATTGACGTAGTGGAAGAAACGGACTAAATTTTTCCCGTAAACCTCTGGGGTAAATTCACATAATCTAGATACGACTGCAAAATTACTCCGTATTTTTTAACTCGAAAAGAATTGCAGAACGTGAGTAGTGGATGTTAAGATGACTTACGGTAGCTACGTTAGCACAGATGACCATCGAATCCACTAAAAATCTGCTGTCAGTATGCCAAAGACTCTAGATTTTTTATTATTTCTCTCACACCTGGTATTTTTTTGGCAGGTTGGACGATAATTAATTCTTGCAAAGGTCACTTAGAGTGTTCAATTTTAATAAAACTATCATCAGTCTGGCGCATTTTCGAAAGCAGCCCATTATCATTGCCACCGGAGGTGCCTTTCGTGTAGAAATCCTGTTGCACTACTTTAAATGTGGACTTTGTACGAGTCTTTTTAGACTCTTACGCACATAGACAACAAATAAATGGAACTTATGGTAATTTTTATCGTTTTTAAAGGAAAGGTGGCACTAAAGAAGTGTTACGGATACCTGATAGCAAACTTCAGAATTAAAATGAGTCCACAGGCTCCAATAATTCCGACAGTAATCTGCAAAATTATGACTGTCGTGGGAACTGAAAAAGAAGAAAATTGTCCATAAAATAATTCTGAGTAAATGTAAAATTACGAACAAATGTTGTCCTTACCACTGTCCTATAGAAAAGTTTGTTATGTGGATACCTTTATTGCGCGCAAGTGTCACAGGACCATCAATATTGTCCTATCCATCCCCTATTTCATATGGATATCTGTCACCTGACCCTACAGAATTCCGGGACCATTTATGCTTATCTGTCCTAGTAAACACAGAGCATATTCACGAAAATGTGCACATAATGTGTGGAGGTCCCATATGTTATTTAAAAGGCCCAGGCTGATCTTTATTGTATTTATGAATTTCCTGCACTTCACCTAGCTATTTTGTCACCCAGCACCCTCGAAATAGAAAATCAGTTGAAGACAGTGCCAGGAGGTTTCATATTCTCCTAGACTATTAACAGAGATCCCCTTGTCCTTCACAAAATTAGGCAACAAACGGTGCTTGCTATATTTTGTATACTTACATTTTTGGAATACGAGTTTCCAAAAAGCTATTAAAAATTCCATAAAGACCACTGTGTTGGAATCGAAATCTCGTTTATGGAAGGCGGGACTAAATTATTTCTGTCAAATAATCTGACACATTGTCGTTGAAAATTAGATTGCGCCGATCGGATTTCATTTCAGGCGTCACGTAAAAATGATGTAGAGCAGTAAATACTGCTTACATATCCGGCAATTACATCCATGTTATATTAAGGCACTCATTTGTCTGTTGCCTAGACCATTAATGCTTGCATGGCTGCTGCCGAAGCCCACAACTGAGCCCCAGGGCACAATGCGACGAGTGGTTTCTAGTCGAGCCGTTGTATGACACTCTTCCGTTCTACATTTTAGGCAATTTTCTTGATATAATTATATTGGTTTACAGTTAAAATGCAACCACAAATTAGGCGAACAAAATGACATAGTAGGAGGCCATGAGTTGATACGTAGCATAAAGGCAGATGTCACTGCTACCTGCCTTACCCAAAATGTAAGCCCATACCAGGAAAATGCTACTGACTAACAAAATATCATACTAAAATGTCATAAACCAAGTTCAAATTCTATATTTAGTCGCAGTTCTATTAAACATAGGCAGCCATTACTCCATAGGTGCCATTACGTGTGTCAATCGTCAAAGGTGTTTGACTTAGTTAATTAAGCAGTCATGGAAAGACTGAGTAAAAGAGTGAAAATGAGCGCTTTGGCCAAATTTCTATGTTTTTAGACAAATAAACTCCTATTTTTTGAAATAGGCAACTGTGTAGTTCTGAATCAGAGTTGTAGTACCTTTAAAACATGGCGATAGCAGACAATTATTACTTTCAGGATGACGACTGGCATCTGGCCAAACTTTATCGTTCACAGTTGTGAAAGTGCTTTTTGGGTACAGGAGCACGCTGTTGAGTTCAAATATCTCCTCAAAGTCCAAATCACTGATATTGGTGCCTGACGTAAATATTGCACGTGTGAAGGAAAAAAAGTAAAAATCATAATATTCGATTGCTTCGTCGTCGTCATTGGAAAAGCTGTATGTCACATTCGGCAGAACTGGAACCGTAAACAATCCTTGAATAAGCGGAGCGAAGAAACTTGTGTTTTTGGGCAATACATCGCCATGTTTGGCGTAGTTAACGTCAGTCAAGCGAATGGCTAATGCCACCGCGGACGCAAGAGACACATGGATTTTCTGTGATAAAAAGAAAAGATAAAAAGCATTACTTTTTATGCACGAACTCCTACGAAAGGTCAAGTGTCATTACTTATGAGTCCGCTTAGAAGCAGACTATTAGGTATTTAAATAAGACAGCTTAGAAATTTATCGGCTGGATTCCCTAGAGCCAAATTGCTTGAAACATGTGCAATAGATTAAGAAATATTCAGGAAGAGATGTCCAAAACTGCGATAGGTTTATTTACACCATTCTTTTTATAACCACTGCCAACATCATCCTGTGGCCTGTCACGCAAGGTAAGGGCTGTGGTTCCCTCTTTTCTCTGATACACAGTGGACTCAGACACTGTCTTTTGAGAAATGTGAAACATCTTTTCCCAGGAAAAAATTTGAAGCAAGCAAATATGGCATAATTTATTCAATCAAATAAATTTCATGACGGCTCGTCAGCTGCGGCTTCTTCGATTCATGAATAAATTACATCCAAAAATAAAGTTCACGATGGAAATGGAGCAAAACAACAAGTTGCCTTTTCTTGACGTCCTCCTGTTAAGAGAGGCTGATGGTTCAATAAGGCGAAGTGTTTATCACAAGGCTACCTGGAAGGGCCAGTACCTTCACTTTACTAGTTTTGTGCCAATCCAGTGGAAACGAAACTTGGTACTAACTCTCTTCCAGCGAGCTGAGAAAATTTGCAGCAATGAAACATAACCAACAGAAATTTCCAATTTCAAAGACACCCTACTTAAACGTGGATATCCTTCACGTTTCATTCAGAAATTCAGTAAACCTTTATGGCTGAAAATTACGGAACAATTTGTTCCAAAAAAGCCCATTTTTATATATCTACCCTTCAAAGGTGACAATGTATCAAATACAATCAAACGACGTTTGCGATGCACCATAGAGAGAACGTACAATGCAGCTGCATTGGTGTTCCTCAGCCCTATTAAAGGCCTTTCCGTTAACGGGACAAAAGATGCCTTGCCTTTGCACGCCACTCCAAACTGTGTCTATGAATTTACATGCACTTGCGGATGCAAGTACCTCGGGCGAACGCAAAGGCAATTGGCGACCAGGGCAGCTGAACATTTACCCTCTTGGCTTTTTAAACAGGAAAACAAAGTACCTCGATCCTCTTTTACAAAACATCTATTGGACAGTGGTCACTCTGTCGATGCGAAAAAATCTTTCCGAGTTCTTGTTCTAGCACGAACAAACCGGAGATTACGCTACATGGAAGCAGCCTACATACGGCGGGAGAAACCCGACGTATGTAAGCAATTAGAACATGTGGCTAACCTACAGCTGCCTTGGGGTCCATAGGCCTACATTTAGTCGCCTTTTGTATGTTTTTGTGTTGTTTCCCCCCAAATTTCCACCCTTTCCCGACTTAAGTTGACAATATGAATGTTCACTTACGCGTAAATTTGGCCTTGCTTTTATAGATTTTGTTGATATTCAAATTGTGCTAAAACCCACTTTTTATTCATTCATGCAAAGACGGGCCGCAGCTGACGAGCCGTCACGAAATTTAGTTGATCGAATAAATTCTGCCATATTTGCTTGCTTCAAATCAGACACTGTCATCCAAACTGACATTGTTAGGTGCGTTGGTGGGAACCAAAACTGCGACGAAAATGGGCATCACCCTTTCTTTCTGCTTTAACCAACTATGTCTCCAATGGCCTAAGTGGAATCGAACCCTTCAGCATACGGGTGTTTCGAATAAAAAATTCGGGAATAGGTAGACATTATGTTTGCTCAACTTAATTTACCTGGAAAATTGGATTGCACTCAATGAGGGGCCTTTTCTGGCTAAAATGTAATTTGAGCGCAGGTAGGTTGTTTGGGAGTTTATTAGCTTCCGTGATAAATTTTCCCTTTTAGGAGCAAATCGCCATAACGTTATATTGTCCCCAGCATACTCGCAACAAAACTAATGAAATCGATGTACAGAAAATTGATTGGTGTTTGCGTTAACAAGCATATTCCTATCTTCCCGAGGTTATGTTTTCTTGTTTACCCCGTTTATTATGTGACATAATTGCATATGAAATGTCTATTCGGCAAACATATTTTTGGTAAATAATCATCGAATCTGCACAAATACACTGATAATGAAAAGAAGAGTGTTTAACAGGGTTCATAAACTTCATATAAGTAATAATCATTGTTCTCAGATGGTCTGCGTGATGAATTCGGCATTTATGGTTAATTGGACCGACAGATGTGACAAAATGGGGCAGGTTATGAGTAGTGGTCATTGGTCACGTACATGGAGTGAAAATCACCGTCGCCTGCACGGCGTGAACTGTTACCAGAGCATGCGGGTGATATTTGGTCGCTAGATAAGGCGCCGTCGGCAACGGAAAAATACGCACATATTGGGCTTACTTTAAGTTTTGTTAGTTTTCGCAAAAAAATTTGCTTTATTTTCTGTTTTCTACTCTGCCGTATTCACTGCCCATGTTAAGAAGATCTGCACGAAGCAACTGATTCCTTAATGAAGGAAATCTGTCGGTTAATTATGATATATTTAGATGTATCTTGAGAGTAACAGAGTTTGAAAAATGTCAGTGGGTATCTTACCCACGAAAAAACAAGCAATTTAATGGTAACTTAACCACGCAGTTCCCTTAAACAGTTCAAAAAAATTCGTCCTGCATTTATGTCTAATTTCCAGATTACAAGGTATTCCGGGAATAGATTTTTATATTATGACGCAGCTTTCAATTATGTGAATTAAGTGATTGTCCTTGTATTTATTTTATAGAGCCCACACTTTACTGAATCAGCAGTGACATCTGTGATTATTTCGATTGTTTATGATTTCGAAAAGAATAATATGTGTGACAAATGTTTCTTTTTGAACAAGAAACAAACATCCAAATCGGCAAAAAAATCACCAAGCAAGCTCACGACCTTCGTCATTCCAGGGATATTTCGGGATCCCCGTTAGGTCCGGTCTTAGCAAGGTCTATAGTATGCAAACTCAGAATTTACTGAGGTTTTAGTTCACTTTCCTCAAAAAAACGTCTTCGGCCAATTTCCTTATAGCGCACTTCTTATTTATCTCACTTTTTAAAGCTTCATCGTTTGAATGCATTACTTGCTCGTCAGTAAAACTGTAAATTGCAGTTTATAAAATTTTGATTTTTAACATTTACCCAACTCCCATGGTCTTTTCCGTTACTCAAAAATATAGTAGTTAGATCGTGGAAGAAGATCACCGTCATTTTATGAATGGATGTGATGTAAACTTCCAGCCAAACTAAAACACACAAGGTGCCATGTTACCTGCTAGTAAATTATTCAACTGGAAAGACATACTGCAAGTTTGCAGAATCAAATAAATAGCGACGTAGAATCCAGTACAATTAGAATGTTACAAACAGAATGCATGCAAACGCAGCAACGGTAAAATGCACAACATCTATTGAGACTTTCCTCTCTCTTCCATCGCGCACCTTGCTCTGATGAAAACACAACGGTAAGACAACGGTAGATGGGGCAGTGGCTGCTAAAACTAAATGGCTCTTATATATTGTTAACCTCTACGCGATCGGTGTCTTAACGCATGAGTGCCATTGCGGCCCGATTGCTTGCTGGTATTTAGTCCTGCAGTTATCCGAAAAGACTTCCTTGAGGACTGAGCTATTTCCTCAGTTGGCAACTATCCAAGCCACAATTTATGCATACCACATGCATACCCCAGACTAATAAAGCTGAAGAATGCGTTAATTTGCCATGAAGACGGATGTCACATTGATGTATGGGCGCTCACATATCACTAATGGCTTTCGCATGTCCCCTTCTGCCCTGGCGCTCAGATTGCAGCCCCGCCAGTAGCCGTGCAGTGGCTATTATTTCAGGCAAATAAAACAGTACCGACAACGTCAGGAGAGACTGAAATAGCCATTCCTGGCTTCTAATTAATCGTGAGCCAGCCAACCCCAGGTGTAATCGAGACACCAATGTTTCAGAAGGAGGAGGATCTAGGTCCTGTATCTGTATTTAGACAACATCGTACATACCAATCAACTTGCGTTCGTCATCCTCAGGCTAAGCCGCAATTGTGTCCTTAATAGTATTAGCAGAAAATATATAAATGATTTCACCACTATGTCTTAACTGCGTATGCAAGCCTTGCGTATGTCCACCGGCTATTTAAAATAATCACGATTGAGGCATTTATTCTTACACAAAATGGCATTCAAACCTTTCCACCACGTCAACCGCTGGTCACCTAACTTTTCTAGCTCGCTCAACGTGACATAAAACGTGCCAATTTTTTGAGCTGGAAATAAGCACTTACACTTTTGAGGATAGAAGAGGAAATGTCAAAGCCCTGGCCAGCTGGAAGCGCGGCCATCACAAATGTACATTTAGCGGCGGCTCCAAGTGCTCCATTTGCCGAAAGCATATATCGCCAAAGACGTAAGGCATCGTAGGCTATAGCATTCGACGGATCCACCTGGATGATGGCAGTCTCGCTGTTCATACAGATGGACATATTACTCACCATGTCAATAAAGTACAAAGAGAGAGGTTGGCGGGCCAGGAGGATGATGGCTACAATGTAAAGTGTAAACAGGTTTAAATTATTCCTCTTTTAATTTAAGTTTTAAAATAAAACCGTGCAATTAAAGGCAAAAGATTATGCTTAGAGGCTGATAATAGAGTTTACTTCTGATTATGTCTTGCCTTCCTAGGACAAACTGGCAAACTGGCATATGCCATTACACGTTCATTCAATCTGACCAATAAACTAATAATTCCTGAATTGAAACGTTGTTAGCGACATCAGGATTGAGACGTAAGAAATTTAATACTGATTTTAGATATCAATTGCATACCATGCAAGGCAGCTATTTCCTGCCTCACTAAACATTCCTCGTGAATAACCTTCCTTAGCACAGAACCATTCTAATGCAAAACAAACATAGATGTTATAGTATTGTCTACAAGACAAGGAATAAGCATACGCTCTCAAAAGTACGTGCACTCGGACTGATAAATTAAGAGTTCCTGAACGGGAACGCCTTCAGAGAAATCAGGAATGAGACAAATAATAATTCGAGACGGGAGTGACAAAGACAAAAACTTTACCCACAAGTCCTACCCCCAAGCGAAGCATAATACACGCGGACATTATTTATGTCAAAAAGGATGCAGACATTAACATACATATCCTTCTGAAATATCTGGCTAGGACATTTACATGTCTACGAGGAAACATGTACATGGTCTCTCATAATTCGCTTGCATTTGCGAGTGTGATATCAATTTATAGGTACTTCCTTTATTTTTCTCCTAACTTCCTAGTGAACATCCTCGCAAGGCTTTAAATATTCACCCAACCTTACCAGGATAAACAGAGTGTTGGAGAAACACGTTAAAATTTGATCGGGTTGAACGGCTTGTTGGTTATGCCATGTATGTTGTGATAATTTTTAGCTAATGTATCCTCCAGTGACATGCAATATATTGCCAGTGTGGATTTTGTACTATTGAAACATTAGAAATCGGGGAATTGAAAAAAATTTCAACAGTCAACTAAAGATTCATATACTGACCGCAGTAGATTGCATAAATCCTCAATCGGTGCCATATGTCTTGTCGTGAAATTTACCTTCACAAGGATTACAAAACCGCTTGACAATCCTCCGAGGGTCACTGTTCAACTGCAGATGGTGGACTGTGACTACATTGAGTCCCTCCCTGCCAGGTGCTATCCTTGAGAGATACAGCTGCAAATTCTGGGCAAGTGCACTGAACGTCAAGACCAATGGACTGGCCTCGAATAGCACTACAACATTCTTCCAGCCATTCTGTCTCAGGAATATCTTTAAAGATCGAATAATTGTAGAGTCCTTTAGATTCACGGCGAAGGAGGTCTTTTCTGAGTAGCCGGGTTGCAATTTCTCAGAATGCCTAAAGAAGTCAACATCTTGGCAGAGGTAACTGATCTGGTAGAGGTTTCTGTGGGCTTCAGATGAGTCTGCTCCAAGGGCAATCCAATCAGTGATAAAGTGGCAGTTGCTTCCAAGTCGTGGGCCCAAGAAAACGGAATAACCAGCACTGGAGTTTGCCAGGAGCCGAGCTACTCTCAAGAAACTAATAACACCGGAAAAATGTTTTTCCTCGATCAGACTACAGCCGGAGACAACTCTAAAAACAAAGTCAACATCCTCTGATGCTAGTTGTCGATTTGTATGGACTATTGCGTAGTCAAGTGTAGTCAAGATTGTCTCGTAGGTATCATAAACACTGCCCTCTGGCCAGCAATGCTCATCGATGTCCCCAAGGTACAGGTTCAGCTTGGGCGGCGTCTGAGCCACGGCAGAGGTTAAGATCCATATCCAACAGACGGTGTTAAGAGTGCACGCCATTTCGAAGGCCTGTTCCAACCGCATATGCCGTAGTTCTGCTGCTGAGCCGAGAACTATTCGAACATTAAAATATTAAAGTAAGGGCGTCACCTTGGCTGGAATATAAGTGGTTCGTCCGTGAGGGATAGTAGTTAAAGTTCGAGGCTTACCCAAAACAAATAAATTCCTCTTTAATTGCAGCTGCTTCGGCGTGTTTCTTGCTGCATTACACACGCAAAAGTGCAGTGCTGAATTGCTGACTTTTGATAATTGTTTAAAATTACTTTTCGATTACGATGGGAGGCACATCCATTTGCGGCTAGCGGCTGAGTTTTAGCCTCGTGCGGCACGCAACACAAAACCCGCTTTGGCTTTTAATTAAAATAGGTCCTTATAATAACCTCAAAATAACTTTTACTGAAATATTCAATTCTTTAAAACAAAATATAAAGCACTACTTATTGTACCTGTTAATTCTCAAGATAGCTAAATCTGGAATATTCTTCCTCATTTTGCAGAATAATTATTTAAACATTCGGATAAGGGTCACTATGTCAGCCTAGCACGACTGTCTTATATCTGTTTACCAGATTTTTATAATTTTTGCTTTCAATTAAACTTGGGAAAAGGCAAACTATGCAGAGACCCGTCAACGAACTATCTCATGAAGGCGCCTTTTAAAGAAGTTATGTATACTAGCACCCTCGTACTTGATCCTAACCACATATATTGCCAATGTACTTGTAGACTTTTATTCTTCTCGGAGATGAGTGCTTACGTTTTGGGCGGGGTTGCAAGTATAAGCCAAATGGCCTTCTACACTAGCAAAAACGTCTAAAGATAACTATAGCAGAAAACACTTGAAATACATATCCTTTTTTACTTTGTTTCCTAATAAATGGAATAGTATCTACATTTATGCATAATGCATTTCAAGCATCATCCCATCTTTCGAGGAAGACATAAAATATATGGTACGCCAACAATATAAGTACTCTAAGAACATAAGACACAACAAACGTGCTCCTAATGTTTACAAAATGGATTGCGATTGGATCCAGGAATTCTAATTGAATGGACTAGTCACTGGCCAGCCTGTCAATCTGCGCCCTTAGGAAAAGGATTATTCCTGCAACGGCTCTATAAACAACAACTGGTGAAACGCCCTCCTTTAGTGAAATGTACCTCAAACAATCTAGAAAGACAAACCAGTTCATTCTCGTAAAACCACGTAGGAAACTATATTCGAACTGGAGGTTGTTTGGCAAGGACCACCCTTGATACCACACGTATTATTGAATGATACTTAAAGGCAAACTGTACTGAATAACTTTTTTCCAACCGTTACTTTACTCGCATGTACTTATTTATTCATCTTTGTACGGACGGGCTGGTTGATATGAGTGGTATCCCGTCCAACGATAATAAAACGTCTTTATATTATATGGGTTGTTCCCAAAAGGACCAGATTTTTACCATAAATGTTATGCATAAAAAGATTCGATTAATATCACACTGTAGACGACTAACCATGCTGACATTAGCTTACACATTATGAATGGTAGGCATTCGCATTTGCGAGCAATCCTCATCCTTTAAAGGCCTTGTTTTGCTTTCATAACACAGTTAGGAATGCCGGTGATGGAGTAGGATGCCGTAGCTCATGAAGCCAACCAATCCGTCAACGCCTGCCCTACGTATGACACGGGACCAATGTGCCCAGGTTTCACACAATAGGAGTGGTTTGCAGCTCGGATCAAAACGCAGTGTGGGTGCCTTAGAGGCCACAGCCTGCAAATGAGTCCTGAATACAGGACCGAGTTGCCCCGGTGTTTCGTGATAATTTTCTAGCGCCGCAGATTGTTTTGCTGAGTTTTTCTGCGCTGAGTATCCTGGAGATGGAATTCTCAGAGTGAACCTCATTTTTTCTTCCTCCTCACAATCATCAATAGATTGTTTGCGTCTGTTAGCCCTTTGATGCGGTGATTGGGTACAGGTGGTTTGCGCTGCATGAACCTGTGTTTGGGCTTGCGGCTACACTTCCCATACTTGGTATTTATGATGGCTGAGGAGTCAGAAGTACGCATGCAGTTCCATGATCCGGTCTCTCTGTTGTTCCAGCACATATTGCACGTACTCTGTTTAGATGCACGTACACTGGCAAGGGAATGACCGAATTACTGATACCTTCAGTCACTTTTACTCGAAGCATCTTTTCCCAGGTGCAATGTTGACGCTTGCGTACACCACAGAATTTACTGGAACCATAAATTTCACGAGTGCTCATCCGCTGCGTCCTCTCGCTGCATAAAGTGAGTAACGAATGACAAAATACATCAATTGTATTCATACAGAAGAGGTCATAGAAACAGGTCAGGAAGATCAATTAGTAAATTAGGCTAATTAGTCTAATTAGTAACGTCCGTAAGTGAAACACTGTGGATACGGAGATAGGGAAAAAACGTTCAAGCAAAAATGCAGGCAGGGAGATTTGAATCAGGGAGCCGGATGTTACCAGGAGAAAGCAAGGTTCACAACATGCTCCAGTTGTTTACATAGGTAGGGTTTTTTTCCCGTCGTATAGAGGCTGCCTCCAGGTAGCACAATGTACGAGTTGTTCGTGCCTGAACATGTACTCGGAAGGATGTTTTGGGATCTACAGAATAGCCCGTATAGGCAGAAGAGCCAAGTGTATAGACAAGTTGACGAAGTGGCAATGGGCACACCACCTGACCCTCCCCCCACCCACGTAGACCGCAGCTCCTGTGACACAGATATTGGCATCACTTGCAAAGTTTGTAGAGTGCATTGTCCTGACCGACTTATTAAACAGGTGTTCCTACATACATTGCATTTAACCTCCGGTGTCGCTCTTACACTCACCTTCCGTCAAGTTGCGGGGTGCTGCCGTAGCTGTCCGGAGTCGCGTTCGAGAGTGCTGCCGACTATCCATGTCGTCTTCGGTCTGCCTAGCAAGCCCGTTAACCATTGTCTGCACGCTTGTGATTAAATCTCTGGCTTAATGATGCCGTGACGTCGATCGATAGTTTTATCTTCATCTTCATCTGTTTGCTGCGCTCGCAAAAAAAACTCGTTCGCCGGCACGCACCCGTCGTGCCCCGGTGACTTAGTGAAACGGCCGGTGAAAACACTTATTCTCCCCATCGTTGAACTGCTTGTTCACTCTATTATTACCGTGTTACTGATTTTCCTTTAGCTTTTTCACTTCCGCCCTTTTCAATTGGCAGTTTACCAGTTGTCAGACCTAGTACTTGGATCTACTATGCTATTGAAAATAAAATACTCAACGCTCCTTGAGATAATACCCAGAAGATTACGCAACCTTTACTCATTCATACGTCAAATTCGATTGATAAAATGGATTTTTATCAAAACATCGGCAACCGCACTCCTTGGGGATAAGTCTCTGCGAGGTGCTTTTCAGCTCCGGAGTGCATTCTCTTTTTAAGATGGCAACCTAAATTCGCCTTCAATGGCAATAGGAAGCCTACTTTTAGCCTCCGTTTTTTTCTTCAGTCGATGCTTATTTATTTCGGTTGTTTAACAGATACAACCTTGTAGTGGTTGTTTCGAGATGGGTATAGCATTTTTGGAAACCACTGTTTGGGAGTTTTTGAATTGAAATTTTTCAAAAACGCCTGTGGAGGGTGAAGTTACCTAAGCATTCCTAAGTTTTTAAAATCTCTCGACATGGGGTTCAAATCATTCGGTTATCTTTTGAAGACTGTATAAACAGCAAACTTTAATAAATCCATAAATTTCAAGAGGACTCTTCAGTTGCCACCCCTCATTGCATAACGGGAATGAACGTCAGAGAAAATATACAACTGAAATCATACAGAAAAATCGTTCAAAAATGGCAAGGTCACTGTATATGGCCGAGGCATTCGATAAAGCTAAAATTTAAACGCTGTCGACAGCAAGAAACTGGTGAAAAAATGTCTAGGCAAAAATAAAAGAAAATTTGGTGAGGGATGTGTAAACCAGGAGTCAGTGTTACCAAGGTAGAGTTAGGTTCACTACATGCTCCAATTGTTTACATAGGTAGGGTTTAAACCGCCTTATGTAGGCTGCCTCTAAGTAGCGTAAGCTGCGAGTTGTTCGTGCTTATACAAGTACTCGGAAGGAGGTTTTAGGGTCCATGAAGTGGCCGGTATCTAGCAGGTGTTCAGTGATTGATGTGCGAGGAGTTCGTTTTTCTTTCTTAAGCAACTAGCTAGGTAAAAGTTCCTTTGCTCTGTTGGCCAATTGCCTTTGCGTTTGCCCTATGTACTTGCATCCCGTTATGCAATGAGGTCTGGCAACTGAAGAGCCCTCTCGAAATTTATGGATCCAGTAAATTTTGCTGTTTATACAGTCTTCAAATTTTCACCAGGGTAAAGAAGCTTTAAACATTTGGCTACCGCAATAGTTTGAAGGGTACTCGCTTATTCCCATGAAGCACAGCAGTGCACTCATGATAACTCGTGAGTTTTTTTAGCCTATATGTATATCTGATGCGCGGGTTCAAATCCCGCCAAACGCCTAGAGTTTTTCACACTTGGGTCAACTCAAATTAAGCTTATCTGCCAAACCAACTTAATGTGTAAAAACAGTTCAATGTTTGTAAGTTACCCACTGCCTTAGCATTGCTTTGAATAGATAAAACTACTTGAATTACTGGTATCATTAGAATAACGAGATTGTAGATCCTTTTGGGTAGGGAATTTGAAAGTTCGCAAATGAATAACGGAATCAGTTTAACAGGAAACACGAGAATAGCCCAATTTATCACGGGTAGTTACCCATTAATCTTATTATCAGAAGACGAAGATGCGATCACTGGAATAAGAGTTTTATTTGCCTGACGTTTCGGATTCCGTCGGGAATCCTTAGTCATAGGTAATCTTACACAGGTCTGTGACATGCGCAGATAAAACCTAGAGACTGTCCATTTGTAGCTTTATGGTTAGGATTATTGGGGACACTTGGGAACGTGCTCGATATTTTGAGTGAATAAGAGCATTTCTAGTCGCCCATTATAATGTCAGTGAAAGCTAGTACTCTATGTAACTATCTGTCAACGGTGACCTAAAATAGCGTGATAACTAAAACTGGTAAATCTGAAAATTTTGTTAAGTAACTCAGATAAAACATTGCTTAAATATGTTGATATGATATAAGAAGGCGCTGTCTGCCCTTACGATATTTTTTCTCTTGTCAGTTAGTGTTTTGTATTAAAATTGTCTAAATAGGAACAAATATATAGCTTGCTTTGTTTATGCGTAGATTAAACGTTTATTTACAAATTCATTATATAATCATGGACGTGCGTAAACATTTCTTGACAGACCTTGTTTATCTGTAGAGCACATATGTCAGTTTTCCTGTTAACTATAAACGGGCTTCTTATTAGGAATGTCGTTATATTAGCTAAAAAGATGCTGCGCGTTTTTTCCCAATTTAGGCGGTATGTATGAACAGTTAGCCGTACTTTTCACCGGACTCTGCCAATATTCCATCAAGTCCAACAACTTATTATCGTAAACGCTAAGGCCTCCTATGGTTTATACGTTGAAAGTGCAATCACCAAGGCACAGGCTGAGGGCATACCACAGTATTACACACTTTTCTTCTGTACAAGGTAAGCTGTCAACATCCATGAGTCGTCTAGGTGGTAAATTAGGTCACATATTCATCTTTTATGATTATTCAATAAAATAAAATAAAATAATAATTGTTCTTATGCAATCATTATGAAATATTTTGATAACAATGTACCTTCATTTCGACATGCTCCCGAATTGAAACTATTATGCCTGTATTATTAAAGTACGTGACCTTACTTTGAGAAGAAGAAGACCCGATCGCTGGGACAATATGTTTATTCGCCTGACGTTTCGATATCCATCGCGGATTCGTCATCAGAGACATGAGTAGCAGAAAGGTTAAGTATGCACAGACGTTTGCAGTATTTATAGGACACAGTCATTACTGCAAGCATATGGCGACAAATAACGTTAATTACCTTCTTGTGCGTGGACTGCTTGTTGGACGGCACGTGGCCTCTGACCTGTTGAACTTTCGTCACGGGCGGTGAGCTCGGGCATGATGATTGCTCGGCGGTCTGACTCCCC
>JAYGXS010000001.1:72984376-73049614 GCA_036362985.1 Ligula intestinalis | reverse complement strand
GCAAGAGGTTTTACTAGAAAAGTAAGATGCATTGAATTAAATGGGGTGCGGTTAGTTATTGAAACACGAGCGATAGCGGTCGAACGGCAGATTAGATTCTCCAGTAGTAGATGCGCAATGTTGTTGAATTCTTGAAGCCAGAAAGGTCTGTGGTAGGCTTCATGTTCTGTTCAATGAAGATGACTTCGAATATTTGAAAGTTAGTCACAAACACACGCACGTATGTCTGAAGATGCAAGTTATTGTACTGCTAAACCATCTACCAGGCAAGCGAGGAAGCCCCGATCAAGAGCTTTAGGTTGCCAGTTAAGATTTTTATTGAACCAAAGTGTTGGGGCGGAGCGTTCCGCAAGTTCTGACCCACAGAATAGATTCCCATAACCTGAAAATATATCATTTCAACTCAAATCGTGGCTATTTAATACAACATATATGATACCGGCGGGATGACAAACCAGATTCTTAAAGGCATTCTAAAAAATAAGTTTTCACCTACGAAGGATCCAAAAGATCTGAAGACGGTCTTTATCCTGGCAATAGTTAAGTCAAGTCAAGTGTATTAACGGAAGTAAAGGCAAATGCCTTTGAACTCTCTCTTGATACATGGTGTTTAAGAAATGCATCGGCACAACCGAGCCTTCCAAAGAAGTCCTTGACACAATTGTCGACAACTTCTCGCTCGTTTCAAGCAATACACTCAAACTCAGTTCACACGAGCCAGCAGTGTAACTGAGCAAGAAGAGCAGACAGTGAACAAACTCCTTAGATATGGTTAATAATTCAAAATGAAATGTCGTTTTTGGTTTTAAGGAGAAAAACTGTCGCTCGTGGGGGAGAGTATGTGAATGCTAGGAGCAGGATGCTTCTGTGATTGTTGGTGGCAGCCATGGCGAGTCAAATCTACATCCGAAGGGCCAGACGAGGAGGAGACCTCAGAGTCACCAGAACGTCCTCAAGAACCGGAGATGCGACCATGATACGCTCTTGCTTTGTCAAGAGCAGAGGAACCCACCACATCGTCAGCAGTCGGTTTACAGGTCGATACGAGAAAGGGCGTGACAGGGCCGCGAAGCCTAGGACCATAGATGTGATCTCAGACACGATCAGCGCACTTCCCATAGTGAGCAGAGACTTCTGGTTTAAAACGCGCTCAAAATACATTTTATTAAATAATTATGATAATAATACTACTTAAAATTTACGATTAATATATAGTTATAGCATTTCTGTGTTTTTGATTCGTAGTATTCCATCTCGGCGTTACTCATTAAATCGGTGCTTATCAAGCTTTGTGTTAAAAACATCCACAGATGGGGATATGACTATCTCCGCTGGCAGGGCATTCCATGCCTGGATTACCCTCTTAGAGAAAAAGAATTTTCTTGGGTCAAGTCTTGCCCCTGTTACGCGTAATTTGAGGGGGTGTCCTTGCAGCCTAGAGGTAGCGGCCTGCTCAAAGAAGTCATTTGTTTGGAGGCAGCAATCCGGACCACGCAGCGTGTGAAATGCCTGGATAAGGTCCCTGTGTAGCTGCCTGTTATCCAGAGGAAACAAGTCAAGCTTTACCAATCGGGTCTCATAAGGAATGTTCCGTTGGCCTCGTACTAATTTTGTGGCATGTCTTTGTACCCTTTCGAGGGTTTTTCGGTCTTAGGCTGTCTTAGGTCTCCAGACTTGGATGGCAAATTCCAGTCGGGGTCGCACGAACGTGCCGAAGATCTTGCCAAATACAACTTTATCAAGCTTAGCAAAGGCGCGCTTGATTAGATACAAGCTCGACATTGCAGAGTTAGCCACTTTCAGGCAGTTGAGTGATGGCTTCAGTGAAGGTGTGAATCACACCCCCAGGTCTTTCTGAGCCTCTACCTCTGGCAGTGGCGTGTGATTTAGGTAATACACCCTTCGAGGCGCAGTGCTGGTTCTACCGAATCGCATTAAGTTGCATTTGGCCACATTGAATGGCATGAGCCAAACGGTCGACCATTGCTCCAGTCGATGCGAATTTGCCTGGAGGTTTACTTCATCGTCTTGGTTGTATATGACCTTCCAAAGTTTCATGTCATCAGCAAACATTGTGATTTCGCAGTCTAGTCCGCTTATGCTGTCATCAATATATATAAGGAAGAGGATAGGGCCAAGAACAGATCCCTGTGGAACCCCGCTCTCAACTGCTACCTCCGCCAACCGTTGTTCACCAATACATACGGTCTGGGTACGACCAGTCAAGAAGTTTGCGATCCACTGCAAAAGGTTGCCCCTTACCCCTATACGGCTGAGGTTTTATAAGAGACGTTGATGGGGCACAGTGTCAAATGCCTTCTTGAAGTCTACGAAGACTGTATGCACCGTATTCCCTTCATCGAGCGCTCGGGTCCATTTTTCTAGACAAAAGAGCAGATTGGTCAAGCAGGACCTTCCCCTGCGGAATCCGTGGTGCTTGTCAGAAAGAAGTTGATTTTACTCCAAAAAGTGCATCAGCTCGCGTTTGACTATGTGTTTCATGAGTTTGCAGGATATTGAGGTGAGGCTGACCGGCCTGTAGTTATTTGCGGTCGCCCGACTCCCACTTTTGTGAATGGGTGCGATCCACACTGCCTTCGAATCGGGTTCACTTGTCCAGTATAAAGAGAGGCTCGGAAGAGTAGGTACAGGGGTACCGTGACCTCTATGCCTATCTCTGTCAATCGCTTTGCAGGTATCTCATCCGGACCTGAAGATTTCGTTTCTTTAAACTGTGGAAGTTCTCGCAGAACGGTAGCTTCCGTGAGTGCAACTGAGTCTATGGTCTGAATCTCACCCACGCTGTAGTTTACAGCAGTGAACTCAGCCTCTCTGGTAAAGACCGACTGAAAGTAGCAGAATAGATGCTCCGCCTTTTCGTTAACCTCGCAAATTCCTACACCGTCGTCTGTTTTTAGCAGAAGAATAGGGTCTCTTTTTCGAGTGCATTGTCTAACAGAGTTGTAGAAAAGCTTTGGGTTTCCTACTGCACGGTTATTAGATTACTCTCGAAGTTTTGGTGGCTAATTCATATCAGGCACTTAACCCTGTTTCTCTGCGCCTCATACCTTTTGTGCGATTCTGGGGTCCTCTCTCTGCGATAGGTTTTGAACATCCTTCCTTTGCAGTTTGCTTCTCTCTTTAGCGTCGGCATTAGCCATTGAGGCCTATTTATTACTTTTTTAACCGCGATAGGACATAAATCGGTAATTAGTCCGTGTAATAGGGCTTTGAATGCCGACCAATCATCGAGAACGCACCCGGTGAATGTTTCATTCCAGTCTTTCCCGCTCACTGTGTTTTTTATTTGTGTATAGTCCCCTCTCCAGATGCTGCATCTGGTTATCGCACTAAGATCTGGCACAGAGAAGAGTGAATACTCCCACTTTAGCACTACGCTATCACTTTTTCCGAGCAGTGGTAAACAATTTACGACATCCACACTATCAGGCGCTTTGGCAAGTATTAGATCCAAGCAATTGGCTCGTTGCCCTTCGCGTTGTCTGGTTGGATATAGAACGTGTTGCGTTAGGAAAGCTTTTTGTACTGTGCGCAGGATTCGTCGATGGAAATGTACTTCTGAGCCGGGCGCAGAACTCACGTTCCAGTCGCTATGGGGAGCGTTAAAGTCCCCCATGATCATGACATCGGATCGCCTAGTAAATTCTTTGACTCCTTCTATCAGACTAGTGTTCGACTGTTGGTCGCTCGACGGTGGACGGCAGAGCGCCATGATGTCAAGGGTTTGTGACCTCGGCGTTCTAACGATGAGTAATATTGCCTCTATATTGCCCGAAAGGTTTTCGGATTTGTTGGACACGAGCAGGCCGTGTCTAACATAGATTAGCACACCTCCGCCTGACTCTATCTTTTCGGAACACTTGAAACCCGGGGAGAGCAATTTCCTGATTGTCTACCTTCGTGGACAACCTTGTTTTGTGTTATACAGACGACGGCTGGTTCCAGTTGGCGCATAATAATCTTAAGCTCATCTAATTTGGAGAGCAGGCTCTGTGCATTGGTGTACATGCACTTTAGTTTGGTTGTACGGCGTAATCTGGTTGTATCAGTCACTTCCTGCCCGTCATTCGGCGTATTACGGGTTAGTTCGATGTCTTCGTCTGAATTATCTTCCCGTTGAAGATTTTCAGGCCTGCCTCGCCATTCTTGTTCCTCGACTGAAATTCCGCTACTAGTTCTCGGCGTTTCAGCCGTTCCTCCAGAGAGTTGTCCGGTTGAAAAAACCTCTGTATGCGCGTGACGTTGGTTATTTTTTTTGACAGGATTACCTGAACATGTTCCTTGTTTTTCAGTATAATTTTAGCGGTCTGGGTCGCGGCATATCTGCGGTATCTGCCGGCCTTTTCCTGATACGAAATGACTTCAGCACTTCAAATTCTTTACCTGGCGGGATTAATTAAGGGTTAGTTCCTAGGCTCTACGCATAAGTGTGGATACTCAAAAGCCATCTTTGGATCCGAACTCACGAGAAGACGATATGATTTGATTAAATTACCAATCGATCGACAAAGTCTCCGTCGACAACGCTGTGTTCTTTTCCGGTTGTGACTCCGAAGGTCAATTAATAGAACTCTCTCGCCCTTGTTAAGAGTTATCGAAGCACCCGATTACCTCACAAGCGGAATGTAAGCGAGGTAAAGGTTATTTGCACGACAGAGCAGGAAACTTATCGTTTTTTGCACAGCCTAAATCTCAGAGAAAGCATTCTTCCATTCCAAGAAACTTTGATAGAAATTACTTGTAATTCTTTCTCCGATGACAAATTGATAGGCAGATTTTGCTTTTAGCCACCTGCAAGGTATGTTAAAGTCGGCGATTCTCTTTTATCATCAGCTTCCTCAAACTTCTAAGAGAAAGTCCTTTAAAAATGTATGTTTTTTGCGTGTAATCACTACCTTGGGATATAAAATAACATTTAAATACTATTTGTCGAAACTTTCAAGCCCATAGTTTTTATATTTTTAATTGCTGTATTACTTAAGCTATCTTCTGGACGGCACCGGAAATACTGCGCCACCCATGTGAATATCCACTGGGAACTCAGAAGGGTGATTTCTATTCCTTTGCCATAATTGCATATGAACTTTTGTGTCATTCACCGCCCTTCGAAGACTGGGGCCTGACCATCGCTGACATTCATCAAAGAATACATTCAGGGAACCCTGTTTTCAGATCAAAGTATGACGTAGGTGCAGGCATGAGTGATTCATCACACGGCCTTAGCGTTTTAGAAAAACCACTACTGCAGTGCTTACTGTTAACCATGATTTAGTGTGACGGTTATATTTTCATATGCATTGGAATTTATTTTTCAGGGATGTTAATATTGTAGACCACTTGCTGGCAATGATGCAAAATATTCTGATCAACTGGAGACTGAAGTACAAGAACGAACATTAAAGCTGAAGGAAGAAAAGTGGAAGACGGAGGATCTCATTGCTAAAATGCTGCCACTGTAAGTTTCTCGTAAGACAGTGCTCACACTTAGACCTCTACGAAGCATTTTTTCACAGTGACACTCATGCCTGGGCACATTTTCGCGATTTCTTAAATAGCTCTGCCAAATTTCCTTTTTGAACATTTTTCAGGCTGGTTGCTTAGGCTCTGGTAGCTGGAAACCTAGTGGATCCTGAAGCCTTCGACAACGTCACCATTTACTTCAGTGACATTGTGGGATTCTCCTTGATCTCCGCCAAATTTACTCCACTACAAATTGTTGACTTGCTCAATGATATCTACACCCTATTTGATGCAACAACTGAGAAGTTCGATGCTTATAAGGTTGATCTATACTGATTGTTTTAGTAGAAGCACTAATAATGATTATTCGTCTAAGTAAAACTCTTAGTTGCATGTACGCTCTAGAAGATGACGTAAGACGGTTGATTTCATTTTTGAGCATGCTAGATTTGGATAGATTTATTTTGAAAAATTAAGCCAGCTGACTTTATCTGAGGAAGTATGGGTGAGTAACATACACCCTCACAGGCATTTTTAGGCAAACCCTCCAGGTGTTGCTTCGGACAGCACCTGACAACAATTATATAAGGATTTTTTAGACAGATAATACAGGTAAAAGAAGGCGATTGCAATTACCGTGGTTTTTTCGGAAATTAAGAATTCGACCAGTCTTATGCTTGCCTGGTTCAGTGTAGAGAACATTACTTATTGAGTACGAGACGACTCGACCACTGGGACAATACTTTTATTTGTCTGACGTTTCGAGATCCGTCGCGGATTTATCATCGAAAGCACAAACAGAAAGCAGTAACAAATGAGGGTAACATATACACAGAAATTTGCAGTATTTATAGGATATTGTCATGACTGTAATCATACAACAACAATTAACGAGAATTGCCTTCTTGCACCTTGATATTTTGCCGCCCGGCATGCGGGCTCTGACTTGCTGAACTTTCATCACGCGTGCTGGAATCGGACGTGATGATTTTTCGGCCATCTGGCTCTCCGGTGTTGGCGACTTGCTTTGGCCAAAATGAGAATCAGTACCGAATATGGCTTGGGAAAATCGTTGCACTTGTTTATGGATTGGAGGCCCGTGAACCATGAATCAAGTAATTCTCGGTTCACCTTATTATGAACCTTTGCGAGAATTTTGGCCTCATCGAATTCAAATGTGTGGCTGGGTGTCGTCGAATGAGTCGCAATGTGAGAATGGCATCATTTCGTTGCACTGCTGCTGCGTGTTCGGCAATTTTCGTCCTGAGAAGTCTGCCAGTTTCTCCGACATAGTTGCCTTGCCCGCAACTGCGCCAAATCCTGTAGACGACTCCAAATACTTCTTGCCGTGGCAGTGGGTCTTTCGGTTTCATTATCTGACGTTTTATGGTTGCCTCCAGCCTGTGTGCGACTCAAAGACCAAGTTGTGCGAGTAGGCGGTTGATGGCCTCCGAGACGCTTTTGACGTACGTGATCGCTCGCCAAATGTTTGGGTCGGGGCGATTTGTTGGCAGTCTCGTTTGCGCAAGCACTGGTTGACGAAGTTGCGTGGGTAGCCATTTTCTCTGAGCACCCGTCGAAGGTATTGTACTCAAGCAACTTTGTTTTCTGGTTCGCTGCAGTGCATCTCAACATGCCGGCAGAGCGTCCTTACGCAATTTCGTTTGTGGCTGATTGGGCGGTTGTTGTTGTAATTCAAAACTTGCACCGTGTACGTCACTTTCCTGAATACTTTAATCTCTAGGTCCCCACAATTTTCACGACTGATGAGGACATCACTTATATTGTGGAAAAACGTTTGTGAATATCCATCGCAATATTCTTCAAAAGCCCTCTTGTCTCAATTCCAAAAAAATGGATTTTTAAGAACTTTCTGAAACGAATTCGCCACTATCTTATTCCTTCACGTACACTTCTATTCAATCCCATCAAGTGACGTCACTAACTTCGAACTTTTCTCATCGTTGTTCATAAACTTGTTCCTGTAGAATCTAGAAATGTATTGAATGATTAGCAGCGAGGACCGCTATGTGACCGTCCTATGAGCTTATAGTTCAGCGATGTTTTGAAAAGGTATTTTGACGTTTCGTCTTCCGCAATTATTCTAGGAAATCTAATCTGATTAGCAAAAATTACAAGATTTGGATGATATGCATATATATTCATAGCCATCACCTTTGTTTGTTGATCGTTGTAATGCTTGCTGTACACTTGTCGCCTTTAGGAATGACTAAACGCTATTGCTGACATTCCGCGTAATCACTGTCCAGATATTCACTGAAGAACAAACTGCACCCCATTTTCACAATTCCATCGCCAAGGTCTCTTATTGTTTGCATTAATTGGTGCCCACCCTTTTAACTCCTGCAAACAGGCAGTCCATATAGGTTTTTCATCGTTTGGCTATTTGAACTGGAACAGAGTAAATAGAAGCTAACGAAAATACAAATAATCTGCTCCCAAAAACAAATAAAATATCATCACCCAGATTAAACCTTGCTTTTACAAGCGACTTCAATGTTACAAAAATTAAAATTTACATTATTTAATGGTAATATACAGCTTTAGTCAGGTAAACATTTCGTACGGAGGAATTTATCTGTTGGTACAATATTATATAAGTCCAATTAAGTTATAAAACCGTTAAATGTGGATTTTAAAATGAAATCTTATAAATTCCGTATTATTACAGAATATTCATTGACTACTGTAGAAGAGGATATCGAAGCTGCAAAATTTATAAACACCGTTTGTGTATAAAAAGCAAGTACGAAGTTACGTAGTTTGAAAGGGTAGTACAGGTTCGAATGACCCATTTCCAAAAGATAAAGAGGCTTTAAATGCGGTCAAATAATATGCGGATAAAGTTGGCTTACTCTCATCGCTTTCTAAGTGCTTCCTTCAAAACTGCCTCCTACATTGCTAGTGAATGACTAAAACAGGATAGAACGCGCAGTGGCTTCTCATTTATTGGCTCAAGTGACCTACCAGTAACATTTACTAAAACCTTCTTGACTTGCAAGCCACAGGTGGAAACAATTGGTGACGCCTACATGTTGACCTCTGGTCTTCCTATCCGCAATGGCAATCTGCACGCAGGAGAGGTTGCAACCATGGCCCTAGAGCTGCTCAGTCTCAGTGCTGCCCTGTTAATTCAGCACCTGCCTGATGTGCAAATGCTCCTGCGCATCGGCATCCACTCGGGTAAGTCCATGTTTGTGAATACTTATACAGATTGGTAATTACAACAAAACGACCGAGCATCTTCACTTAGAAGAAAATACTTGTGAATAATTATGCTACTACCAGTAGATACTCGTGGGGGGCACTCGTAAACAGTTTTGGCGAGCTGAAACCTTTGTTCTGAGGTGGCGTATTAAACTTTGTGCATGTCTTCAGATTTCAGAGCAACTGTGAACATTGGGTTGCAGTGCGCTATAGAATTACTCACTAATGTATGCACACGGTTACTTTTTAGCCCACGTTTCTCTGTGTGTTGCTCTGTTTTGGTCGAAGGGAAAACATCTGCTACTATTTTTATCGGTACTGACAGTAACTCGGTTGGTCTCTTGTCAAATCCTGTACGGAACTCAGAACATTTTTTGTGGCCTAAAGCCAACGTAGGGGGGTGTCGTACTAAACATTCCGAGTAGCCTCGGCTTCCACAACAAGGACCAATATTTTACCGCGAGGCTCTTAAGGACTAAAATTTTGTTACAGCTCTAACTTGTTTCTCTTTATTACTTTTCTTATAACGCCTTGCACTAAAATACTTGTTTGCTTGGTGAAGTAAGACGGCCTATAAAATAAGGCATGTGCTGAAGCGCACTATAAATTAAAAGGAAATTGTTAAAACAACTACCTCGCAATACGTGGGCGAAGAAGAAAGGCCAATCAGAAATAAAATCCCAGGAAGGTTTCCATACAGAGCCTTTTGTATATGTATCTTCCAGTTGATTGAATAAATTTTTTTCCAAAAAAAAACCACTCAGGTGGTGCTTATTTAATTTTCAAATCCCCAGTTAATATAAATTTGAGGAGCTTTTAATACGGATTATGAACAAAACATATTCTGCGAATTGAACTAGAATGAAGACTTAAGCTGAATCCTTTCCTGTTACTCAAAATCCACAAATAAATCACATGGCAGTATACTTTTTGATAGTAATTCCTGAAAGGAGAAGGCTGCTTTCTAGGTTACATGGTCAAGCAGCTATAATGCCCGCAATTTGACCAAAGAACAGTCCATCCATTTATGGAGTGCAGCTCCACCGTTTGTATCCGGTGCATTGTATCAATCTGCGAAGGGCATGCAAGACCGACAAGGAAAATTCTCCGTAATTGTACTGATCTTTTCTCTTACGTTCCTGTCATTAAAAGAGATGTCGTTCACACCTACTTCGCTTCAAACCGCAGTTGAAACGCAGAACAGTTAATCTTTGATAGCACCTAATACGGTCGTTGGCGGTGAAACAAATTTGCCTGTGTGAATACAGCTTCCTTAAAATTTCATTCAAGAGTAAGGTCTCAAACCTCTTAAGTTTGATCATCCGTATTCCTGAGGTGATGGAAAGGAATTTAGTTTCTGATTTATACCGTTACGACGATACAGTTTATCTTAGGCTTCCAGGATGAACATACCGAAGTTCGGGCGGCCCTTTTTAGTGTTATCGGGAGAGACAGTTATAAAATGGCCAAATGAGTCAAGTAAGCCGCTATGTTGATGGGAATGTTTAATCAAAACTTCAGCTAATCAGCACTCGAGGCTGGGACCATCATCCTAAAGCATTCTTCCTGAGGTATTAACTTCACGCTTCTCGTTTTGGTAAATCTCATAGATACTTACCAATGAACTGCTTTTTAAATGATGAAAAAATTTCATCAGCGTCTTTCATTCTCCACAGGAGCATGCGTGGCTGGTGTCATCGGAATAAAGATGCCTCTTTGGAAATATCGTTAATACCGCGTCCAGAATGGAATCTTCTAGTAAAGGTAAGAGGTAAGCAGTATAAATGGTCAATAAATGAACGAAAAACAATAATTTTTGCCGATTTCGCCGCTACTAATGTAGTATGAAACAAGGCTACCGTGGGCGAAATTTCAAAACTCTAGGCCCCTCCGATGACTAACTCTGGAGCGCTTAAAATTTCCCACTCAAGGTTCGGGGTGAATCCACTGGTCGAAAAATAAGGCAGGCACAGATTTTTCGACATTTAAGCCGAGGGAAATTGCAGAAGCTCAGCATACGTCTAGCGAGAAACTCCAGGTGCCCACAGTTATTTCTGTTGATATTCGTCGAATCGGAATTTCGTAGTGCTTCAGGAGAGGTGAAGAAGATGTTTGCTCCCCTCAGAGGTTCAGCGATTCCACCATCCTCCGTCGCCTCATTTGCAAAAAAGCCAATGCGGTTTACCGTAGACATCGAAGATATTCTTATCTCAGAAATATTCGGAAACATTTTGAATGCTCTTACTTTGATGAAATGGACTCTTATCCGAGGCGCAAACTACGTTTTATTGGATCACAAAACGCTAAAGTTGTGTTTACTTGCAGGAAAGTAGCATAGAAAACCGCAAAAATATATTCCTGAAAATTCTTCTGTTCGCATGAGCAGGGATCATGGCAAAGAAGTATAAAATGTGCTTTCTGAAAACTGTCACGCGCGATGACGCAACTTCCAAACTGTGTCCCGATGCATGATATTGAGGGTAAACTTACCTCCATTGAAAGGTAATTAGATCAAATCGGTACACTCGTCCAACTCTCCCAATGGTAATGTTCTTTAAAATGTAATTGAGAGTTTTCACGAGTGGCCGACCTCAAATTGAATTCAATCACAATAGAAATACTGGAAAACCACCTTCATATTAATAATAGCGTGGACATGACTTTTCACTGACTGAATTTAGTCTTTCAGTTCTGCTAGTTAATGAAATCCATTGACCTATTGAACATCCGCAAAAAATCCAGGTATACACGGTTACCGCCAATGAAAGCGAACAGGGTTGACCCAGTGAGTAGTTCAGAAGAAGATGTGATCGCTGGAATACCCGTATCTGCCACTGCTTCCTGCTTATGCCTCTAATGATGAATCCGCGACGGATCTCGAAAGTTCAGACGAATAAAAGTTTTGTCCCAGCGATTGATTTGTCCTCTTCTCAATGATAACGTTTTTGGACTGACACTGTTTTTTTACTTCTATACGGCAGTAGACAAAAATTATGAAAGAATAATCACGTCAGGCACGTCAAAAGCTTCCACCTCTTGAAGTTCCGGTTCAATGGTTTTACTGATTTCTAGACTGACAGTTAAAATGGTCTAAAAACGGTTGAATTTGCTGGCCTTTCTAGACCACAGACCTCTGACTTCGGTATGTAGCTGACACCTTTATGGTCATAGGATTAGATCAGTTGCTAACAGTCAAAGAGTACCTCAGGGCTGTCTTTCCGGATGAACAATTTGGGATGGGGGAGGATGAATACAATCAGCTCAACTTCCTAGATCTCTTCGTCTGTCGCAGAGGTTTTGGTAGCCTTAAAATTACAAGGGTCATGAAAGCGACAACTGCGACGCATGTACTGCAGCTAAACAGCAGGCACCCAATCCGCCACAAACGCAGTGCCGTAGGGGTCTATACCAGCATATCGAGAAGCATGTTTTCCAGGTATAAAACATTGTTGCGCAACCATATATTTGACGGATTCTTAGGTCGAATGCCAGGCCATGAGAATGAAATGTACCCTACTGAATTCTTTTACTGCATATAAAATGGCAGCAAGGAAACGGCGAAAGTTTTCAAAAGGCGAATGGTTGATCGTAGAGCTGAAGTAAGAGGGAATGTTCTTAGCTCCCAGGCCCAGGCTTATGTGATGGGAGACGGCCGCACTCTTAGGTTTGACTACACTGAAAATCCCTAATTAGAGGATACCAGACAATTTGTAAACGGTTTGAATCATGGGTCTCCGGTCCACAACCGATAACAGGCGTAATGACCTTAAGTCTCTTTGTGCATTGTAAGGACTTTGCCTGGCGAAAAGTAATTGACCACAACAGGAGGGTGAGCAAAACCAAACATTTAACTTACAGTTAGTCAAATTGCCGAGTAATCGCTACGCCAAGGATTATTTAGAATCTTGAATTATGGCAACTCACGACTATGGTGCAGACTGGCAAGCCCAGTAAATGCGATTCCAGAAATGAACGCGGCCGCTTCTAGTTAATAGAGGCATGACAGTTGCATTCTATAAAAACAAATAAACTGCTTTTGCATCCACTAACTTAACCTGTGACTGCTTCTAACTATATGTTCAAGTGAATGTCTATAACCTCAGCCCAACAAGCGTATCGAACCGTCAGACTGCTTTCTTCTGAACGCCCAACTATTCGGCATCCGAGCGTCTCTCTAATAGCAGTGGTACATGGACAGCCAGCACTTTTCAAATACCTGTTGTGGAATCGACTGAGTTTTCGTTAATGCTCTCTTACAGTGCAGGCCCGCTTAGTAGCCCATAATGAGGGAGGGAAAAAATTACATTCTTAAGCGGTCATAGACAGTAGGGCTATGAGAAACAACAGACATGGAAGCCCGAGGTAAAGGAAGTAACATTACTGACGTACAACCGCGTTCAAAGTGTTATCCTGTAAATTACAATGAAACTTCGGAGGTGATGGCTTTTACCGTCCCAGCTTAACCATACGGAAATGACGGAGGAGCTTCTTATGAATTGATTTACATCTCAAATTTCTCACTGTTTTAATTTTTTACGCAAATATTCGTTTGCCAGATTGGATACCAAATTTATTCACTGCAAATATTCCTTACATCATCCCCGGATGAGGAAGAAGAGGAGACGATTTCCGAGACCAAAGTATATTCAGGCTGACGTTTCAAAAGCTCGCTCGCTTTCATCGTCAGAGCAAGGTGTCTGTATTCCTGTGTGCGTCAGATAGATGTGAACGTCCATTCGCCCATGCGTCAGTCGATTGCGCCGATCGATTTTCTTGGCTGTTTGAATTGCTCGCGCCGTCGTGAGCTATGTCAAGTCGTTTTTGTGACTCGTGAGAGTTTCCATCCTCTTTGCTTGCGGCTACCGGCTGTCGGCCCTGTTTATCTCTCTCCGCCCAACCTATTGCTCCGTTTTGAGCCGATGTTAGCCTTTCGCGGAGCGCTTGGTAGGCGGGATGAAGGTCCATGGCTCTGTTTAGTTTGCCAGTCGAGGACCAACTTTCTAGCAGCAGTCTGGCCATCTTGTCGTTGGCCCGGCCTATTACCCTTGCTTTTTCAAAGGCGAATTTGTGTTTCTTCTGCTCTACGTGTTCATAGACCAAAGACAGCTTATCCTCGCGGTTGATTGCGAGCTGATGCTCATGCAACCTTGTGCCAAGGCGTCTGCCCGTTTCACCGGCATACCTTGCAGTGCAGTCTTGGCATGGTATGCTGTAGACCACACCTGATTGTTCTGTCAGAGGTAGCGGGTCTTTGGGCCTCATGAGTTGCTGTCTGATGGTTGATTCTGGCCTGTGAGCCACACCAATACCAAATGGTTTAAGGATTCTTGCAGTCGCCTCTGATACATTCTTCACATAAGGGATTGCGAGCCAGAACTTAGGGTCATATCCTTTTGACCGCTCATGGTGGGGCTTCTTAAGACACTTGCGTACAAAGGACTTCGGATAACCGTTGGCGTGAAATAGGGCATGCAAGTACTTAATCTCCTCCTTTTTCTCACTTTCGTCACTGCAGTGTGTCTGAACGCGTTGGAAAAGGGTCCTAACACAACTGCGTTTGTGACCAACAGGGTGGTTGCTTCTGAAGTGGAGAATGCGCATGGTATTGGTTGCCTTGCGGTAGACCGTTGTCCTTATCTTGCCGTCTTCCAGCTTCGTTACTTGTACGTCAAGGACGGGTAATTGATTGTTGACCTTCTCTTCCATGGTGAACTGGATGGCAGGAAAGATGGAGTTCAGCAGTGCCTTGAAAGCCTGCACTTTGCTCCTTTTGATGATAACGAAAGTGTCGTCAACGTATCTGGCCCAGAACTTCGGGGGAGACGAGCTGAAGACCAGCCGCTCGAGCCTCTGCAAAACAGCTTCGGCAATAAGGCCAGACAAAGGCGAGCCCATTGGTGTCCCCTTCTTTTGTTCGTAAACTTGGCCATTAAACGTAAAGAACGTTTTTAGACATAATTCTAGGAGCTCAATGATGTGCTCTCGCTTGAGCTTTTGGTCGGTTTTGTCGTATTTTTCTTGGAGAAGACCATCAATCGTTTCGATAGCCAGAGTGGGCGGAATAGATGTGAACAATGAGATCACGTCAAACGACACCATCACCTCGTCTGCCTCCACTTCCAGGTATTGGATGCGGGTCAAAAACTCTTGAGCAGACTACTTTGTCCACTGCGAATCCTTGGTAAGAAAGCACAGTCGCTGATACAGCCACTTTGACAACCCAAAGGTTGGGGTACCTCGTAAGGATACGATGGGATGTAAGGGTGTAATCCATTCCCGACATCCATCACACCAACCGACCCATCTACTGGCAAACCACCCAAACTTGGTCGCCTTCCTGAAGACAACTATTATTGGCAGCAGAAGCTTACCTTCCGGCTTTTGCTAGGTGGACCGCATTCGGGTTTTGTGGGCATGTATTATTGTGCATATTAATGATCAACTATGTTTTATCTTGAGGAAGAGTACCCTGCATCTCCAAGTACCACAGCAGCATTTCGGGCAAAAGTTGGCCGTACTGAAGTGATAGGCGAGGTTATGTTAGGAGCCTTGGCAATGACGGGATGCTGAACGGTAGCTAAGTTGAACCAAACCGTCTACCCCTTCTAACTCCATGAGCTTTATTAGGTGCTTGTATGTGATCTGTCACCAATACTTCTTTTAATGAAATCATAGGTAAGGAGGTTAAAGCATTCTTGTCAAAGCAATCAAGTTTGAAATCAATAGACAAACATTTCTGCGTGCATTGAGTAAATACAAACTTAATTAAAGCAAGCGCTATTGGACTGCGTGAAGACCCAAACCTGTGGAGAAATAAAAAGTACATCTACTTAAATGCATTTAGTAGGTACTTAAGTATATTGTAAAAGCCATGCAATACCATTGTTACTTGTAACCATATTTCTCCAGATAAGTACTTGTCTTGTCTGTTGCCTTGATCTTACTGAGCTGAAAAAGTAGGTTGCTTGTGCACGAATGACTAAATTATACAAATTCTTTTCCAGGAAGGCGAATACATGTCAGCCCATCCACGAAGGCCATTTTAGATGAACTCGGCGGGTACTGCCTCAGATACCGCGGGAGGGTAACTCTGAAAGGAAGAGATGAAATCGAATCCTACTGGCTCGTAGTAAAAGACAATTTCTGGAGACCGTTACCAGAGCCCCTGTCCTCTGATGGACAAGGTCCGATTTATTTATGTCTGCGTGGCGTGCGATTGGGTTTATAAAGGCTTAAGGACTTTACCGTGGAAGGCAGTACTGTACGATATAAAAACATCGAATTGAATGCATTTTTGATGACCATACGCTGCTAGGAAGTGCCTTATCTTTTCGACAATAACACCTATAATTAAACAAAATCCTAACTTAGCTGACTATGGACAGAGACGAATTCTGACGCTTTAGACAAACTGGTAATCAGGAATTCTAATAAGTGCAGCTTGTAGCAAAATGGTACATTACAATAGCGTTCATATATGTTGATTTCACAATTGAATAGTCTCTCAAATTTCGATAACTGGCTCAAATTGGTCAGATTTTATCACATTCTCCTGCCAAATTTATCAATATATTTTCACTTACAGTGGCTGCCTCATATCGTCTAAACTAATTAGTTTGCCTCAAACGAAAGAAACGAACATTGCCGAGTACAATGAGAACCTGAAAACGTGGTCCTTAGAAGACCCAAAGGCCATGAGCAGGGAGAATTTGAGATCGAGAGACCTCGATCGTTGGCAAACAAACCACGGCCATCAGTTGACGTCTAGTAACCGCCAGCAGGAGCAAAGTGCAAAATGTGAACATTTGCCATACTACGGCAGTCAAAAAGATTAAGGTACTGTTGGTGCTACGGGACGGAAAAAGCTCAAAAGCAAGAGTATAAACCTCTCTATCCCTGAATCGCAGCAATTCCCATGATGCTGCCAATCAAGATGTATAATATGTACGAAGTGAAGGCTGTTGTACACATTGACTTCCGAGAATCGATGAACATCTTTTTCTAATATTGTCCATTTCTGTTGGAATTTCTTGTCAGTCAAGCATTATTGTCACTTTCTCATGTAAAATCCACACAAAGACCATACACTAGCGGTGGAATACGTTGTTTTCTTCTTTATCGGACTCTTAGTAAAGACTACGTTTTAAAACTGCGCACAACGCTACCGATCTAACAGGCGGTTACTACCTCAATTACTACATCACTGGAGAAGTACATGCAAATAATAAGCAAAGAATTCAAAGGAGCGAGCATGCATTAAGCATTACATCTCCACATTTAAAAGGCTCGTACCAATTCCTAAACTCTAATGGGGAAAAGGAATTAGTTAATAAGTATGGGTAAGGGCACGATTCCCAAATTGAAGCCAACATCAACCCCCGCACAACTTTTACGAAATAGTAAATCCTAAGATTAGTGTTATAATAATGCAGTCCTTAAATAAAATTTACGGAACACATGTTCTTTGCAAGTAATCATCGGCCTTTAAAATAAAGCTGTTCATAATAATTGGAGTGTTGAAGAGGGTTTTTAAATGTCTCATTGCTTTCACGCCACCCACGTGGCGGGGTTGGCATATGGCGGTACTTAAGTTGGGGAAGAAGGGCAAATAGGGCAGACTGAGGCTAATAGTAAGGCGGAGTGTAATCACGTTCCCCTGCACGCTTCAGCTTTGTTTATGGTGCCTTACTTTAGCTGTATTCGGAAGTTATAATGATCAAGCTTGTGAGATAGCGTGAAGCTTAACTGACGACAGGAAACCTGAAAACTATAAGAATTGCCCAAGTGCCTAGCAATATTTGATAAACACTGTTGATTAACAAGTAGGAACGTGCAATTGTGCTCAATACCAAAGGCAAAAGGAATTGGATAAGGAAAAAGACGCTTCGAGCACCAGATCAATTGATTTATTGTCCAGAGCTTTGGAACACTTACAGGATTCCATCTTCAGAGATGAGAAGTAGCAGCCAAAAAGAAGGTAATTATAGTTGCTATAGGCCAATTGGCTGTCGGAATCATCTGGTTGTAAAGGCGAAAAGAAACAACTAACTACCCTTCCTCGATGTCCTTGTGCGCCGGTGATGAACTGGAATGTTGCAAACCACTGCATTCAGAAAGGCCGCCGATACGAACAAAGCGCTACATTTCAACAGCAATCATCTCATTTGTCACAAACGTAGTTGCGTTCATACTGTGTTCCAACGAGTTAAAACACAGTGCAGCACACCAGCCGCCAGAACAGCTGAGCAATAATACGTTCAGGAACTCTTCCGAGCAAATGGATACTAAAAGTCATTTATAAAGCATAGCAAGTGCTGAATGAACAAACGACGACCAGTGCAACAACAAACTGAAGTCTAGAGGACCATTCCCTACACAAAAGCGGTATCCGAAACAGTCTTACGACTGTTGCGACCTGCTGGCGTAGGCATAGCCCATCGACTTCAGGCGAAAATAAACCGCCGGGTGATGCAACCTAAAGGCATATTTCATCCTACAGAAACCTTTGTAGTTGTCTATAAGATACTTTGCATCGATGGAGACTGCAATTATGGAGGAGAAACAGTCCATGCATTGCAGATTCGTCTTCACGAGCATAAACTGGCAGCTTGGAGACTAGGCGCAAACTTGCAGCACGCGTTGCAGAGACTGGCCATGACTTCGATCTTCAAGGAGCAACCATCACAGGTCGAGGAAAATCAAAAGCCGAAAGGCTGATACTTGAGGCATGGTACTCAGATGCCAACTCCCTCAACAGGCATCTAAACCTCCCCGCGGCCTACAAAGTCTTGCGTCATTATGTGAGCGAAGAACGACACAAGACCAAATCGAACGTAAGGATTGCAAACAAAGAGGATCCCATGACGAACCGGCCAGAAGAAAAGGCAGGGTTACCAGGACCCTCTACCGGATGACAAGGCGCCATACTACTTGCTGTTCACGACCTCCTGCTCCACTGGCATTTAATATGCCTACAGCACTATAATTGCCCCCGTCTCCACTGACAGCTAATTGTCCTCCTCCTCCATCCTTTCATACAGCTGTTTCTAACGCCTTGGCAATCTAATGAAATCTGACAGTTGATTGGCCTATGACCACTATAATTACCTTCTTTTTGCTTGCTAATTCTCATCTCTGAAGATGAACTCGTGTAAGAGTTCTAAAGCTGAGGACAATAAATCAATTGATCCGGTACTCGACACGTCTTCTTTCTTATTCATGCAGATACCTGGAACGCTAACCTTTCCATTTATTCGGCAAAAGGAACTCAGATTTTGTAAAGAGGACATCTGGAGGGATAATTTTAAAGTTTTATAGTTCTCCTTTCTTTTTTTATCGTTAACGTCGAATGTAGACCCGACATCCCCGGTAGTAAGAGGGATAAAAAGATTTCGGTGGGCGCCTAAACAGGACGTGTACACAGGAACCGCTCACGATATATTGGAATGCGCATATAATGTTCGCAAATGAAAGTTCAAGAGTGAAGTGAAATATAAAGTTAGTAGTAACTTTTGGCTACTGTTTTTGGTCAAATTCAGAGTTGGAGTTAGGGTCAGGATCCGTAAGTGGTTAAAGAAAATTTAAAGGCCACCTTATTTACGGGGGCTGGACGTTACAATTCCTTTTCCTGTTTAGGCAGCCGTACAAGTCAGCCTTACTGTAGTTAGACTCCAGTAGCGGTCCTGTCGCAAAATTTCCTGGTCATACTAAGTTGTTGTTGAAACATAAATGATATCAAATTTCTGACTAAGGCAGAACCCACAAATAGACTGCCAATTAACTCCGAGCAACAAGAACGCTCTTCAGCTAGTCTTCAGGTTGCGTATATAATTTGTTATCGGCAATCTTCAGAGTATCATATGCACAAAGAGCGAATATGAACCGGTTCTATTTGTCAGTATAATTTCATAACCTTCTACACAAACCTTCTCACAAACCTGCTAACATCCATGGAAAGCTGGACAAAATATCTGGAAATGGATCCTTCGGTCGATGTGGTCTACATTGACTTCAGCAAGGCATTCAATAAGGTTAAACACGGACGACTTATATCAAAGCTGCATCAAATGGGTGTGACTGGAAACCTACTCAAACGGTAAGCCGATTTCTTAGCAGGTAGGCATCAGCGTGTTTGTATTGGTGACAACAAAACAGAATGAAAAATCGTATCCAGTGGGGCTCTGCAGGGAAGCGTTCTGGGTCCCATTCTATTTCTGGTATATGTGAACGACTGCCTTGACTGTCTTACCTGTGAGAAAGTCATGTTTGCAGACGATCTAAAGATTTGGAAGTCAATTGAAAGCTCAGAGGATGAACAGACCTTACAAAATGACTTGGATCGCTTGCAAAAGTGGTGTGCAAAGTGGCTACTGCAGCTCAACTTTAACAAATGCCAAGTAATCTACTTACGGTCTAGTCGCAAAAAGGTGATACCATTCGAGAATGACTACTCGATCCGAGGTCACCAACTCGGGCTGGTGAACGAACTACGAGATCTAGGTCAAATCGTCAACTCACTGTGCTAAAACCGCAAAGAAGGCTATGGGAATCCTCGGAGTGATCAGAAAGTCCCTCCTCTATTTCGGAGTTCAGTTCAGTTTTATAAGGGAAATATGGGTACATACCTTTAAACTGTGGGCTCTTGGCCCTACTTACGTGTTGTTTAAATTTATCAATAACCAAGTTTGTTAAAACTTAAAACAACACTTTTTCACACGTTCTGTTTTGACGCGTGCTAGCAACTATCTTGCTAATCACCCTCCACAGCTCAATTATCTCCTCACCTGCCGCTGTTTATTTTGCCCTTCAACGACACCTCTCTGGTGATCACTCTCGGGCTCCAGGAGAATCCAGCGACAAGTTGCAAACGAGTTTTCTCCCCATCTTGCAACTCACAGCCCAACGAACTTGGATCCAGTCCTCGCAGAGTTATCCTTTGGCAAGTCGACTACTTGACTACTGCCGACTAGGATCGTGAAGGATCTAAGTGAGTTGTATCATTTCTAATCTTCATCGTCAATCTCTTTACTGGACTTTACAACTTTTCCACTAGAATAGTCTGGTAAATCCCTTATTAGCAGTTAGTCTACCCTCGAAAGTTTTCATCGCGTATTTGCTAAGACGTTTTGAATATTTGTAGTGATAAAGCCTCTACAAAACTCCCTCTTTGTACATAGCTATCACGCAGAACATGTGGCGTTGCCAGTAATTGAACTGTGGTAGGGGGGCATACCGTAAAAAACTCCTTAGGCATCATTCATAAGTTTAGTTTTGAATGCCATTTGTGGGATTTTAAGGAGAAAAACTGTCGCCTGTGGGGAGGGGGCGAAGGGAACATGTAAATCGGATGTCCTACTGCTGAAAGCGTTTGGATCATTTCAGGAGGAGGCCATTGCGGTTATTCAATATCCTAATGGTCACACGGGGAGATGACTGCGGTGGTCACGGTTTCGGAGATGCGCCCATCGTATGCCCATGCGAACCAGAGGATGAAATTTGCAATCAGTTATTCTAACCCAACATATTGCTGATAAGTAGCGAGTAGTATGTTTTTAACAAAAAAACATTAAAGATTAAAGATTAATGATTACGTCTTTTTCTATGCTGATCCAACTGCATCTTAAACGTTTCCACAGATGGGGGCATGAAAATGTATGCGGATAGAGCATTCTATGCCTGGATTACCTCGTAGAGAAGAAGAATTTTCGTGTGTTTGATCTTGCCCCAGTCACACGTAGCTTAAGAGGGTCAGTCAGTCAGTCAGTATATTTGAGGGAAAAATAGGCTTGCGCCTTTGAACTCCCTATTTGTCACATCAAAATCTCAAGAATTATAAACAATGTTAACAAGTTTTCAGTCAGGAAAATATCGACAGTCACATGGCGCAGTGGTGTTTCAAGGTTAATTTGTCACATAGTTCACGTTGTGTTGTAGCATGTGTATATCAAGTCGGTGTTTGAATATCTCCACAGATTGGGACATAACAATGGCCTCTAGAAGGTTATTCCATGGGTCCACGACACGATTAGAGAAAAAATTCTTCCGTACATCCAATCGTCCTTGGGTCACATAGAGTTTGAAGGGATGCCCCCGGAGATTACTTTTAGTGGCGAGTTGGAAGAAGTAGTCACACATGAGAGCGCAGTCAAAGCCACGCACGATACGGAAGGTTTGTATCAAATCTCCGCGTAACTGCCTATAACTCAAAGGATAGAGATTAAGGTTATTTAGGCGGATCTCATATGGTAGTGAACCTTGGCCTCTTACTAATTTTGTTGCTCGCCGCTGCACCCTCTCAAGTACGTTATAATCCTGCCGCATCCACGGTCTCCAGGCTTGAATCGCGTATTCAAGATGTGGCCTTATGAAGGTACCGAAGATTTTCGAGAAACAGTCTTCATCAAAAACCGCGCAATCTAGTAGTAGTAGCCAGCTCAAAGAAATCGTTGGATGCTAGGCAACAATTTTGATCCCGCAGCATGCGAAATGCCTGTATCTTTTGGGTGAGTCTTCGGAATATTTGTTCGGCCGATGTTACAGTATTGCGTCCAGGCGTGATGCCCCTGAATGAAGAAAGATTACGCAATGCATGAGAAAGTCCAATGAAGGGCGACCATTCTATTCAGCAGCTTAGGAGACATCCCATATGAAGGTCATATAAATAGGCTCAATCTTTTTCCTCTCTATTATAGGCAATGCAGAGGATATGTGATCATGGTGTTTAAAATCGTCTGGGGAGTAGACGGTACTCTTCAGATGGCCAACTTCTTTTGAATTCACACAAACAATACATCTACGCGGTCATCCATACAAACTGAAGAAAAAGCATGCCAAACTAGAAGTGTGGGCAAACTTCTTCTCCTAGTGGGTCATGGAAGAATGGAATAAATTTCCTTTCTCGGTTGTTCTTGCTGAAAGCGTCAACGCACTCAAAAGAAGGCTTGATCTAACTTTGCTTGCTGGTCATACATTTGGTAAACAACAACGATTTATGTCATGTATATATGACTTAAAACGACATGCATGATCTGACATCATCTATCTGTAAATAGGGTTTTCAAAGGCTCTGCCTATTTGCCTTATATATATTGCATACTACTGAATTATAACCTGAATACCAGAATGCACAGGATGTCCCAGAAGTAACTGACCTTTTTTGATTTGCTGATAAAACAAGAATTATTAATGCTAGGATATTGAAACTTGTTTAATTGGAAAGAAAACCCTTTCTTAAATTTGGTGCAATGAAAATCCAAGCAAATTTAAGCAAGGCCGCTACATTCTCTTCGTGTGACGGTGTGGTGCGGAATAACTGCTTCCAATGTGATTGGCCCATACTTTTTTGAATAAAATGATGGCGCATTGGTAACAGTTAATGTTGAAAGATACCGATCTATGATAAGCGAATGTCCAATTCCTGAAATTGAGCGATATTGCCTACGCAATACTTAGATTCAACAGGATGGAGCCACGGCCCATACAGCAAAAGATACGATGACAATGTCAAATGAGTGCTTTCCAAATTATTTGATTTCACGAGTTGGTAACATTCCTTGGCCCCCTCGATCTCCAGATTTGACCCCATGCGATTTCTTCTTATATGGCTACCTGAAGTCAAGGGTTTATGTAACAAATCCAACAAATCTGCAAGAACTTAAAAACAATATTTGTTCTGAAATAAGACAACTATCGCCTGATACACTAAGGAGCGTTATGGAAACGACAAAGAAACGAAACCTAAGCTGTCAAAACAACCATGGCCATCATTTAAAAGGCATTATATTCAAAACCTAGTCTTTGAAAAATTCAAACGTTTTTCTCTCGAATATACAAGTATCAGTATCCTAGCGTTAATAGTTTTCATTTTATTGGCAAATCAAAAGGCTCAGTTACTTCTCGGACACCTTGTTTATGTATTTGGGCTTTTCATAAATGCGATGCATAACCAACTACCTTATTTACTTCCCCAAATATCTCGACGTTCCGTTTCGTTCGCTAAGCCTTGTTATTTTCGGACATTTTTTCACAAGTAGCACCCAGTTTCTATGGGTGACCCTGACACAATCGAATAGGTAATATGGGCATGTGCCCATAAATCGTGTCTTGTGCCAAAATATCCACGTAATCAATTAGGTGATGCTTTGGATTTTATATTTTTACTTGATTAACGCAAACCAGTTCCACTACATATCTGCCGCAGCTGAAACCTACGCACAAGCAAATAAAAAGAAGTAGACTTTCGCTGTGGCATGAACTTTGTGCACCTGACGGTTAAGATTCAAGTAAAACTATATCAACGGATACGGGTAATTCGTAGGCAGGAGATTCAAGGATTTAGAGGATGCATTCGCCATGTTACTGCACACCTATTATAATTAAGGGTTTCCCTACCCCTCCATCATCGGGACTGGCTGCCCTTTTGTACGCTAGTGGCTTGATGGCCGGCATAGAAGTTGCTGATTGCTGAATCTTAGTCAGCCATGTTGGATGTTGGTTAGAGGATGACTTGGTCACCTGGCTCGCAGACATTAAAAATGGCGAAACCCACATGCACATTTAAACGCAATCTCGATGTGTATTTACACTTACAGATCAAAAACATATCTACTATTCGACCATTTTCGATGTACGATCCTGAGGACGACTATGCGGAATTTCACTGCTAAAAATATTTGCATGTGTTTATGCATCTATATTTGCTCGCTATATTTGCATGTAGTTTTCAAAAGGATCTTCAAAGGCACTGTCTACTACCCTAAATTTACTGAAATATAGTGAACTAAATAGCATTGACACCTGGTTGCGATAGCAGATAGATTAATCTTGCTGTCATATGAAATAGGTTTCACTGAGAAGCATATGAGAGAAACAGTGAATTCAGAACTTGTGCTCCGAGGACTATATATCGTTCGTCTACATGAGCGACACACGGCGACTCTCTGTCCTCACCTATTTTGACCGATGTCATAGACTGCTCCAGCGCTGATCTCAAACGAGAAACTCTGCAACACTCTCTGACATGTCTGACTGGCAAATTCATCCACCAACCACAAAAATACTCTTGTTCACGAAGAGAGTTGGGGAAAAAGAGAATGCTCAAAAATAAGCGTAAGAGGAGACTTTGAAAAAAAACTTTCAGATCCGCCAATAACAAAATGTTGAGGTAAAAGAAAGCTTTGTTGACTAAGAGCCCAGTCTGTTTCCAGCTTAAAAATCGAAAATGCTGCTACTAAAAATGTAGTTGAATAAACCTACTATTTGAGTGGTCGGCCGCACACACTAAAACTATGCAAGTGGGGTGAATTCCACAAAAACAACTGAGCTAATTATTGCACAAACGAAAAAACATGGAAAATTGACAAAATCACGAGTGCTTAAAAAAACTCCAATCACTGCCCTTCTACACATTATGTGTTGACAGATATTGGTGCTAATATTCTGCAAACTGACAGGAATAACGTTTTTAAATTCAATAAAGTATATGCACTCAAACGGGGGAGCATCTGTCAGGTATCTCACCACCCACAACACTGTAGGTGGCACCTCTGCGCTCCTGCATGCCAGTAATTCGTTCTCCCTTTTCAAGTTCTGAATCAAAGTCGTAGACTGACCACCTGTTCTGACCTGAATCCTTCCCAAAAAGAAAGAACCTCAGAGATTGTCTCTTCGTTCGGTTGAATTGGCACGGGGGCCTGTCCTTGGCTGGAAGACCCAGCCACTGCTCAATCTGAAGCATAAACCCACTTTTCTGAGCAAATAATGAAATGTTTAAGCGGCATCTACTTACGTACAAGTTCTAGATTCCTGAAACATTCGTTCGCTATTTGTTAGACGACTCCGTGATTTGAGATTCATCTGTCACTAACGAACCTCCTGTAGCATCACTGGAGCGTGTACCTTCAGCCTCTGTTGATCGACTTCTTGGTTGTGGCATACCCAACGAGCAATGGTCGCAACAGCATTTTTCTCGGTGTCCATTGACAGATCATCGTTGCAAAGCGAGTTAAGCACAGTGTCAACTGACAGGTGGACAAAGAGGTCACTTTGGACAAAACTTTGAATTTGTGAATGCATCTGATTGCTACAAGTCTTTATCAATAACCCTTTGGAACCTATTTGGAAATGTGCGCGCAGAGTGCTTTAATTTCAAAGGATTCATCCTAGTCCATCCGAGTGAGTCAATTATAGTTAATAAAATTGAGTACAGGTAAATATTTTCAAGGCAGCGCCGAACCTTACCTTAATGGTCAACTTACTCCATCTGTCCGGCAGTTGTGAAGACGCTAATTGTTACTTTAGTTACGCCCATAGTAGCTCTCTGTCGCAAAAATGTCCCCAAGTTTTCCGTTTTCATGAAACATTTGCTGAGAGGTTGTTAATGCTTGTTTTGGCTTTCTTTTTTGATTGCATTGCACTTTTTAACGTGTCCCTTTAAGAAATTTCTTCACATAACAGCTTGGCCTCCGTAGCCATCATTAGACAATTCCTGTCGGCAACCTAACATGTAGGAACATGTAGATCCAATTAACAGCGCTTCAATCATGATTATCTTTTATGTTGACACTAGCACCATACATATAAAGGGCTTTCTGAACGCTCGATAACTGAACGTAAAACTGACCCACATTAAGTGAGATTTTAAAGTCGCCATGCGTTGCTGTACTTAATGTTTAAGACCCTAAACTTCTCTTCTGTTCCGCTATCTATCATCTTTTTAGTTATCGTACAGATCGCCGGCCCATTCACAGCCTTAAATTTACTCGAAACTCCAAGGATACTGACTTTTGTAAAATCTGGTAAAGTAGCAGTTTTAAAATTGGACCCCTCCTTGACAAAAAACTGAGGACACTTTGTGCGCCTGGCGTCTGGTCATGAACGCACACTCAGAAATCGGTGAAGAAGGTCTGTGTCTGTCTATTAGGAACTTGAATCCCACTGGACCTGGCTTCAATGTTTAATGACCACCGTTACAGTCAGTGAGATGGAAGACAAAACTGTCCTAAATTTTTTTTCAAATTTAGCTCGGGTGCATGCATGTCTTTGACTGCATGTGAAGGAACCTGAAAGTAATTTGCGCTCCCGTTTTTTACTTGGTGATTCTATATTTCGATTGAATACGTATGATGAAACTTGTTTAAAGTCTGTTTTAAAATAGCATCCTTAAAGAAAGAGTACTGGACATATTACAAGAGAAAATGTATCAACTGTTAAGTTGACATGGATATATTGAAAAAGGGCCAAAAGTAGGTGCGTACCCTTAATATATTCAAATGTCGCTGGAGACTATGAGCAAGGTAGTTGAAGCTGTGGCAACAGTTCGCCGACCACTATTAATTGTCTTCACAGTTAACAACTTGAAAGATCTAGGCCTTATCTTCAAAACGATCTGTTAATATAGAATTATTTTATCCTGACTTTTCGATGACCGCCTTTCTGCAACGAAGATGCAGTAACCGGCTGTTTTTCAGTGTAAAATATTGATTCCAAAAACTGGGATATTAGGCTTTCGAGCAAAATGGCTAACACATACATTTTATTGGGTTCAGTTGAGTGCATATTGATTTAGGTTATATGCGGAGGGCCGCTGACAAGTAGAGATTATTTCTGAGTCTCCAAAGGTGTTAACTTTGCTTCGTATTGCCAAAAAAACGTCGAACCCAGGGAGTCCTTTGACCGAGATTTATAGTGCCTGACCTTTTCTTCGGAACTGGCATGATTTGATTTTTTTCGGTCCCGAATAGATTCAAAGGTTGCAGCCTAACACGTGCATGCTTTGGAATCCATTGCATTAATCGGAGAGTGATTTTGTTCAAGATTGAGCATTGTAGCATGTCAAAAAAACTGCTTCTGTCAAAGGCTAGATATGAATAAAAGGGTAAGGTAAATAATAATATTGTGAGCCAGTTGTTGTTTTGACACCAGAAGGAACCCCAACTAACAAGTCTGGGAAGACTGATTAAATTTGAACAACTTTACTGCTTAAGAAGCTATACAGTGGCGTCGTGTACGATAGCCAGCCGTTCAGCTGCAAAACTCGGGATGTGACAAGTTTAGGCTGCCGAAGGATTAATCAATCCGCTGCCACCAATCAAATGAGACAGGAGTATAGATTACCTACGAGCGTAAACGCGGTGAGTTGACATAAAGTGTGCAAAAGGGCAATAGCACACAGCAAGCGAAGCTCAGCGCACGAAAGGCAGCATGAGTCAGCGCAGTTGCGCCGCACAACGCAGTCCTACAGTAGCGTCTGGATTGCTTACAGATTGTTTTTATTTACCAGTTTGAGGAAGCCGAAAAGCTATAACAGCGTACGTGGCGAAACACATGAACGAATATACAGATGAATAAGTAAGTTTCAGTTGCTTCATTTCTTCTCACGTTCTCGAATAGTTACATTTACATGCGCTGTTTCTATGAAATAGGTGGATCTATATTCATTATGATTATGCACATATTACTTCAGTCTATAGAGGCCTCTATCGCATCTGCTACCCCTCTGGTGATTTAAATTGGTCAAAGTGCTCCTTGAGTCTGGAAACGGCAGCATTCTAGGCAACACCGACTTCTTTCGATTGCTGGCAGAACCCCTAATTGGGATTTCCTCTTTTCCGGGCATTACTTTCAGCATCGACCAGATAGGAAAAGAGTGGTTTGAGTACGATGATTGCTACATCTTCGGTATACAACACAACTTCCTCTTGAACACAAACAAGCAATTGGTCTCAGCAAAGTGGGATGACATTTCCCAACTCGCTGGTGTGATCCTGGAGTGCAAAAAATGCCAGGAGCTGATCGCAAAACGGTGGCTCAGACCTTGCATATTTTTGCATTCGCTCATCCAGTAGGTTACGGAAAACCAGATGCGTGGTATTCTGTGTAAAAGTGCTAAATTACCTTGCATCTCCTACAAGTATCTTAATCATAGGTTTAGAACAGTCTATTATTTTTTCCTTATATGGTCAATCGACATATAAGGATAAATGGATAAATGGAAAGGATAAATGGATAACAGTAAAATTCATTGACGCTAGTTCCAGTTCTTCCAACTATCTAATAATTACGGTAACACTCCGCAGGGTTAACCTCAGAAGCGAAACAATATACCCCAGAGTCTTTGATCATTGAGTGAATTTTGAGACTTTTTTCGAGATGACGAAGAAAGGCACTGCGCCACTGTGCCAAAAAACCTTATAGTTCAGTCCATCAAAACGTCGAAGATTCTGGTGAAAATCACACTTCACAACGAGAATCATGGAGTTCGTTACTTATGTAGCTACATGAGAACGTATGCTGCAGGACGCGGAGTAACTGGATGTTTCTACCCTACTAGAGTTATGCGCACTCCATTTAATGATTTAGAGCGCTCTGAGCAAATCAGCTTCTCTGGAGTGTGTTGCTCTGTGAATAACGCAGACCTTTTACTGAGGGTCTGTGCTCCGAAGTGAGCCATGGAAAGATTGGACGCTGGGGTAATTTTTTGCATAGATTTCTGATTGTTTCCTTTGCAATTTTGCTTTTTTTGTGAATATTTTACTTCGTACCATGTCGTCAGATCCCGACGGTACGGATTAAAGACTTAGACATGGCACATCGTTCCTGAAACTTAATACGTTTAAAATCGATTGTTTTATTTGTTATTCCGTTCTTCGCTGACAACTTCCTCGAGTCACCATTTACAGATGTATTACGAAGTGAAACGCAGAACAACTGTTATGTCGCCTCCGGCACTACTTTAAAACCACGAAAAATGTACATATGTACATATATATGTACATATATGGAGACCTGCTCTGGCGCCCTGTAATGAAAGCAAATAGCAGTTGACTTTATTGAAATAAAACAGTACAATATAAACGGAAATTGTGTAACGCTATGTGAATCTCTGGTTCAGTTAAAACAGTTATTGATCCAGGAACATTTTGTGCAGCCAGGAGAGCTCCGTGTGAAAAAAACTGAATTGAGTTTCAAGGGAGCTGAAAAGGTTCTCCGCTGCAAAATGGTGCCTAAATCTGCCGATAAAAATCTGTAGTGACGGAAGGCGTCGAGGATGACGCGCGATTTAATAAAACACAATGGGTCATTACCTGAGTATTAAAACACTAAAGAACGTAGTTTAATATCGTACAAAACACTTCTCTATGAGTTAATAATTTATGAAATAGATGCTTAGTTCAATCAAATCTCTTCACCAGAGGCCGCATACCGAAAGTCCAAGAACAACTTCCATTTCTTGACGGTCTGAGTCGAATCTGCTTAAACCCCGGCTCGCCTCAGTGCGTCAAGGCGGGGAAGTGCTTCTTTGACTTTCGGTGTTCTGCCTCTGGCGAAGAGAATTGATTGAATGTAGTATATATTTTCTTAAATCTAAACTCCTCGATAAGTATGGTGTTAATAACTTCGTTCAGTGCTTTAATAGTTTCATTATTCGCCACAAGGACTCACAGTGGATGAAATCAAACACACCGGCAAAGTCACCAATGCGCACGACTGTCGGTTGTGTATTCTAGCTGGTGGAATTCAAAAATGCTCATCAATGTGAATGTCCTGTTCACAATTTAACACTCGACCGGAATATGGCTTGGCCGGGCCTCGCCCTAACGTCACGTTCTGTCTGGAATCGTCTCACAATGATGACTGAAAATGTTCACAACAACGTCGATTGAGCGTATGTCGGGGTATTCCTCGCAGCTTTTATCACTCTTCATGAAGATAGGCAAAAGGACGCCCGATTCTCTGCTCTCAGCACGGCCTCATTTCTTTAAGCTTCCTCGATCAACTTATAGATCCAAAGCAGCAATGTTGGCACAAAACTTACTGATTTAAACAGGAATACTGTCTTTACTGGTCGCCTTTTTGTTTTGCAACATTTGTATTGCATCGGCAACTTCTCCCTTAAAAGATGGGGTTAGTGGCACTGCATAGGTTACATAGGAGAGTGAGGGTTGGATGAATTCCCCGAAACCGAGACGGCACTCGAAGTACTTGCACCAATGATCGACCTTGACTGAATTGTCAACAGTAAAGTTGCTATTTATCTCACGAGCAGTCACTAAGTCCCAAGGGCTTACTGCTAAATTGATGGATAATTTAGTGCAGTTTTCAAATTTCGCCAATATTTAAGGCCTGTACGTTGTAGGTCACAGATAGCTGATTTGGCTGTCATTTTCTGGAGTTGCCGGAAGGAAGCATCTTTGTCGGAGTTGACCGGGCAGTGTTCCAGTTATTGCGGCGCCGCTGGAGCAATCCAAGGCACTTCTTAACTGCCCGTACACTGAGGGTTTCATTAATGACCATTTGCCACTGCCTTCTCCGGTGCGAGAAGTGGATCCTTAGGTGAACGATCTAACCAACTGGTATTGCAAAGACAGTCAGCCTTCATAACCATCCTGCTTTCAGGACCTGCCTTGTGAGCTCACTTGCTCTTAACAGTACTTCTGTGAACTCGGCCCAAGATCATAAACTCGCTTCGGATAACTAAGGCTATACCTAATTTTTAACATCAACCAGTCAAGCAACCCATCTGCATCAACAATTGAAACAATAATTTACCAATAAAGTGCATGTCGGGCATAAACTTTCCACGGAATAAGTATTTTGTTTGTTCGGTAGACGCACTTCTATCAACTGCTATACCGATGCAAGATACTCAGGTGCCTAGCTGTAACTGATATCCTACTCCACCTTCTAAGGAAGACTGAAAGGTAGTGAAGTACCTGGCGAGTATTGCTAACTAGTTAAAATTTACAAGTTCCGCTCGACAATAATTGTTGATCTCTCATGTGACCTGACCCAAATTTTAAAAGCAGAGACCGTGCCGGTAGACCATAATAGCGCTCGATTGTTGTTGATCTGGAAATGCGACAGGTCGATGTACAAAAGCTACCATGGTGTACTCATCCTAGCTGCTGACTACATTCTTTTCAATCATCCCCTGTCTGTCACCTCTGAGTGGGTTTTGAAGTCAGCGTCAAGACGAATCTAATATCATCTGCTTATCCATCAGGTCGCTACAGACTGAACTAGTTTCAAGCTTCTGCTCTACCGATCATGGTGTGAATGGTGTTTATGTCTACTTCCCCTCTCACCTCAGCGACCGCGACTCACGAAGGATTTCACAGTTTACCAGAAACCAAACTCCTCAGTAGCATCTTCCTTACTCATCAACTGTAGTGATTCAGCCATGTTTTGTTCTGCTCCCCCATGATGTTATCTTGCCCAAGTACAACCCTGAGCGGTACCGACGTGGATCTAGCCGAACAAGCACTTGAGTTGATTTAATAAAACCTGAAGTCGAGTGCATCTCTGTGTCATTGGTGTACCGGACTGGTTTACTAACTAGATTTATCACTTGGAGTTTGTCTTTAAGCAACCATATTTGAGGGAGATTATCTGAGATTCGGTTGAACTGTGGCACGGAATCAGTGGAGTCACTAATTATGAAAGCCTTTGCGGAACGAGCAAATTTGACTACTAATCCCTGACGAATTTTGAACAAGACTTGCCGTAGATCCTGTCAAGCTACCACGGTCCTCAAGCCCTTCATTATCAAAGCCTTATATGTACTAGAACCTCATTAGGACGCGGTATTAAGAGGGTGGAAAATCTTAATGAATAAATCAGATGTTTTGTGCTGGTGCTCATTTTCTATGTTAGCAACTTGCAACAAATATCAGAAACTAACCCGGGCTTGGCTTTCCTAGATGTGAAGGACTGGAACTCGTAGTCTGTAGTCCGCGACTATTGCAGTCGCAAAATATTTCCACATTCGGAATTATTTACTCGTCACTCAGTCCACTTGCAAGTTCTAGTATCATTGCTTCACTTGTTTCGAAATGTTCTACTGGAACGCTCGTGTGCCTTGTAATCCAAAATAAATGACCCAGTGCCCTAAGGAACTATCTTTTTTGCCATGTTATTATTTTCCTCTCTACCAGAATCGACACTGCCTCCTCGTTCCGTCACTACGTCAGCTTTGTAGATAGTCAGGTAGTAAACGTGCTAAATTAACCCTTCCCTGTATAAATCGACTATATCCATAGGCGCTTAAGAAATCATCTAGAGTCCTGACTCACTTTTTTCGGTCGCTTGCAGACTCACGTCATCCGATTTTTGCACCAGTCATTAATCAGAGCTGCCAAAGCGTCCTAATAATTATCAATGTGCCGTATACTAATAAAAAGTTATAGAGTCAATTTTACAAAAGTCAGCATTCCGGGATAATAACCAGAGGTTATGTTGTGCTCACCGGAGTGTGTTTATTTGTTGGCTGACGGTTGGGAGAGCTGGGCCGGCTCTCCTTTGTCAAAGCGTACACAGACTTTATCGATCAAAAATTTGAAGTTGTGCCTATACGTGTCGGCCGTGAGTTGATTGATTTTTCTTGGTTCGCTGCTTGGTTCCTCATGTGAATTTTTGGCCTTGCTTGAGTTAGAGTTTCGTTTCGCCTCCACCCTAGATGCTGGTAATCCTGCCTCCTCTTCCGGTCGTTTTGTCACGGAGCCGTCTTTGTTTGCAAATTCCAAGCTCGATTTGACTTTGCCATGTCCTTTACTCTCGTAACGACGTTGGACTTTGTAGGTCGCGAGAAGTTCTAGATACCTGTTGACGGGGTTGGCATCTGAGTACCATACCTCAAGCGTCAGTCTTTCCACTTTCGAGGTTCCTCGGGCTACATTGGTCGTTCCTTGAATATCGAAGTTGTGGCCGGTCTCTTCGATGTGTTGCAACCTGCGAGTTTGCGTCTAGTCTGGTTTGTGTTCGTGTAGTCGGGTCTGCAATTTTCACTGTGTTTCTCCAGAATAATTGTAGTCTTCATCGTTGCAACGTATGTTGTAGACAATTGCGCAGGTTTCAGTAGGGGGCAGTCTGTCTTTAGGTTGATCGCACGGCTGCCTATTGTTACCTGAGGTCGATAGGCTATGCCTACTCCAGTGGGTTGTAACAGTCGAGCGATATCTTCGGAAACTCTTTTTATGTAGAGAATGGCCTTCTAGACTTCGGGTTGCGGCTTATAGCCTTTTTTCTGACTGAATTTACTTGCTAAAATATATTTTCAATCGCGTCTACTGCATTTAGCCTTGTGAATCACCACACACGATGTCCTACAATCGAAATCCTGTCATCATCCTCCTTTCTCGCTAGTTGGGATTTCCGTTCTCTAGTGGTGAAAAGTGTAGTACCTCAGGAGGTTCAAACTCAAAACACACAATTTGATGTGCCGAGCTGTTCAGGTCGCTAGTCTTAAAAAGTATGACCTCTTAAACAATGTCTTGCCTAACCTGGCGTACTCTCTTTTGCCTCTTCAGGCTGCACCCTTATCCTTCTTTTTAAAAAAAGAAATAATCTTGGAAGGATTTTGGTACCAAAATTAGGTACACTGATTTAGACTAGGTGCACAACAGTGGAATACTCTTTTTGCATCTCTCCTGACCTTAAGACTGCATTCGATCGCGGTATACGTGCCGCTGCCCTGGTTTGAACTGTGCATAAGTACGGAAAAGCTAAGGGGTTTCGTAGTTCTTTCCTAGTTTGTTGAGCTCTGCTTTCAAACGGTAGAAAGATCTCGCGCAGCATTCAACGGCACCGCGACTGCTCTTCGGATTGGTTGTGATTCTCCAGGTTATAAGAATCCCTTACTTCAACTCGTGATTATTACTAGTAAGAGTAGTAAGACGGTGAAATTTACTAGAAAGTTACCGCAATAAATTCAACGATACCGATTAGTTACTAGGCCTGCTATTGGTTGTGGTTCTTTGGCTGCGTTGCTTGTCACTCGGCGCATTAACGCGTAGCTGGTAGTGGAGCGCCTTTCAGTCAAGCCTTACTGCGAGATAATCGGACGCCTGACTCATAAGCGGCAGCGGGCCACTGGCGACAGTGTTACCAAAACGTGAAGGGCTAGCGTCTGATATGTAGCGTATAACTTGTGTTTGTATTCGGTTTGTGCCCCCTAACCGGGCCGTGGGGTAGATGCACTGGACCAAACGAAGGCCAAATCAGAGCACGGCAGGCGTCCTTCGGGTAGCGCTTCCATAACAAATTTTGGACATGAGAGGCGGCGGCAGGGGCGTGGTGGCACGCGTAGGTGCAGACTCGAGCCGTGCCAGTCACTTGCGCCCGATTCCGTCTCCAGTCTGTCTTGACACTGGGCACAGGTGGGGGAGCAGAGAAAGAGCGTGTTAGATGCAGTGCAAGCCCGCTATCACTTAAAACTAATTCACGCGCAACTTACCTTCCATGCACCACCCTGCTGTATGGCACACGATGGACCTCCTTGAAACCGACGGTCGAACTGTCGCGTACCCAGTTCACTCAAATCATCAGGCCAAATACCAAATTGTAGGGAAAAGACAGAAGTCACCAGAATAAAGGACTTGTTTGGCTCATAACTCTGGGTTGCTGTCTCAAGCAGCAGTAGATAATAGCGTGGCCAGGGCTGGTGGTGAACTTGTCCACTTACTAATATGAAATATCGCAGCGTAAGAAACAGATAATAAAAAAGCTCAGGTACAAAACATGGAGGAAGGTTTATTGCAGCCATGGACAATTTTTGTCGGGTTCCTGGACTTATGATGCAAGACAGGTTTGTAGATGTTTCCCAGTTGTAGTTCTCAAATTAAAAGAAAACGATTGAAATAAAACCTTGTCAACCAGAAATAAAATAGACCTCACGGGAAAGAGGCAGCGAAACTGGTTTAAATCAAACCTATTGTTTGCGATCTTCCCTTACGTTTGCACAAGATTATTGACGCGAGGCACTTGTGGGCAAAATAAATCATTACTGATAATCCTATATTTTTAGCGTCGAAGAAGTGTATTTACTCAAAGCACTATAGTCATCAGTTCAACTCCCGGGTTGTAGGAAAGGACGCAAGGTAAATTTGGAAGGAAGGCTCCCAGTTGCCCGCTAAAGTATGGGCAAAGCCAGAATTGCGTCCATTTATGCCTAATAGAGAGTGAGATAACGGCGGCAGCCGCTGTTATATGTTTGTGGAGCAAGTTCAAATGGCGTGTATGTTGGAGCTGTTGTGTATAGTGGCTTATGTGGTGTCGGCCGAGGGGTGGCGTGTTCAAGTAGCCCTTAAGCGGTCGCGACTATTAGGACTTGCGTGTGCGAACTACAGTCAGTTAAGTATGTCCAGGTCGGCCAGTCCAAAACCGTTAGCTGCGAAGTTGTATGGCCTGGAGGCAGTAGGCATTAAACAAGGACGCCGAACAGCAGTCCACCTTCTGGCCTAGCACAACAATGATGCTGGCTTTTTCACGTGACGACCGTGAGTCGTCGCTAACTACGTTGCTTCGTTATCACCACCTTGTCCACTGGCCAGAGTTGAGAGAATCTCGAACAACTCTCTCAGGCGACCGCTGAGAAACCACCTGGTCTTCTTTTGACGACATTCACGAGACCTCAAGCGACAATCTTGAAGGAATACGCGTATCTACATTCTTTTTATAAGGAAGGAAATTTGCAGGCTCGGTAAACATTACCTTTGACACTTAGCATGCATCCGCTCAGGGATTACCGACATGTCTGGCTTTAACTAGTAGAATTACTTCACAGAGGCCCTGTGAATGATTACACAGCAGTTATAACCAGTCGAAGTAGACAGCATGTCATAACGTCTTGACGGATGCCTATCAGTGAACGATGTATCCCCCTGATTTTAAGTCATATCTCGAGCTAGTCGCAAAAAGGCTTCTTCTGGTTTGATAGTGGCACTGTTCACTTCTGTACCCAATTCCAGAGTTATATCCCGCATTTAATTCCTGAGTGCACACTTAATGTATCGCTATCATTACACCACGAAAAGCAGTGTTCATTAGATAGAATTTGAATTAGGGCAAGCCTCTACTAGCTTTTCTTAGTCTCCGTCGGTCCAAAGGTCAGAACTCATGTAAGCTGACGTCAAGCCCAGTCTGTTCACTTTCGGCCAGCGTTGCCTAAGCATGACGATGAGCTTAAACTGATGTGATCACTTTGTTACGAGCTTTATCAGTCAGGTTATTATTCTGCACGTTCGCTGTAACTCGGGATGGGGATTAGTAAATAGAACGGCCTAGGTGGTCTCATACGATCGGTGATGAGTAAACTATAAAGCAAGTGCCATGTAAGTAGCAATATAAATCTTGATCTTTCTGCCTTTCCTTATGTCTTATGTACGTGTGTTCGGTTTCTTCGGACAGTTTCAGCATCTGAAGTTGAACGAAGCGCCCCAAAAGTTTGGTGATGGCCCCTTCTTCTTCCAGAGCAACCAGTACCTTAAGGGGTTCAATGAATCCCAGGGGCGCTGTGGCACTGCGCCTAGATTTGGCCGATTTCCAACCCAACCAGATATGCAGTTGGGTCCGATGAACGGATACCCGTACATGAATCCTTGGTGTATGTTGAACAAGCCAGAAAATGTGGGAATCTTCGGTGCCCCACCCAACCCTCAGGAGAATAACTCTAACGATCACTAGTAGGTGACCCCCTCTTTTATCATTCCGCATCTTTGCCCTCTAGCAACACAGCCAATCATAACAACTTTCGACGACACTACCGAAATACTAACAATAATAACAGTACCAACAATAATGTTGGCAGTTGTACATGGAAGTCCAACTTCAAGACTGAAGAAGAGCTCTTCGGGGCAGCAAAGGCCAGCATAAACATGCAGCTGTACGATAGCATACCAGTAAAGCAGTCGGGTCCGGACTGGACTGCTATTGATCCGCTGGCATCCTTCAGTGATGTCGAGTTACATCAAATCTTGATGGAAAACATTGAGCGGGCCCAGTATACGCATCCGACTCCTGTGCAGAAGTATGCCCTGCCCATTGTACTGGCAAAACGTGACCTAATGGCTTGTGCCCAAACTGGTTCTGGCAAGACAGCTGCCTTTCTGCTGCCGATTCTGCACACGATGCTGCAACCAAATGTATCGGATGAAGTTGAGGATTCGGTAGGCTTCAAAATTTCTTTTGATTTTACCCTCCCCCTATCTAGACCCCAACACCCAGCGGAATGGCCTGCCCTTCGTGTCTCATTCTGGCACCCACCCGAGAATTGTCATGTCAAATCTATGATGAGGCTAGACGGTTCTCCTATCACTCGGACCTCAAGACCTGTGTAGTCTATGGCGGAGCACCAGTGAGCAATCAGATGCGAGATCTCTCCCGGGGTTGCGACTTGTTGGTCGCTACTCCTGGCCGCCTTGTTGACATGATTAGCCGCGAAAAAGTGACTATGAAATCCATCAGGTGAGCTTTTTATCGGTCCTTCTAAGACGCCTTCTTTGTGTCTAGATTCCTCGTTCTCGATGAAGCTGACCGGATGCTTGATATGGGCTTTGAGCCGCAAATTCGAAAGATTGTTGAACAAACTGGGATGCCCAAATCAGACAAGCGTCAGACGCTCATGTTTTCGGCCACCTTTCCCACCGAGATTCAGGTGACTTTCTCCTTCTTGACTCTTTTACATCTCTCGGTAGACTTTGGCAAAGGATTTCCTGAACAGTTATATTTTTCTGGCTGTGGGACGCGTCGGCAGCACCAGTGAAAATATCTCTCAGGAAGTTTTCTACATCTCCGACAAGGACAAACCTGAACTTCTTGTGCGGATTCTAAGGGAGAAAGGTAAGCTACCCGACGTGTTCCCCCATAGGAAGGATTTTGGTGACTAGTGAGGTGGTTGACGCATTGCTGGTGTGATTTTTTGTATTTGATACAGCTATACTTATGTCTGATCTGCCTATGTCAGTGTTATGACGGCTTGTAGCTTTCTACTCCAGAACATCGGTGGCAGCAGATTTCAAGAGTTCAGCCCACTACTCTCCATATACATAGACCGAAGGTCCAACGGTAACCTCTATGCCTGTGTTGAACAACATTTCGAGTTTACCTATTTGAGACGTACGGTTGGTAGTGGAACTTATCTACAGCAGTAGCATGTAGAGTGGACGACGACTACTATGCCCTAGCTACGTCTTGGGTGGCTTCAGGTACCCTGGACATGTTCTTCAGCTGAATGCGGACTGTTTCTTTCGAGACGAAATAAAAGTACTCCAATCGAACAATGACTCTCAGGCAGCAGTGATCAAACGCCCCCAATTTTCCACGCGCACGGTCCAGGATTTACAGCCGTTTATGAGGACTCACTGAATGGGTACCTGGTATGGCGAAGAATATGTTACGTCAGGCCCATAGAAACGTTCTGAGGAGAGAACGCCCTTTGAAAAGCATCAACCCGGGAGAGGATGTCTAGTTTGTGTCCATTTGGCATTTCCTTGGCTTCCAGATACTGTCCTTTTCAAGTTTACGGTTATTGATCCTGACGAGTGTCTTTATTTGGCGAGAAACTCGGCCCTAAAACACCGGTCTTCCCAGCTTCTCTGGATAAATCCCATTCATCGCAGTGTAGGGTCCTTTAGAAGGTTCGGTGTATGAGGTCGTTTAACAGGACGGACGAAGAAATGCAACCTAGCCATGCATCAGATTCAATTGGGATAAGTTCTTCCCCACTGGAACTTATGTGGTAGTTGAGTCGTAATAGGTCTTTATCAGCATACCGTTGACTCTCATTACCCACCACAGGAGCTAACGGTGGACATAATTGAAGACTACTTCCAAGTCAACAAAGCAGATGGCCGTCGAGTACCGGTACTCATGTTCGATTTCAAGAATGCACTATAGTTCAAAGATGGGATAGGCTCGCCCCTGTCCAACTCGGGACTCGACTTTTCAAGTCTTGTCCTAGAATCACGCACACGTGAAAGTCGCCTCAAAATAACACAGAGATGTTTGCAGCAATGTCAGTGAGACTCATGTCACGATACTCGTCACTCCTTGTCTTATCGTCTTGAAGACGGACACTGGGTTAATCAATCGCAGTCCTTTGAAGTGAGCCACTCTGCCACTGTTTGCTCGGTCGTCTTGTGAAGCCAGTATACCAGTGTTCACACAGGACTTCAGCGTAAGTGCCGTCCTTGTTGCGCTGCCACAGTATTGCATGAACGATGACCTCCGAAGGCGAAGCGTCACAGGACACCGGATAGGATAAAAAGGACAGAACTCTGTTGCAGAAAGAGGGCGGTAGGGAATTGGTTATAGAACTTGAGAAGGTGCTCGAGTTGGTCAGACCAGTGCCTGATGTTGGTGAAAGTTAAATAATCTGCGATTTCTGCTGTCAGCAATAAATCTGTTATTCTTATCAATAACAGCGTCGTTCAGTGCTAGCGATCTCTGTCAATTTGGCTAAGCATTTGGCAGAGTTTTTAAGTGCCACCGAGGAATATTGATTGTTCTATGACGATACCGCTTCATCCTAATAACTCAAGCGTCTAGCTACTTTGCTATCAACTCCTAGCGTTGACTTAACGAGTCCTCGTTGCGTGATTTGGATCAAGTAGTCTGCATGTCATCATCGTGGTTCCTCAGGGGATTCTATCATCCTGACACCGCTTGGTGGGTCCAAGAATTCTTTCAGCAGCTCCAGGGATTGAGGACTCCAATGCTGTCTCCTTATTACCGTCGTCTTTTCGACTCGAATTGCACAACGAGATCGGATTTCTGCACCCATGTTGGTTTTTCGTAATTTTACGACTTCGGGGACCCACGCATGTGACAATTTTAGTGTAGGTGACAGGTTAACTTTTACGTGGATGGGAATGAACTCACAGTCTGAGACTAGAATGGCTATTTCTGGCTTCTTAGTCCTCTGGGAGTGCCCTTCTCCATTGTTACTATATCTAGTCGCAACCGACAGGGCAACGAGCCTGTAGATCAAGAGTTAAGACTTTAGACATCTAACCAGCGTAAAATCCAACCCCACCTCCACGCTGGAGCGCGCCGGAAACTTGCTTTTGCTTGGCTAACGGGCTCTGGTAGGGGAGCAAGACCGGGAACCTAGCGCCTATCCCCTTTTCTCCACGAAACACGGAATCGACTTTCTTGACTTTCTACACTTTCATGAATCACAGCTTTACGCAACATACGATCTCTGCTACGGCGTCCGCGGGAACCGACGCGCCCCATCCTCTTGGCATCGCGGGACGGGTGTTAAATCTGCGAGCTGATGCCGGATTGCGAATTGCAGGCTGGAATGTTCAAACTCTGAGGGATGACGGCGCCCAACTGTTAACAGCCAAATCCCTTTCTGAATACCGTGTTGGTGTGGCGTGTCTCTCTGAGGTCCGTCTACCTGGCACTGGCCACAAACTGCTGCAAGTACCAAGAACTGATTCTGCGTACCATCTCTACCACAGTGGTGTGTCCGACAACTCTGGACTGTATGGTGTCGCTATATCTTTGGCCAATGAATTTCACTCGAGTCTGCTAGAGTGGGAGGCTGTCTCACCGCGGATCGCTTGGGTCCGTTTGAAAAGTGCCCCAGTCAACGTTTCCATCATCTCGGTATATGCGCCTACTCTGGCTGCTGATGACAGCATAAAAGATGACTTCTACGGTGACCTCCAGCGAACAGTTGACCGCATCGCAAGAAGCGATCTACTCGTCATTGCCGGTGATTGGAACGCCCGACCAGGTGTGTGTGACGCTGGAACCCGTCATGTGGTAGACAAATTTGCTGTCGGAGCGCAGTGTGCCAACAGTGAGCGCCTTGTCAACTTCGCATCGTCTAACCGCCTCGTTGTGTCAAGCACCCATTTTGATCATCCACGCCACCACCTTGTCACTTGGTACTCAAATGACGGGCATACCCAGGCCCAAATAGATCACATCCTTGTCCGAGCACGCTGGGCCAGCTCGGTCTTGGATTGTCGAGCCTACCGCGGTGCTGATACAGGAAACGCTCATGCATCGGACCATGTCCTACAGCGGGCAACCCTTCGCTTGCGTTTGAGAGCTATTCACAGACCCTCTCGACCACAGCGGATCGATGTCGCAAAGCCGAAGTCCTCTGCTGGCGACGCCTTCCACTTAGCACTCCAGAACCGTTTCGATGGCCTGTACGCTGACGCCCGAGCGGACCCAGAGCCCGCGTGGCAGTCCCTGAAGGCCGCGATGTCAGGGCTGGCATACACCCATCTGGGCAAAACCCGACGGCGACATCGCAATTGGATCACTAGACCCACGCTTCAGTTGGCTGAGGAGGCCGGCCGAGCCAGACTCACTGGCTCGCCCACTTACAGAGAGCTGCGGCGCCAAACGACAAGGGCCACCCGAGCCGATAGAAACGCCTACTGGAGCGACTTTGCCACGGAAACGGAGCGAGCAGCTACCAGAGGTGACACCTACAAGCTCTACCGACTCTTAAAGCAGGCCAGCAGAGGTTCGGGGAACACCACCGAGACTTAACTGGTTCGCAGCGGTGCTGTCATCACTAAGATCGATCATTGGTTAGAGAGATGGCGCGAGCATTTCTGTGACCACCTTAACCATGATCCCCCTGTGATGTCTGACCTGTCGCTCAATACGGACGATCCTCACCATCTGTATGAGTGCAACACAGAGCCACCCAGTGTAGAGGAAGTTGTCTCCATTCTCTTGAGGCTACGCAACAACAAGGCACCTGGTGAGGATGACCTCCCGCCGGAGCTCTTTAAATGTGCACCCGAGGTTATTGGGCCCTGGCTACATCAAATATTTGCCAAGATATGGGACAGCGAAGTTGTGCCCTCTGACTGGAGAAAACCAGTGATCCTACCTTGTTTAAAAAAGGCGACAGACGAGCGTGCAGAAATTATAGAGGCATTAGCCTTATCAATTTAGTGGCGAAAACATTCACGTCTCTTCTCAAACGTTTCCAAACTGCGAGAGACCAGCGCACCCGCCCAAACCAGAGTGGATTTCGACCAGGTCGTGGCTGCACCGACCAGATCTTCAATCTCCGCCGTGTACTGGAACTGAGATGGAGTCACCAACAACCCACTGTTCTATGCTTCATCGACTTTGCTGCCGCATTTGACTCTGTTGATCGCAGTTCGCTGTGGAACATAATGAGGACGGACGGCCTACCACCTAAGCTTCTCAATCTCATGCAGGCATACTATCGTGGCACTTCCACACGGGTGAGGACGCAGAACGGTGACACGGAAGCCTTTAGCGTCAGGACGGGCGTCCGCCAAGGCTGTGCCCGTTCACCAAACCTGTTCAACTATGCGGTGGACTGGATCATGACCAAAGCACTGGATGACTTCCCGGGAGTGCAGTTTGATCGCTCGAAATGGGTGACTGACTTGGCGTATGCTGATGACGTCGTCCTCTTTGGCGACAACTGTATTGCAGTTCAGCAGGCGTTGGACAAGGTCAATGAGCGTGTCCGATCCATCGGATTACGCCTAAACGTGACTAAGACCCAAGTCATGCTCTCCTGTGTGCCCCCTACATCTGTCACTCCTATTGTTCTCGACGGCGCTCCTCTCGAAGTGGTCGACTCGTTTAAATACTTAGGCTCTTTGGTCACGGAAACGGGTCAAGGTGTCGACGAGGTTGTATCACGCGTCAACCGTGTCCGATCTGCCTTCTACCGACTGTGCGCTCCTCTATGGAATAGAAGGGAAATATCACTACGCACAAAGTCCCGTGTTTACCAAGCAGTGGTTCGATCTATCCTGCTCTATAGCGGAGAGACATGGCCTATGCGTGTTGAGGACATGAGGTGTTTGACAATGACTGCCTACGCCGCATCCTTCGTCACCGACGCATCGACCGAATTCGCTGCTCCGATCTCCGCCGACGCTGTCACCTGGACGTTCTCCCTCCACTCCTGCTTCAGAGACGACTTCGGTGGTTCGGGCATGCAGCCTGGCGTGATGATGGTGAGCTGATTCGTGACCTGCTTGTGGCGACGCCTCCCCCCACCTGGCACAAACGTCGCGGCGGGCAGCTGAAATCTTGGACAGCAACGGTCAAGCAGGATCTGTCGTCCGTTTCCGGCCCATGCGTCTACGGCCTACGCCAGTGGAACCGTGAATGGATGGTGCTGTCGTGTGAACAGGCGCAAGATCGACGCGCCTGGACAGCTGTTATCCATGATGCAGTCAACGTCAAAACTGATGCCGGCTCAACCCGCCCGAGGTTAATGTCGTTACAAGTACAAGTAAGTACATCTAACCAGCGTGTCGCGACTTCGAGTCTCGGGTGATACATCATCTGGGGTCGGGTTTCTTTGCCTGATGACGGCTACTAGGTCGGAAATAGCCATTCTAGTCACCTTTGGCGTTGTCGGTAATGTTCTGCAGCCTATATTGGTAGTCGCTGTGTGGCTGCTGGGGTGGGGTACTACTTTGATTTAGCTGATGATCCCGCATACAGGCTAAAGTACAAGGCTCTCGGATTTATATGCTTGGTAAATTTTAAACGAACCGACTGAAAGTTGCATTGCTAGCTGACAGCGTGTTTCCCATCTTTTTCGTAAGCAATGAGTTAATAAACTGGCTTTTCGTTTACACTTCCTAAAACACTATACTTTGTTCTTGTAAACAAAGCAAATTTGCAGCATGGTGTTCAATGAATCGTCCTCTATTGAAACCAAATCAATAACCGACCCCGTCATGTCTATGTGATTTACTAAGTCGTCATTTACAATATGTTAAACATCGCAACGCCCTCGACTGCACGATAGAGACGAACCGTGAAATCCATATCCCGCTAGCCGCAGTCTTCCAAATGTATTTAGGATCATTTTCGTTATTGTTAGACAGGAAATTGTCCCGCCTGGCGTCATTGTTTCTCGGTAATTTGATTAGATGCTCATTCATTCAGTTCTCAACGCTGGTTAAAGGTTCTCAGTTCGTGATTTTATAGTGCATTAGATATATTTGAACCTTTAATGCAAAATATAAGCCAACAGATTCGGAGCCCGGAGGGCAGAATCTCTCAATATTGTTTGTTTGAAATTGACCCACAAACTCCACCATGTTTCGGTTGAGGTAGTTGATTGCATCAGGCGCAGTTGATGGGACATCTTATTTATCTCTTTTCATATTTGCCTTAGTCTGAAAGCTGATGGCGCATGCTGTTGTCCTCTCCTCCATTGATGTGACCTGAAACGACTTACTAATATGCCATCCACGTCCTGATAAACCTTGCCATTTCTCTGATACAATTGCTTTGTCCGCATTTGTGGCAAAAAACTTCCGACATTCTTACTATGACAGTAGGCTCCCCAGTCTTCATTCGTTGTTAGTTCGTACTCTCTTCATTCCCTCCAAACCATTCTTTGTCTCCAGCGCCCCCACCAAGCAAACGTATCTCCATAAATCGAAAAGATGTTTTCCGTTTGCCGTAATACTGTCTTCACTCACCTGAGCGTTCGAACTCTTACTGAAGTCTATCGTCAGAGGTAACGTCACAGCCACGAAGGTGATCGTCCACGCTAGAATCAAAGCAAACTAGGGATTGATTGAAGCCTGAGCCTCCGATGAAAACTTGGTCAATTGACTTATCGATCCGATGCCAGCATACAGTTATGCGCCACCGCACCCAGACTATCGTTACCGGTGTTTGATCGGCCCATATCCCCCCATAACTTTCTTATTCCAACAAGCGTTGATTAATGTTTATCGATCGCTGACGGAACTCATTCGTCTCGCTATGTCTTGGGGCTCATTCTGGAGCTCCGCCAGTAGTCGCACAGCGGCTAGTAGTCTAAGCAGGTAGTATTCCCGACTAAGACAAGGGGGACCAGTCTCCCTTGTTGCTTTTATATCTGACGATGTACTCCCATGAAAGTTATAAAGCTCAGGTAAATAACGATAATATTCTTGCAGGCTAGCAATAATCTTCTTTACTCATATACATCTGAAATGCGAATATTAGCCTCTATCAAACTTTGGAGGGAATCGGTTCTGCGCAAAGTATGTCGCAAGTCCAAAAACAACTAATGACAATGGGAAGCAGATTCATTTATTGAATGAATGTGCATCGATCGGAACTGGTAGTCATTGACTAGCAAGAAAAATAACCCCTCGAATTCGTGTGCATTCTAAATGATGCGTTTCCTGTGAGTGGTAACTATAGTATTTCGGGTTTGACCCGTGTCATGACCGCTTCCAAGTTTTTTTTGCTCTCTCCGTTCCATATTTATGGCAGAGTAGCCAAATGCCTCTTGTTTTTGTAAAACTTTCCTGTGGGATGCGTATGCAGCCCCAAGTCTGGATTTTGTCTTCACCTGTCTCCTGTGAATCGCGTGACTCGAGTAGTCATTGCACACTTTTATGCAAATATGCTGTCTGCGAGCTGTCCTTTGACCTTCCTCTAGATGCGAACTAAATCATCGTGCCTTTTGTGCGACAGTGTCGCATGGCGTGTTTGGGCCATGGTTGGTCCGTCAAAGAGCGTCCATCTCCTCTTTTTGCTGTCTTTGACTACTTCTACATACTTTCGGCCGCTACGGGCAGGTAGGCGGAGCGGACTTTTTTACATATTTTTTTCCTTTCCTTCTCTCTCTCTGTAGAACCGCAGGCACTCGCATTAGTCTTTGTGGAGACTAAGAAGGGTGCCGATCTGCTCGCTCAGTACCTCAGCCGCCTCCAGTTCCCCGTCTCCTCCATCCACGGCGACCGTCCCCAGGCAGACCGTGAGAGGGCCCTGTCCTCTTTCCGATCTGGCCGCACACCTGTGTTAATCGCCACGGCGGTTGCGGCTCGAGGTCTGGACATACCTAACGTAAAGGTATTTCCGAAAGTCCTTGGAGTGGTCTTCTTTTTTACTAGTACCTCTACTTGCCCACTTTTCACTTTTTTCGCCAATCTCAGTTGTGAACGGCCATCCACTCAGCCAGGGGAACTGTTGATTGGCCCAGATTTTGACCTCTCTTTCAGTCGGCAGCCTCAGCCTCGTTTCATGGGTGGTTGAGGATTAAAAGTGGTCGTTCCCGTCCCGAATGGAAATAAACCAATCTCAACTGTGGAGGTCGCTATAGTTAGCACAGAGCGGCAATTCGCGATCTTAAGATGCTCACGAGGAGCTGGGGTCAAACACGTCTAGCAGAGTCCGTCGCCTGCCCTCTTCCAGTATTCGAAAGCTGCACGAATGTGTGGTATGCACATCTGTCGTTTGGCCTCGAACTTTAGTCAGTGTTCTTTGAGGTAGTTTGACAGCGCTAGATCAAGCACGGCACAAAAGTCGATGATTCCGACGGGTGTTGCGCCCTGTTTTGGTCGCAACTTTGGTCTGTTTCAGTGCAGACGACAGTGGTGGTTTCCTTTAAGACGGCATTATAATTTAATGCCCTCATTACTGCCAACATGCCAAGGCTTTGTCGCATTATTGTGTTGACAATTTGCTGGTGTTCCCGAACCTCTTAGTGTGTTCTCGCTACATCAGTCACGAAAGTCTAACTTCACCGTAGTTTATAAAGCAGTGCTGTCTCCTTTACTTTGTAACGACTATTGAGGCAAGACCGAAATCCAACCCTCGTCAATCGACTTGTTAAATTTGTTTCGAACGTGTCCGCTCTGCATCCCAGTTTCCCATCTTTCGGCTACTGTACCCTCATCTCCGTAATTTTTTGTGATCCTTTATCATTTTTTTCATGACCTTGTGTTCACCTGCATCGCCACTTGCCATTCCCCTAGTTGTCTGTTGGGAAGAGAAAACAGATAGGATAGTGGAAAACAGTTTTCTGTGTGTACATCAGCTCTGTGTGTGTTTCTTAACGTGTCGCGTCCCCGTGGGCAGCAGTCGTCTAGTCTGCAGCTCATCCTCTATGTCGGCAGCACGTTCTCTTCGTGAGCAGCAGATCCAGCCTTCCGTCCGCAAACAATCTTTCTCCCCTCTGTCTCTTCTTATTGGTCCCTGCGTGAGCCGCTTATCTGGGCAGCCGTCGTTTGATGTTGGTGACCTCAGTGTTACACAACCCGGCGGCACTGTTTCGCGTGCGCGTTACCCTTTGTGCCCTCGTGTGGTGTCGGCACTTGAAGGTCGTGCGTAACCTAGCCCTTCGTGCGATGGCGCTATCGCGTGCTGTCTTTTTGTCATCTTAACCCGAGGACGGCACCAGTGTTGACTCGTGTCCTGTGCCGTTCTAACAATCTTGACCACTGCAGTTATTTCGTCAAAAGTCACCGTAATGGAGCCATGGAGCTACCGCACAGTTGACGAGAGAGTCTGCCCTGGGCTTCCAGGTCCTGAAGCCATTCGCGTGTTAACCTGTCACTACTGATTTCATCGTTGTCACGGCAAACTTCTCTCTACTCTTCTAATTGGCATGTCTTTCTGTCATTACCGGTCTTCCAAACGTCAGCAGGACGTCGTTGTAAGTCCTCCCTGTATTACAGGTGGCCTTACACTAAACTTTAAGGGGGGGGGGGTGGGGGTTACTTTGAGGGTTGCACTTAGTGCTAAAGCTATACAAGTTACGGTGGAGGTAGTAGGTGGTGCCGGCACAAGGTCATCTGTAGCACGGAAGGTACTCGTAACCATGCACAACTGCCGCAACAAGTCAGATGCATATTCTCTGCGCTTGTGATGGCCAACTACGCCATAAACAGCAAGACGGTTCACCCCACTGACGACTTCAGTATTCATTGCAGTTTGTTCGCTCTCTTGGAGATCCAGACTTTACTCTCTTTCCGTTACCATAAGTGCTGTATTCCCTGACCACAAGGAAGTTGGTAGGACACTGAACTATCTACTCACCTTCAGGGTGAGGGGGGCTAAGGTTTAGGGTCAGGGTCATGGTTTAGGTTAGCATCAGGACTAGAATAGGTCTTCGCGCACATTTAGCGCACGGCCATCTGTCGTACGCAGAGCACGTGCCGAACCGAACTGTTTTCCCCGAGGAATGTCCTGCCCATGCGACCTGCTTTAGTCTTGCGTGGTTGAAACTAGTGGCAGGATCTGGACCATAGGATCCCATAGTTCCGTCGTTCGGGCACGTATCTATCCGCTTTGAGATGTATTGATTGGCTTTTTACGGAAGAGAGGTCGTTTTCTTTACCGCCTGGCTGGTGATTGGTTTGCTCACTGCCTCCGTATGGGGGCTTGTTTACACGCGTTCTGGTGCAAGTCTAGCGTAACCTCTATGACCCTTAAATGACCCGACGACCACTATCTGCAAACTAAACAGCCTCTTTAGTCTGATGAATAAGCAGTCACCTATCATGTAACTGGGGCACTCAGTCACCATTCCACTCCGGACCGAGAAGCCGCTGGCATGAACAAGTCACAAGCCACTGGACCCTGAAAATGTCACTTCCCAAAGTATGACTCAACTGTCGTAGTCCCCCTAGAAACTAAGACCTGCCTAATAATGGGCAGAAATATGGCTTCTTCTCACTATAACCCATCTAGTCCCTATGGTTTCCTATGACACGCTCAATACGACTGATACTCTTACACCGGAAGGGTAATTATCCTTCAAAGTCTCCAAGGGTTGACCAGATTTCAGACATGTCGGCTCGCATCCTTAAGACCGGAGATGGGGTTTCTGTTGCCTGTTTGAACATGTGTTATCTTGAGAACTCAGACGCAGTCTCCGACGGCGGGCAGTTACCTCAGTTACCACATTGCAAATGCTCGTCTCAGAAAAAACCTGTCGCATGTAACATATCTACTATGGTGACCTACATTGCAAACACAGAGGACACAGGGTTGCATTTGTTTTGTACTACGAAATTACCCAGACACTCGGAACATTAAAAAGAGCTTACGCTTTGATGACGCAACTGTTACTATACTTGTAGTTGTTATCTGCACCTCAAAAAGAACTGTTGATTATGACAGAAATACTTGCATTACTGCAGCCTTTCGTGCAAGCTAAAAACAGAGGACTTAAGCGTGCCCGCTGAAATTGTCAGCCCATCGACCACTTACGCCATTTCACAGGTTTCGTATGGTTATCTTCTCGAGTTTGCTAAGTTACTGAGGTTGTCTGGGCTAACGCCATGTTCATCATCAACCCGACTTTAAAATGCCACAAGGACTGCCTCATAGAGTGCGCAAATGCGGCTATTGACCCTCGCTCATTTACTAAAATCGACACAGCCAGAGGATATAGTTCAGAGTGCACGCTTGTGCAAATGTAACTGGGCATGTGTTTCATAGCTGTCTTAAAATCAACGAGAATTTTGTGGTTTAATTGCTCCTATGCTACACATCTCTGTGGGTGGTTAGATGTGAATTTTACAATTCTCACTACTAGTGTGTTCTTGTCCTGACACGTTAAGCTAAAGCTTGCCGGGACAAATATAATCTGTTGTGCTTTGCGGTAGTTAAACGCCTGCTTACTTTATTTTCGCATCAAACGGGCACATTTTAGGCGACCACAGCGCTGGAAGGTGGAGAAATGTCAACAAAGAACGCATGGACTTTTTACTATTAACTGGGATTGTATTCTTTTGGTGTAGGAGGCAAACGGCTTTGACACCCTGTACACCTGAAAAACAAAACCTACCCTGATTATTGCCGGTTATCTGTGCGTGATTGACTTGCTTTTCGAGCCTATCTTCATAAGCTCCCTCTTGGAAGTGCCACGACTGGCTCTTTCTTCGCCGGAAAACTGCTTATTGGGTACGCCTTCTGTTTGCGCGGGTGTGTGCTCCTGCTAATTGAGTTCGGTTGGAAAAAAAGCGGTCGCTACCAGAAAAAAATGCTCCTTCCTTTCCGGTCAGGCAACAGCTGGTTTTGTTTGTACTGGAGGGTGCAGGTGTGCTAGCGCCTTAATACAGTCAGGCGCACCACCATATTTGCATATGACATTCTGTCTACGTTCATCCAGTTAGTTTCAAAAACCAACCTATTTCTGCCAATAACAGGTGTTCGGTAGTTGGCGTGCGTATACGCCAGAATTGTGACCATCTCGACTCCGAGTGTTATGGTGTTGACTGGTGGTCATATTAAGTTATCGACCTCACTCCACACAATTCTGGTTCCCGAGGCGAGACCTAGTTTTGAGGAATGGGACTAGGTTTGTCTGTGGTGATTGCTCCAGCATAGAGCTCTCCCCTCCGCGTTTTCCACAACAGACTTGTTACTTCTCTCATGACAGAACCAACCAAAATAAACGCTGCTTCGTTCGATGCAACTGTCGATCCAGCAAAAGGGGCTAACACGAACCCATACTCATCTCATACACCACCCAGGTACCGTCTTTCAAGATGAATGTGTCCTGAACCAACGCCCTGCTGTCTCCTTTGTTGCAAGCAGACTTCTCTGAGACCACAAAGCGTTGAACCTGGAAACAAGTAACCTAACTAGATGCCACCCGTTCTTAGGTATCTCTTCAAATTCCTTAAAAGCCAATCACGTAACCGGCTCTGGTCTTTTGTCTTAAATATAGAAATTTGTCCTTTTTCTGGCACTCATTCATCTTGCTTGAATTCGTGTCGGAGACGTGCAAATACGCCTGCGTCCCTACCGATGTATTATCTGTGGTAGGTACTTGACCCCCCTCCCTTTTTGTCTACCTCCACCAGCACGTGATCAATTTCGACTTACCCTCGGACATTGAGGAGTACGTCCATCGAATTGGTAGAACCGGACGCATGGGCCAGCCAGGATCAGCAACCTCGTTCTTCTGCGATCGTAACCAAAATGTGGCTCGCCATTTGGTTGAATTGCTGCGAGAGTCGAAACAACCTGTGCCGGAGTGGCTGGATCAACGTGCCTCAAATGGTGGTAATGTACTGACCGGCAGTTCAGGCGGTAGACGTTTCGGCAACGCTCAAGGTCGACGGTGTGTTTCCATTTTTACATGCTAGTGTGCATGCTAGCATGCTTGCCTAGTACTTATTATTGCGGTGACGAGGTCGACGACTGGGATTGTTATTGGTATTTTTTATTATGTTTTCATCGATTATCGTAGCCTTTCTGTCTGCAAATTCGGTGTCCACGTTGTTGCCTCCTAGTCGGGTAACGCGCATATAATTGACCGAACTGTTCACCGCAGGTGCCGTCAATAAGTCTACCGTATGTTCTCTTTATTCTAATTTCTCCCTTTTATCCGTCCTGTAGATCGGGTGGCCGTCCAAATTACGGTTCCCTGGACTTCCGCAGTGGCCAAAAGGCAAGCACTAGTTACGTGCCGAATCCCCAGAACCTCGGTCTGCTTGGCAGCGGAGCAGCTCCCCTGGCCTACATGGGACCCAATCTTCGCTATCAGCAGAACAACAATCCGTTTGCAGCGGCCGCCGCTGTTGCCGCTCTGGGTCTTCAACAGCCACCTTTCGCTCGCAGTCTGTTTGACGCGCGCAATTCCGCTGCTGCAGCAGCTGCCGCCGCAAATTACGCCTACGGTGCTCCAGCACGTCTGAACCATCATCCGCACCACCACCCAGGCTCCGGAAACCACCCGCAGGCACCGCAACAAATAGGCCTGCAGGGTCCGCCACCGCCCATGTCGTTGCTACAGCCCACCGGACCACCGAACGGAGCACAGCCGCCGCCGCCGCATCCTTCACTCATGCACCACGGCCAGGCAGCTGCCAACTCACAGATGCACCAGTTCTTCGCTGCGGCCGCGGCTGCCAATATGCACGCCGTAGTCAGCACCGCGAGCTCTTCACCCTCTCTGGCCGATTTCACTAGCGGTACTTATCACCACCACCTGCAACAGACTGCTGGCCAACCAGGTGCTCATTTTGCTCCAGCTGCGGGGTACCCTACCGCTGCTGCGTTCCATCCCGGCTCGACGGGGATCCATAACTCTGCGTGCAGCACCCCATCGGCAGTAGCCGGTCAGGAGGTAGGAGGTCTCATTCCAAATGGACCGCCGCACATGTACGCGACTGCTGCGGGTCCTGCTCTGGGAAACAAGACGGTGACAGGCAGTGGCTCGGGTACAGCGACGGCGACGCCTGTAAGACCGGCCATCTCACCGGCTCATCATCAGGCAGCGCCACCAGCAGCTCTTCTGCCGGCAAATCTTATGCCCTACTATGGACACCAAACAGCTCCACCGCCTCCACACCAGGCCTACGGGCCACCAGCGGGCCAAGTCCAGCAGCAGCAACAACAGGCTGCTCTCGCAGCTGCTATGGCCATGGCCGCTGCAATGTCCAATGGATCGGCAGGTGGTCATCAGGGCGCCATGGACAACTGTTCTTTGGGCCCGCCGCTAGAGAATGGGTCGCAGTCACTTAGTGATCCTGCGGCTGCGGTAAATGATCCGAAGCAGGTAATGCTGGCTGCTGCTGCGGCAGCCGCCGCCAATGGGCAGTCGCGTGGGGCCGCTGAATGGTGGAATTCTGGAGCCCCGAGACCGGCCAATTAACTCGGTGGTCGTCGCACACTCGGTAAGGATTTCGTTCACGGCTCTGCATGCAGCTCGCGAACTGATTCTTACCTTCCTCCCTTGGTCCATTTTATTTCTCAGCATTAAAACAGACACTTCATCATGGCTCTTTTCCTTACACATAACAAAACAGGACCCGCTTTCTCAACTCTGTGCATCAACTTGCTTGTCAATTTCATCTCAATGCAGCGTTGTCTGCTCCCCTTGCTACCTACATTAATTCTGGAGATTCTTACATTTGCGTACTCTCGTTCTCTCTTTAACTGCCCACTCTGACGTCCAGCGCGTTTAATTTTGTTGTGGTCCCTTCGACACCGAATAATGACTGCACACTCCATCCTTTCCTGTTAACATCTTCATACTAGTTCGCGGTGAACGGGGCACACAAACACACACACCCGCTCCTGTCTAGCCGTAGTCTTTTTCTACTCACATCAGTTTGTCTCTCTCTCTCTCGTTTTGCCTACATGTGTTGCTTTCTTCGCCGGATTTTTTGCACACACACGCGCGCGCTTTTATACGGCCTGATGCTGCCACTTATTGTCTTTTGGCGAAGCCGACTTCTTCGCCCCCATGCTAGCCCCTGTCACCGCCATATTCTGGCGCTGAGAAAACACTCACCGATCCTGTATGTCTGCCGGCGTTTGCCTCTGGGACAACCTGCCATGGTTGCAAGTCCTGCAGGAAATACGAAGAAGCCCTTCGGTCCCTTGCCCAGTTTTATAGCTCTCCCCTTTCTATGTACTTGTTTCCCCCCCCCCCCACCGTTTTTGCGTGACATCTATGGACTGCTACCTGGACCCTTTCCTATGTTTCTTTGTTTCTCACCTTCTACCATCCTCATCTTCCTCGTGATTTGCAGCTATTAGAGCGTAGTCGCGAATATCTACTCCGCCCGTTTGCATCTAGCCGTCATTCCGGCCCGCTTGCTTTGAAGGCGTGGGATGGAAAGACGGTTTTGAAGGTTTCCATCACACGCTTCTACTGCGATTTTTTTGTATTTTCTACTCCGTTGCTGCGTTGGTTTACTTTCTTGTTACTAAACTGGCCACTAGGGGCACGCGCGCGTGCGCGTAACAACGGCGTGCTCTGCGTCGTTCTCTTCACATTGCACATATCTGTTCACTGCATCCGCAGTTCCACAGTTCGGCCTCATGTATCTGCCCACTAGGGGGACGCCCCACGCTCGGTTTCTTCATGTCAGCGCGATTCATTGAGTGCGCTTATTTTTCACCACGTGTACAGTTCCCCAATCCCCCAAACCCAGTTTCTTGTAACGTTTTTGATAAGTATGCTAGCGCAATCCCCTCATTTCCAATCAAGTACTCTTGCGTGTTTGCCTGGGCGCGCACGTGAACACACTAATTTACTGGTTTCTTGTCCTCAGTGCATCTGCTGTTGCTGCTGTTCACTACTGAAATCATGTTTTCTGGGGCTACTTCAAGACGCGGTGCTTTCTCGGTCTCTTTTTGTTCAGCTGCTGAGGGCTTTATGGCGCATCTCTCTCTGTGTGTGTGCGCGTGTGAGTCTGAGTGTCCGCTGTAATTTGTGCTTGTTCTCTCTCTATCTCTACTTTTTTCCTCGTCCTCTGCAGCCTCAAACTCCCTGTGATGAAGCTGATAACGAAGAACATTTTAGTGAATTTACATTCTGCTCACAAGTCTTTGTCTTCCTTTTTCTGCGTTCACGAAGGTGGTAGTACAGACTGCAAATTCGTCTGAATCGTGCTGCTTTTGAATGAGGCTACTTTGACATGTCTAAGAACAGGTAGTTAAGGTATGTGTGCCTCAAGTCGAGTTCTAGACAGAAGCATCACCCTACATACTCTTAGAGTGATTCGTGCATATTACTTGGTGATGTTGCATTGGGAGCCTCCCTCGTCACCTACTGCTATCAAACTGAAGGAGGCTTTTGGAATTGATTACTTACGGTTGTCTCTGCGCATTTGAGTTGGATTTTTAAGCATCCATGTGAGGTTTGGGTTTGGTAGTCTCCCGCATGCTTGCGTCTAAATTAGGCTTACCATTCAAAGAAGCAAGGCTTAACGCTTCGATTATCCGCATAGTGTTAGATATTTATAAAGCCTGTACGAAAATACCCAGAGGTTTATTGAACCTGTCTTGTCAACCGTTTTAGTATTGTACGACTTATGCTGTCTTATCATATGAGAACGCAGAAAGTATGTAACAATTATTTCTTGGGGATGGTACACACGGAGCGGCGCATCATTGAAGCTTGCTTCAAAATATTTCACTTACTATAATTTTAGAGGAAAAAATGATTTTTTCTTCGAAAGGATAAGCGCTGGACAGCATTAATAGCTTGCAAAAGGACAATGTACTGTCGCGGGGACACCCACAATGTGAATGGAAACAGAGGCGGCATTTTTGGTTTAATTTTTTAGGACATTAGGAGCTGCAGGCAGAACGAAGAATGTCTTTTTGCGTGATTGGATTCGTGAATCAATACTTGTATGTGCTTGCGCTTGTTCCTGAAAACAGCGTAAGGGGTGGTGTGTCGCAGGGATTTTTGCTAGATATCGAGTCAGAATTGGGTTAGGATAACAGTTTATGACTGCTCAGAATACGCTGGCCTCCCTACTCTCTGTTGAGATTCAGTTGGCCACATATCGCATGCGAGGGCCGTAGGTCAAAGCAACTATACAAGATTGAATGGGTATTATCCTGCAAATGAGCCGAGGAGACGTCATTTCGGCATGACTGGTAATTTCAAGGAAAGCAAAGCTGTTTGCGCCTGTTATCCTGAGGATTATCATCGGCAGCCCTAAGGAGTCACTGTGGAAACTCACATAACATCGCCACTTTAAAGCAATTGTAGTCAATTTCTCGATTCTCTGAATTTAGAGGGTGGTGATAAGTCGAAAGGACTATACGACCCATTATCTTCTAGTTTTCGACGCATATTGTAATGAGTAATACAGCCACCTAATGTGGCTTGAGTTCTACAGTTTCAACTGTCGCCAGAAGTATCTTCCGTCCAGCCACGACTCTTGGCAGAAACCATAGACCCAGATGCTGAAGTTGCAATCCAAAACACCCTACTGTAAATGACATAACGCATTATTTCCTCGCGTAAACACGATGCTTAATGCTTTCAGTTCCAGATCAAGAGGCTTTGTCATGGAGTTTGTGCTCCCGTACAGGCTCAAGCAGGCCTCTGATGACGTTTCAATGAGCTTTGTGTCATGGGGTCTTTAAATATGGATTATAATTCACATAGAATCATCCGACTACTCCGTGTATACATTGGCAGCGTTCTCGTGGTGTTATGGACGTCTTTTGCGGCTAACTGTCCTAAACTCACAATTGAAAGTTAAGGCATGCCTGATAGAGCCTTTAATTCGAAGATTCAACAAGGATTCTCGGTTGGGACGTGGTCTATAGCAGTCCAAATGTCGTAGACCTTTCACCCAGCGAAATCGCGTCCGCTGATAAACGAGGCCGATAAAAGTAGTCATGGTTGCGTACGCTAGAGACGCTAGAGTGCCCTAGGTTTAGGACAACGGGTACCCCGTGCTACTTTCACCAGAAAATTTCTTTCAAATGAGCAAACCTTGTCAAGCCATTTTCAACTTCTTTAATTTTAATAGATATTACCGGAACCTGTGTTCATAGCATCCCGAATTACTTCGCCTGGTGCATGATGAACTGAGTTGGCAGCGGCTTCAGTGAAAGAACTCAGGGTGAACTTTGGTCTGGAGTAATATGTGTGTTTATAGATTGTTAATTTGACCAATTGTCAGGTCAGGTTTTTATTGAGGGAAATATAGGTAAATACCTTTGAACTCCCTATTGGTACAGTTTTTTTCAATGCATTTGATCTGCAGAACATTTTAGATCAGTGGCGTTGCCAGAAATTTGAGGGCCGACAGTGAAAAAACTCCTTAGGCATTGTTCAGAAGTCTAGGGGTTTGAATGCCATTTGAGAGATTTAAGGAGAAAAACTGTCGCCCGGGGGAATGGGGGTGCAGAGTATATTCGAAGCTAATGGCCTGTGCTAAGAGTGTTTGAAGCATGTCAGGGAGAGTCCATCGCGGTTTTTGCCATAATACCAAGGGTCCCACGAAGAGAAGGTTGCGGAGGTCACGCGAACCTCATCGAGTGTCGGCGATGCGCCCATCGTGCACCCTTGTTGGTTAACGAGTCTGTCTGCTAAGTGACAGAAGAAATATAATCGGTAGTTTTCTAAACAAACTTATTACTGAAAATTAGCTAATAGTATGTTTTTTATAATGTGATATTTCTACAATTTGCATTCGGCAACTGGCAGTTTATTTTCGGGGGCTCAGTGGCTATTTGTTCTAACTTAATAGTGTCGTAAACATGCCTACAGATGCGTCTGACGTGTGCTTAGATGGCGACATAACAATGTCCGCGGGCAGAGCATTCCAGGCCTGAATTGGGAAAAGTTTTACAACTCCGCGTAGCCTCGGATCACAACGTTTGGTGGACTCGAAGCTTGCAATTCTTGTTATTCTTAACTAACATATTACTGAAAATCAGTGAGTAGTATGTTTATATACATATATATATATAATTTCATTCTCGCCATATCCAATTTTAGTGGGCATTTCGGGTATGAAAATCTAAATTTCTCTTGAATGCATCCACAGATGGGGACATAACAATTTCCTCGGGGAGAGCATTCCAAGCTTCAACTACTCTATGACCAAAGAAGAACTTGCGTGTGTCTAGTCTGGCCCCTGTTATGCGTAGTTTGAAGAGATGCCCTCTTAAGTTCGTCGTTGTTGCTAACTCGAAGAAGTCGCCAGGTAGAAGACAGCAGTCCTGCCCGCGCATTATACGAAATGCTTGTATCAGATCGCCACGTAGCTGTCTGTAACTTAACGGAAATAGATCGAGATTAGCTAAACGTCTTTCGTAGGGTAAAAAGCTTTGACCGGTAACCAGTTTGGTCGCGCGCCTTTGGACCTTCTCGAGGGAATTTAGGTCTTTCGCGGTCCAGGGTTTCCATGCTTGCATTGCGAACTCCAACTTCGGCCGCACAAATGTTCCAAAGACCTTAGCAAAGCAGTCTTTATCGAAGGCACAGAAAGCCCTTTTTACAAGATAGAGGACGGACATCGCAGACTTGGCTACTTTTGCGCAGTGCAGCGAGGGCTTGAGAGACGTAGAGATCCATACTCCCAAATCTTTCTGCGCGTCCACTTCTTGCAGTTGGATGCCATTTAGGCTGTAAACCATGGGATTCTGAGAGCTGGGTCGGCCAACTCGTAGGATACTGCTTTTGTTCTCGTTTAACGGCAAAAGCCAGTTTTGAGACCAAGTTTGAAGACGGTTTAGGTTTAGCTGCAAATTTTCTTCGTCAGCTGAATTTCTGATGACGTTCCAAATCTTAATGTCATCGGCAAACATAGCCACATCGCAGTCCAGTTCACGGACGGCGTCATTGACGTATATAATGAACAGTATAGGGCCAAGGACAGAGCCTTGGGGGACACCGCTCTCGACTGCAACGTCTGCCGACTGCTGGTCACCAATATGGACAGTTTGAGAGCGGCCAAGTAAGAAGCTTTGAATCCACTTCAGCAGATTTCCTCGAACACCTATTTGGCTGAGTTTGTGCAGAAGTCGTTGATGTGGGACGCTATCAAAAGTCTTCTTGAAGTCGATGTAGATTACATGAAGCGGATTTCCTCCATCAACTGCCCGAGTCCAGCGTTCCAAACAATAGAGCAGGTTCGTCACGCAGGACCTGCCTCTGCGGAACCCATGTTGCGCATCCGATAGAAGGTTATGCTGCTCTAAGAAACGCATCAGCTCTCGTTTTACTTCTTTTTTCATAATCTTGCAACAGATCGAAGTGAGGCTGATCGGTCTATAACTGTTTGCAGAAAACTCTCTGCCGCCTTTATACAACGGTGTGATCCGTGCGGATTTCCAATCGGCGGGTAAACAACCTGCGTTAAACGAGGTACTGAACAGCAAACAAATCCGCTAAGTTCCCCAACAATTTAAAGGTGGTGTTTAACTGTTACTAGGTTGGTGCAGTTTTGCTGAAAGAAGCTCATCTATAAGAAGGCAGTCCGTGAACATAAGCAAGCCTTCTGACAGCCAAATGTGCTCACTTTCCATGGACTAAATCACTGTTCGTATGTTAGCTTTTTGTTTTGCTTTTTTCAATATTGTTTAAAGTTTCCCGAGCACATTTAGGCTGCCTCCTACCTCTTGTGATTCATGTTGTGGAATGACGGTAAACATCTGCAAGTTGATCGTGAAATTCGTTTTTTCATGAATGCTACTGTATGTACAAGCATTGGGATCACGTCATCTGCATGCCAACCGTGGCTCACAGATCTAAAAATCACGGCCAAATATACAACAATCCTCGTTCCCATCTTCCCACCCTAGGGAATGCTAGAGCGACTCTACTCCCTCTGGCAGGCTGGATTGTTCATCCTATTTTAGACAATCTGACCAGCAATCGGCCGAAACCAAGGACGGTGCCAATCGCTCGAGAATTGACGCGCCGATGGAGGACATTGTTGTTCCCGGCGAGGCCCGATTCTCCGAGTTGAGCCAACTGAAAAAGGTGAGTGCCGGTTCCATCTCGTCCTGTAGCGATCGACTATATGCAGATCAACGCGACGCTAATGTCACCTTTGACGTCCAGAAACTGCCGTATCCGCTGCAGGGCATCAACGACCATATCACGGTGCTGCAGCTGTCTCTTTGAGGAACCAAATTCGTCGAAGTCGTCAGGGACTAAAGTCCTTCAATTACTAATGTTTGATGAAGTAAGGATCAAGTTATATTAAGACCTGTAGACCTTCCTGGTATCAGATGGCTGACGTGCTCGAACAGTAGACTAATGCCTGTTAGAGGGAGAAGAAATCTACGTCGAATTTACGGACTCCAGCATCACGAAGCTCAGTGCCTACTCCTCACCGTAAACAATGTAACGCATATTTACGTCATTGCGGTTCGCTGCAGGTGCTGGCTTGGGCGGCTGTTAATTGACGGGATAATTCGACCTTCCCCTCAGAGGAGGGAGTCAAGTTATAATGCCTCCTCTAGGGCACTTCCTCGCATTTGTAGTCCAAACCCCCCCTCCATCTGTTGTTGAGGTAAAATCCTGGGTGAAAGCGCGTGAATCAGGCGAATTTAGCAGGCATAACCGGGGTTTGTGAACTTTTTCGGCCACTTCATCCGATCCCGCCTCTGGTCTTCTTGCGTTTTATCTGACACCCGGGACAGGTGGGTGAGGAAGGAGAGTGTGGCCGACAACCAATACTGCTTTCCGATACCCTTGCTCAATAGCCAGCGCCTCGAGTTCATGCAACTTCACAGCGAGCGCTTTCCGACTAGCTGACTTTCAGACCCTTGACCGAATTATACTGGAACCCGCATCTGGACACAGTCAACATCAGCTCTGGCTCCGTCAGTGGTTGCTGCTGCCTGAGACCGAAACTCAGACTTCTGTGCACAATAAAGCCCTCCAGTCTGATGAGTTATGCCCTCTTCTTACAACTTAGGATTTGGCCTGATGATGCTCCCAGTATAATCACTGCTTAGACGCCTACAAGAGTGCGGCAGATTCTGTGCAAAATGTACTACCCTTCTTAACCATTTCGCGCGCTATTCACTGTCGCTGCAATAACGCTGCTTTGGGACACAGCGGACATCCTCGGTAACGCTGGTCAAAATATTATGTGCACGTTTCGCCTTGAGATTGGACACAAAGTGCTCCGGCAATAGTAATATTAGTTTTCTGTAAAACATCTACTTACCGCTTATAAGTAGTAAAACCGTCAGCGCTAACTGTTAGCGCAATCCCAAGATCATCTTAGGCCCTTGCACGGCGTAGGCTTTTCAGCAGACGACGGGTCGTTCCACACACTGACGATGATGGGATAAACAAACCGTCTTTTTAATTCCGTTGGAATCTCATGTAATTCGGACAGTATCAGTGACTTCCGTTCTACCACTAATTTGTCAGAAATGTCTCATGGAAATAGTGATTATCTGTTAAGAGTGTGGATTCCTGTTTAGCGTACGTTCTATCGTACGCTACTAGTAATTATTTATTTTATGAAGCTTTTAGGACAAGTTGTTGCAGAGAAATAATAAGCGGAGAAGGGCATAAAAGGAAAAGATGCCTGCACTTGCTTCCTGGAGGATCAACTATCAAATTCTGTGGTCTTGGAAGCATAGCTAGACTACTAGAGTGGAATAGATAAAATTGTGTGAGCTGGGGTGCTGTTATGAAGTTGGGCTGCTTTTGCTGCCTGCCTAATTCTCGGGTTTATGCGAGCCCCTGGACCAGTTCGCCCGACCACGTTGTTTTTCCATCTCCGCTGCTTGCTGAACGACCCATTGACTTGTCTCCCGAACGAACTTGTTGCACTGTGAACCAGGTGCTAGGGTGACGGGACCATCAGTGGTATCGATATCATCTGATAGAGGCTCCACATTCTTTAGCAAATTCAGAATGTACTCAAATCTGCAAATTTAAAGAAAATTGTTTCATCCAAAGGCATACAATATAAGATCCCCCTAATGCAGGTAAAATATTTGGCCCTATAAATCTACCATTTTGCATTTGTCATCCAAATTTTTCATTCGTTCAATTATTGAACAAAGTAAATATTAGCAATTTGCCGTTTCATTTTCCTATTTGGTTGAAAGACACTTTTTGGTATTCTATTGGCTTTACTTTTTCACCTATCTATCCTTTACAGCAAATTAGCCTACCATAAGGTGGAGTCTCAAGGGCGAGGTTCATAGTCGATAAAAAGTGGCCAGGAATATTCAAGAATCTTTTCACGTGAAAAGTTCAGTTGCCTCATTCACAAGGTTGCAGTAGCCCATGGTCTTGTGCAAACACATATGGAATAACGTTAAAATAATGTAATAACCAGAGGTTTAAACAATACAGCAGGGAATCCCTGAAAAGGATCATGTATCTAGAGCACCATCTTACCTTTTTTCGCAAAATGCTCTCTATTTCATTGCCCCAATTTTACTGTTATTTAAGTTGCATTTTTCCTAGACCGAAATCCGATTTTAGAATAAATGTAACTCAAACTTATTGGAAAGTCAGCTACTGAATGGAAGAAATTGCATACTGAAAACAAGGCGCTCTGAACAGTTTAAATGTACAGACGTACGCATCAGTCTTCAAAGGTGTCGGTAAGGGACCATCAAATCCGTCCCTTCCGACGAGCCAGTAGGTTTCAACTTCTCCTCTACCTTTCAAGCTCACTTTGCCGCGGTATTCGAACTTGTAGCCGCCCAACTCGTCCAAGATCACTTTTGTCGCTGGGCTCACATGGATGCGCAAAGCTTTCAATGTGAAGGTGAGGATGGGAAGGCAAACGTTGAGCTTTGAGTTGTACCACTATTTTATCGAATAAGTTTACGGTTGTTAATGTTAGCGATAATATCTGTTTCTGCTCGCTTGAATGGTCCGAGTTTACTTAGCGAAAGTCGGCAAATTTTTGATAAACGGCTACTCAAACATTAGAAGGTTGAAGAAAAATTCAGTGCCTTTTGAAAGGCGTAGTCTACTAGGAACGGTAAGCTCCAGAACCATAGGTGGTTGCAATTTTGAATTAAGTTTCTAAAATTCGTTCGTCAACATACTAGCCCATCAGGCGTCAAAAACATGATACATTTGCTGATACGTAAAACACCGTTCCACATAGCGGCGAACGTTCCCGATACTCTTTCTTTTAGAAGTCAAATTGTTTCGTTCGCCCATTTGAAAAATGCATCATTTATAAGTTGTCTTGAATACACATGCCAGTTGTTGAAAGAGGAGCCAGATATTTCCTCTGGTCTAACTTCGCTTGTCTGGCAATTGGAAAGTAGTCGTTTTAGCCACCATAGCCCACTCAACTCAGTAACCTTCTAAAAGTAGCACTTTGAGATGTTATTTACTTTCGTCTATATGTTATATCCTTAATCCAGTTATGGATAGCATTAACGAAAATAATAAGGGAGACGCAAATGACTAGTTTGGGCTTATTATCCGTCATCGGACAAACATACCAAACCCCATGTGTTGGAACACCCGAGAATCGAATCCATCACCTGTTACTTAGAAGTTCTAGACCTTAACTGTTGAGTCAAGGGCTCCTTGTCCTGTCCGGTGAAAGTGAGTAGATTAAGAGGTAATGGGGGTACTCATGGGTAGCGTTATGGAACATACTCGTTCAGTTATGACTTGGACTTCATTTGCCAGGTCTGTCAGCAGCTGTACAGCGGTTAGTATATTATAGGCAACTGACAGGGCAACGAGTTAGTGGCACAATGGTTAAGATACTGCACTCCAAACAAACGATCGCCGGATATAGCCGTGGGTGTTGCAAGACCAGGGTCATGAGTTGCTGGTAACGGCTAATAAGCTAGAAATGCTCTTTTTAGTCAAACTGATCTTTGTCGGCAATATCTTCCGGTCTATAGTAACCTAGTTGTTGTGTGGTTGCTGACAAAGCTCGAGAAAGAGCTCCAAGGCACCTCGGAAAGGATGTACTCCGTAAGACAATAGGTTAGCGCCCCTTCACCGCTACTACCATATTATGGATTGCTGATACAGCAAAGGCGGGGTGCTCACACGTAACCTTGGCCGATATTAATTTCGGAACTGAAACTGTTTACTTATCAAACCTACTCAAAATGTTTGCATACGAAACTCCTAGCAAGGCTTCATTCTGTTCTTCGTTATTTAGGTCTTGTCAAGCTAAATGAACTTATAACATTATGGCTACCTTCTCCAGCTGATTCCATCCTGGACGCTGAATTGACGGTGTCTCCAAAGAGACAGTAACGCGGATTGGTCAGTCCGACGATACCTGCCACACAGGGGCCTATAAAGCATAAAAAATCACCTGTAAGTTAATCGTGAGGAACGTGCATTCATCGGCTTCTAACTGAATCCTAATCCTTGGATTGTTTAAGTTCAGCGATGATACCCATGTGAGCATTCAGGAAGTCTAATTACGCGAATAAAAGTTTTCGATAAATTCATCATCAGGCAGGACAGTAGTATAAGGGAGTATAGAGTTATCGAATGTTTAAGGCAAACCCAACAAAACTCGAGACGAGGACCACGGGACGACATGAACTAATTGTCAGACTCCTTCACTTCCTCCCCCACCTCCTTTCTCTGGTCCCCAATTAAGACTAGAATCTGATTCCCTTGATCCTTTTACACCTCTCCTCCCTCTCTCCACCTTGTTAATACTGATTGGTTTGCCTAAAACTTTTGTTAACTTTACCCTCCCTTATATTACTGTATTGCCTGATGATGAATTAATCGAAAACGTTTATTCACCTAACTTAACTTCCTGAATCCTAATCATGTAAGGTTACAGGCTCATTGACATCAAGGGGGCTAGCCGGCTCCTTGTTACACAATCAATGGTTTTCAGCTTCAATTTACATAATAATTACACTAGTTAGCTCCAATTACTTAGGTAATTATACTCTTTATGTGGATTCGGGACGCATTTTAATGTGCAATTTGGGTTAAGCACTGAAAATATCCTCAGAAGTTGTCAAGCGAACTAGCAGAAATATCGTCGGAGTCAGACGAAATGCACTCGCTCAGGATTTTATTCCAGTACTCAGGAGATAGCTACTGACTTTGCCATAGTAATTACAAAGGGTTCCAACGTGTGACCCTAATGGCAATCTTCCGGAACCAAAGGAGAGAGTGGTTCCAGTGGAACAATGGTTCCACTTTCGTTCCACTTTGGTCCCACCGCGCCGTGATTGCGTATATAGGCGGTATTCCGTGCACTGGCCGGGGTAGTCTACAAGCCGCCAGTAAAATCGATGGTTGACCAGCCACACGCAAGCTCCCACGTCCACCTGAGAAAAACCCTACGCGCACGCACGCCTCCTGCATTTGCTACCTTCCCCCTCTCCAAATACGGCGCCTGGATTGATGCCTTGCTCTGGCAACTTTTGCCGGCGTAGGCCTGGGGCGAAAAACCCGTAGTCGCCCCCTACCCCCCTACCCCCAGACCCCCACCCCCCCCCCCCTCCAACCTATTTGAACGCGTGCGGCCTGGAACACGGGTTTCTAGCCCTATGCATACACCGGCAAAAGTTGCCAGAGCAAGGCATCAATCCAGGCGCCGCATTTGGAGAGGGGGGAGGTAGCAAATGCAGGAGGCGTGCGTGCGCGTAGGGTTTTTCTCAGGTGGACGGGGGAGCTTGTGTGTGGGTGTTCGACCATCGATTTTACTGGCGGCTTGTAGACTACTCGGGCCAGTGCACGGAATACCGCCCATGTACGCAATCACGGCGCCGTGGGACCAAAGTGGAACCAAAGTGAAACGAAAGTGGGACCATTGTTCCACTGGA